>VIIQ02000831.1:0-375334 GCA_007449985.2 Desmodesmus armatus
TGCCCGTCATTATCAATACTCTTTGTGTGTTATAAGGATGATGGATACGGTTGCCAGATGTGGCAACGGCGATAACACTCACATACTCCCCACATCAAGCTTATCATGTGTTGGTCTTTCCCGGAATGATGAGCATGGTTGGTGTTGCACATGTCCATGAGAATGCTGCTGGCTGCCAGAGGCAGTGATGTAGGTGTGTAGAGGCACACAGTTGATGGATGCATGCTGTCAGGCAAGTTGTGTATTGAGAGAGTTGACATTGGTTGCTTGACTGAGTTAACCCTTTAGTTGCCAGCCACACAGCACATAATTCACAGACCCTGCTGCTCGCCACATCCAGCGCAAACTTTGGCATGTATTGTGCACTGCAAGCATGCAGGTGAAGCAAATCCAGGACCACCTGCATGCAGTTGGGCCCCAACAGCAGTTTTGCCTGCTGCCAAGCTGACTTGTTGGTTGGTTATTGCCAGCAAATGACAACCTTCATGTTGCCAAACGGGTCAGTAGTGCAATGTCATCCTACTGTGCCATACATGAACGTGCAAGACAACTACTATGCTGCCAGCGAATCACACAGAACGAGCCTAGCTGTGTGAAACGCAGGAGGCTGTGTATGTACCTCCCACAACTTTCGGGCATGTGGATCATCATGTTCTGTGCAGAGCAAGGCAGCAGGCAGAGCAGGCAGCACAAGTGCCGGCCTGTTGACCGTCAGCAGTGGCACTGTTCACCCTGGTCCACGTCGCATTGCATGTCACCTCGAAAATTGAAGATGAAACTCTTCATGAAGGCTGCCATGAATGTATACATCAGCAATGCACCAGGTACAGTGACTGCTGTTGCGGCTGCCGCTGTTTGCAAAAAAAGCAGCTGCAGAGTGTTGCCTGTGGCAATGTAGCAGCATACAGCTAAACCCAGCAGCGCTGCAGCGCGAACTGGATGCGCATCCAGTCCATGCATGCCAATGACAGCAGCAGCGGACTGCTGCCGCACCAGTGAATGCTGCCAACCCGGACACAAACAGGGCTGTTGCAGCACACCATAGACCCAGGCCAACCCCCCCCCCCCCTCCCATGTTGTTGCCTACAGCAATGTAGACGTCCGGTATCTCATGTACATGACTTGATTCTGTGTAGCAGCACTCTGGCCAACTCGAATGGCATGCAAATAGCATGTTTGTACTGCTGTTTGTGACAACGCTGGGCGCTTCGGGTGCCTCAGGCCCTAGCTGCTGCCCTGTTTGCGCCTTGCCGGCCGCCGTACTGGCAGTACTGTGACTATTCCAGTAGCAGTTTGATGCATCTTGCTGAGCTAGTATTTGCGTGCAGTCTGTCTCTCACCAGCACAAGCACCATCCAAACACCACGTACGTATTGCTTTTGAGGCGCCACTGGCCTGGTGCAGGGTATCATAAGCACACCATGGACCCAGGTCACCACCCCTCACATGTTGTTGCTCACAGCAATGTAGAAGTCAGATACCTCAATTTGAGGAGTCATACCTGCGCAGCAGCACTCTGATCTAAGCTAATGCCATGCAAACAGCATGTATGTAATGCTGTTTTTGATAACGCTGGGGCGCTTGGGGAGTTCAGGCCCTAGCCGCGACCCTCATGTGCCTTGCCAGCAGTGCCTCATACAGTAGCATTTACATGCACCTTGCTGAGCTAGCCTGTGTGTGTTGTCTGTCTCTTACCAGCACAAGCAGCATCCAAACACCAGGTACTTATTGCTGTTGGGGCGCAACTGGCGTGGTGCAAGATAGTCACAGTACACCATGGACCCTGGCCACCGTGACCCCTCACATGCCTAGTAGGTGCCCACAGCAATGTAGAAGTCAGGTACCTCAATTTGAGGAGTCAGCTCTGCGCAGCAGCACTCTGGACAACGCTAATGGCATGCAATCATCATGTCTTTATTGCTGTCGTGGTGATGCTGGGGTGCTTGGGGCACCCCAGGCCCTAGCCGCCACCCCTCTTGTGCCTTGCCGGCAGTACAGTGCCTACTACAGCAGCAGTCCCATGCATCTTGCTGAGCTAGCCTGTGTGTGCTGTGTGTCTCTCACCAGCACAAGCAGCATCCAAACACCACGTGCGTATTGCTTTTGAGGCGCCACTGGCCCGGTGCAGTGTATCGTAAGCACACCATGGACCCTGGCCACCACCCCTCACATGTTGGGTGCCCACAGCAATGTAGAAATCAGGTACCTCAATTTGAGGAGTCAGCTCTGCGCAGCAGCACTCTGGACAACGCTAATGGCATGCAAACATCATGTCTTTATTGCTGTTTGTGGCAACGCTGAGGCGTTGGGGCACCCCAGGCCCTAGCTGCCACCCCTCTTGTGCCTTGCCGCAGTGCATACAACAATAGCAGTCTCATGCATCTTGCTGAGGTAGCCTGTGTGTGCAGTCTGTCTCTTACCAGCACAAGCAGCATCCAAACACTACGTACGAATTGCTGTTGAGGCGCAACTGGCCTGGTGCAGGGTATCATCAGCACACCATGGACCCCAGCCACCACCCCTCACATGTTGGGTGCCCACAGCAATGCAGAAGTCAGGTACCTCAATTTGAGGACTCAGCTCTGCGCAGCAGCACTCGTGACAACACTAATGGCATGCAAACATCATGTCTTTATTGCTGTTTGTGGCAATGCTGGGGCGCTTCGGGCACCCCAGGCCCAAGCTGCCACCCCTCTTGTGGCTTGCCGGCAGTACATTGCCTACTACGGTAGCAGTCTCATGCATCTTGCTGCGCTAGCCCGTGTGTGCTGCCTGTCTCTTACCAGCACAAGCAGCATCCAAACACCATGTATGTATTGCTGTTGGGGCGCCACTGGCCCAGTGCAGGGTATCATAAGCACACCATGGACCCTGGCCACCACCCCTCACATGTTGTTGCCCACAGTAATGTAGAAGTCAGGTACCTCAATTTGAGGAGTCAGCTCTGATCAGTAACACTCTGGACGACACCAATGGCATGCACACATTGTGTACTAGTATGTGTTGCGGCCCGCAAAGTTTGTGGCAACGCTGAGGCGTTGGGGCACCCCAGGCCCTAGCTGCCACCCCTCTTGTGCCTTGCCGGCAGTACATCGCCTGCTGTGGTAGCAGTCTCATGCACCTTGCTGCGCTAGCCTGTGTGTGCTGTCTGTCCCTTACCAGCACAAGCAGCATCCAAACACCATGTACGTATTGCTGTTGAGGCGTCCCTTGCCCGGTGCAGGGTATCATAAGCACACCATGCGCCCTGGCCACGACCCCTCACATGTTGTTGTCCATAGCAATGTAGAAGTCAGATACCTCAATTTAAGGAGTCAGCTCTACGCAGAAGCGTTCTGGCCAACACCAGTCACAACGCTTGGGCACGTGGGGCACCCCAGGCCCTAGCCGCCACCCCATGTGGCTGGCCAGTTGGTTTGCGGCAGGCTGTCAGTGACCCATTACTTGTGACTGCTTGCGTTTGCAGCCTACATATTTTTGACCGTTCATGATCTCAGCCTATGAGTCACCGGGTATCCCCTGGCACAGACTGCCGTAGCTTGTTGCATGTTGAGACTACCACGGATGTTGCACAATTCCCGGCCCGCAAAAAGGCAATAATTGGCCTATGGCCAAGTCGGCTGGGCCCGTACAGCCGGAATTCTTGGTCATGGCTGGTTGGTTGGTGCTGGCCCTGTTGTGTATTGTTGCACGCTGGGGTTGCAGTTGTCAGCACAGCATATGTGCTTGCTCCATTGCATTGCGTATTGGCTAACCAGATCCTGCTCCACTCCAACTAGTCTGTTCTGGACAACAGGTTACAGCACACACCACAGCATGCACGACACGTTTCCAAAACTTGTGCAAGTGACAGTATGTCGTTGTCCGGCGCGTAGCAGATGATCGGACGTAAGAACAGAGAAGATGTGTGTGTAAAAGCAACATGCCAGCGGATGCTGAGGTCGGAATCCGCATGCTGGGTGACCGTTGCAGTTAGTGTGACTTGGGCACAGCAGCAGACAGACGGTAGAAAACATATGCCTTTAAATTTCGCTCGGATTGTCAAAAAATGCGTGTGACCGGGACGGAGCTCAAAAAAACGAGACAGGTGTGAGATAGTGTTGACCAGAATTTGGAAACCATGCGCGGTGCTCACAGCACCGACATCGGAACATAATAGACCGGTGTATCCTCGGTTCTGGAGAGGTCGGAAATCGACCGCTATAGGCAAAGCCCTTCGGGCCCAGCCAATAACGCGGTTCCAGCAACATGGGCCTACGCACGCTCCATGCAGCTACACCAATGCAATGCCTAGGTTTTGACTTTTAATTGTAAGCTTGTCGGATCGGCCATTGCGTGCCTTTCGGCAAGGCAGTCTGCACACGGCCGTTTGTTTGCCATGTCGAGGCAACCCGCTGATGATATACACACTGTATAGGTCTCTTGTGCGCGCAGAGATAGTGCTGCTTGACAGGAACGCTGTCGCGGTCTATGTAAACTGACTTCAACGGCCATCGGCTCTCGGCCCACGCCGTGTCTGACAGTTACATACTGCAGCCAGACCAACGCCATGTGAGGCAGCACACAATGTTCCTAACCCGTCATTGCAAAATTCTACGTACGACATGATTCATCCAGCAGAACTGCCAAGCTGTGTGGGCAGGCGAACAGTCCCAGGCTGCAGGTTTGTGCACGGCACATCTGCAGGAACAACTGCATTGCCACAGATCAGGACAAGGAAACGTTTGCTGCAGCTGGTCAATGACGTTAACGAGGAAGAAGTGCTGGACCAGCCGGGCCGGGCTGCCCAGGCAGGTGCACTGCAGCACAGCAGCTGCTGGCAGAACAGCAACAGCAGAAGCATCCCATCGTGGCCCCACCATCTGCCAGCACCAGGCAATCCTAGCGTATGCAAGCACAGTTGGATCAGCAGCAGCAGCAGCAGGAGCAGCAGCAACAACAACAACAACAGCAGCAGCAGCAGCAGCCTTGTGCCAGCCGCAAACGCCAGCAGCAACCAAAGCCACAGCAGCGCTGCAACCAACTCATGCCGCACACTTGACTTGTGCCTAAGGGGGGGAGTACCCTGTAAATTCTACTATATTCTACAGAATCAATGAGTTATGTCAATATCACTCTATTCTACACACACAATGCATTACGTGAAGTGACAGCACAACAGCCAACACACAGCATGGCACCAAAGGCCCAGCAACACACCACACAGCGCACTCTTGCGTTCGCACGAAAGCATCGGCTGCTGTAGATTGCAACAGCAGCCCAGCTGGTGGCCGACATGCATGTCTGCGGCTGGTGTGGGCGTGTAGCCGCTACAGGCTGGGAGGCACACACAGGCAGCTGCGGCGTGACATGCGGCAGCTCAACAGCTGTGAGTGCCGAGCGGCAGCTAAACAGCTGTGAGTGCCGAGCGGCAGCTAAACACAACGGCAGCTCAACATGCCTACTTAACCTCTAGTTTTGTTTATCTCAATCACAATGTAATGGGACTCAGCCACACCCACCAGAGCCAGTTACATCACCCCAGGATCATCCCAGGATCATCCTGAATGATTCTAGCACTGCTAGTGTGGCACACTCAGAATCTCAACAACTGCGCACCCAGCAACCAGCATCATCAACATTGATGCGTTGGCAAAACGCCCCAAACAGGTGAACTCACTCCCAATAGTGTTAGCTGACCATGGCTTCAGCGGCAGGACTGCATCACACCCTTACTGAAATGTATTCGCCCCAAATGCACTGCAATCCAGTCAGGCCCAGTCTGTCACCAGCCGTACACCCTAGTTGCGCATGTCCGAACCACAACTGAAGCCATCTGGTGACCACAAAGCTGTGGCAGATACATGGAAGCATGCATAGATAAGTACACTAGTATACTACATGCGTAACACTGTGTACTACCGTACTGCTCACTACGAGAGTGCAGAAAGCAGCTAAATAGCCAGCTTCCTGCCATGGGCAACATGTGCATCCCAAGTCCTACCAACAATAGCAACCCGACACAAGCTCAACCCGCAGGTTGCAGCAGCAACAACTCTACATGCAAGAGTGGGACCCAGCAAGCTTCAAACTCAACTTAGCTGCTCGACTCTGAAGCAACAACTCAGTGATGTCTCACACATATTGTTTCCAAAGACCTGGGTTCTGTCAGGTTGACAGATTAATCATCCGCAAGCATCACTCAGTGATTGTGGCACAATAAGCTGGCCATCCTCATGTGCCCCGCACAGTCCAGTGCTCCTCATCGTAGTTGTCAAGGCATCATCACTGCTCGGCTTCAGTCTTGTGCAACTTCCAAGCGTTCTGATACGACATGGCCTTCCAAGGCAACTTTGTGCCCCATGCTCATCTGACCTGCACCACATTTGATGAAGAGAAACAGCTGTTACAAGGCTTGTGCAGACTGCACATAAAGCAAAAGCAGCAGCAGCAGTGCTGGTGGTGGACCGTCATAAAGGCCGCCACTACAAAGCCTGCCTTGACTGCATGCTTGACAGGTTGCTGTTGACACAAAGCGAAGGGTTCAAAAACATGCTATTGTGCTGAACAATAGTTGGTGGCTCTGATGAGACAGCAGTGTACATGCTGCATTGGTGCATTACCAAATAATGATCTGTGCCAGTGGCACATTATATGCTGCATGCCAGCATGCTCCCTACCTGTTCACTTGCAGTCTGTGCAGGCATCCGTGTCGGTGTCTGACCTTGCACCCCTGACACCGCCACGCCTGTCAATAGCGAGGGAGTTGGCATTGCTGTAGGCCAAGTGCTTAGCAGCATGTGTCCTGGCGTTGGCCCTGACGAAATCACCACTGCCAGAGGCTAAGGCACCAGCTTTGGAGCTGCCAGCCCGTTGCTGCAAGCAGGCAGGACAATCAAGCAGGCCATGGCCGGGGTCACTCTGGAGTCAGCAGCAGGTGGTGTTGTGCCGTGCTTCTCATCAGATGCATTTGTGGGCTTGCAGATCTGATGATTTGCAGATCTGTACACCTATGCATTTTTTGGTGCAAGGCCAGCCAGCAGGCACCAGGAAAGCCACAGCTTTAAGTCAGGTGCAACATTGTGTGACTGAAGTCTCACCACCAGACAGTCACATTGGGCACTGGACCAGCAATGTGTACACCAGCCTGCATTGCCGAAAGCCACACAACAGCTCGTGTGATCATCAGGGGCCTTTGCAAATGATGAGTGACCTTCACCCACCTTGCTTGATGAGCCCCTTTTGGGTCTCCTGTATGCGACAGAGGTGCCGTAGCTGTAGGCCCCACCACCAGCAAGCTTGCCGTTCACGCTGAAGGTGAAGCCATCATCATCCCCAGGTGACCCTGCAGCAACATAAAGCGACATGACAAACACTGGTTTGCGTCAGTGCTTGCTGGGAGGAATCAGCACAGCTGAGTTGCAGCGTGCAGTGTTCTGTGCCTGAGGGTTCTGCATCCATGCAGCAGCAGTCCCGCCAGCAGCAGCACAACAGGCCACAGCAGCAGCAGCAGCAGCAGCACAGGCCACAGCCTGCTGGCAGGCAACAGCAGCAGCAGCAGCAGCAGCGCCGCCCACCCCGCAACAACAGCGGCGCCCCAAACGGCGCGGCGCCCCGGCAGCAGGCACAGCCGGGGCGCAGCCCTGCACGCCAGCCACAGCAGCAGCCCCGCCCCCCAGCCAACCCCGGCGCAGGAGCCGGGCGCACAAACGCCAACGCAAACTACAGGCGTACCGGCAGAGGCGGCAACAACGGCCCACAGGGCCGCCAGCCCTCCCGTTAAAGGGAGTGTTCAACCTCAGCAGCAAACCCTTCAGCGCTGCCGCCCTCAGGACCCTCAACCTCGGCCACAAGTTCATACCTACCCCTGGTGCTGACACCCCCAGGGACCGGCTTAACCGCCAAATTGCCAGGTATACAAGGAACATACGGCTGCGAGCTTGGTTTGACGGCAGGCGCAAAGACAGGGAAAGGAATACAGCCGCATATGATCTCAAGTATCACGTGCCCAGCTCCACCTGGGAGCCTCCTCATGTCCCTGATGCTGTTGAGCGTTTTGTTCAGGATGTCACTGCGGCTTTAAACGCTTGCTATGATGTGAGGCCAGTCCTCATGCACACACACCCTGTGTGTGACAATGTGACACCTGATATGCGTCGAGCTCTGTTTGAGCTCCAATATGACCCCGCTATTACTGTCAAGCCCTCTGACAAGAATATGGGTCTGTGCATTCTGGATCGGTCGTGGTATATTGCAGAGTGCCTGCGGAAGCTAGGGGCTACCTCCACTTATGAAGAGGTGCCAGCTGCTAGCATTCCCGCCCGAGTGCAGGGCCTGCAAGAGGAAGCCCTGCGTTTGACAGAGGCGTATGCCCCATATGTGCCTGGTCATGTGGTGAAATACCTACAGGCAGCGGCCGCATCTGAGTGCACTGTGCCGTACTTCTACCTTCTGCCGAAGGTGCACAAATTGCCTGCCGTAACACGCGAGCATCTGCACTTGCTGAAAGGCAGGCCCATTGCTGCCTGCCACAGCTGGGTTACCAATGGTGCCTCTGTATACTTGGCAGATGTGCTGAATGCCACTTGTCAACAGCTGTTCCCACAGGTCCTGCCTGACAGCAAGACCCTAGTCCGACTGCTAGAGAGCAGCACAGTCGGCCGTGATGCTTTCCTTGTTACTTTTGACGTTGAAAGCATGTACCCCAGCATTGAAAACGCGGGGGCTGTCCCAGCTTGTGCACATGCAGCAGCACAGTGTGGATATCACGGGGGTATGGTGCATGCTTTGCTAAGCTTTGTCATGGAGCATGGGTACTGCCAGTTTGATGGGCGGTATTACAAGCAGAAACAGGGTACCGTCATGGGCACTCCTGTTGCACCACCCTACAGCAACATATATGTTGCTTCCTGCCTTGAGGCTGTGGCCCAAGCGCAGTGTGAGCACTGGCCAGCCATTTACAAGCGCTTCATTGATGATGGCTTCTTTGTGTGGGAGGGGGACGAGGCCAGCTTGCTAGCGTTCTTGCAGGTGCTTAACAGCACCCTGCCCAACATCAAAATCACTTGGCAGTATAGTCAGCACAGCATTGACTACATGGACATAACAGTCACCAAGTGTGAGGGTACTGGTGTCTCTGTGGGCCTGAAGGTTACAACCTATCAGAAGCCCCACAACCAGTACATGTATATCCCCTATTTCTCCTTCCACAGGAGGGGTGTGTTCAAAGCCGAGCTACAGCGTTATGCTGTCACCAACACCCTCCCAGCTGATTTTGATCGCATGAAAGCGCTGTTTATGCAGCGCCTTGTTGATCGGGGATATCCTGTCAGCCAGCTGAAAAAGTGGTTTGCAGCAGTGGATCATGCATGCCGTGTTCGCCTGTTGCACTCCACCACCGGCCCCAAGCCCAAGGCTGGGATGGCCCCTGTGCTGGTCCTGCCCAATGGGCAGTTTGAAATGACTGCACAAGTTGCAGCAGTGCTGAATCGTGTATATGCAGCTCACAAGCATGATGCAGATGTTGCTTCCATCTTTGGTGGCACTGACGCCAAGCTGATTGTTGCATACACCAAGAATCGCTCTATTGGAGCGTGCCTGATCAGGGCACGGCACTGAAACAGTGTGCTGATTGTCTGAAAATGTGGTTTGCATGCTTTACAGCATATCAGCAGGTGTTGACACCACCACTCCCACACTGACAGTCACTGCACCTGTTATCTCTTGCATGCCAGTCCTATACTTGCATGCTGCGTGTGTTTTTCGAGCTTAGACCTGATGAGCCTTGAAGAAGGCGAAACTAGTCGTCTGTAAGTTCGTTCACTCCACACGCACAATACAATCCGCCTGCTGCCTGGGTCGCTGGTACTTCCCACATTGTCTGTACAACCACCGCGATGAAAATCAACCTTCGCTGTATAGGTGCCACAACACATGCTGCACTGCACTGTGACGTTGCCTAGTCCTGTGATGCAACCAGCCAAGAGCATGTGACTCACCACTGAATCTGACTACTGCAGCCAGCATCCGCCGTGGGACCGTTGCTGCCTCCAGGCCTACAGGGCTTGCACCTGAGAGGCAAACAACAGACAACTGCTGCGAGGCGCTGCCCTGCACACACTCATGGCAAATTGCTCAGTTGCCTGGCATGGAGGGAGCCTGCTGTTGTGATTAGTAGCAGGCTGTTGTATGTTGCAACTTCAGGCCCTGGCTAGCTACACCAGCATCGAGGAACCTGCATACACCTGCAATTATCGCCAGCATGGCGAACAGTCCAAAAACAAGTAGCGCGTGGCGAGGCATATCAGGAGCTTCAGCAAAAGTAGCAGCGTGACCCCAAGATCATAGAAGGCTCCATCGGCTCCCTCATTGACTTTGTGAACCACTGTGGCAGCAAAACCCCGCAGAGGCTGTTGATCCGTTGGGCAACTTCGCAATTGGTTGGTGTGCGTTGGTCCGATGGTCGACGTGCAGCAAAGCTATGTGCATGCAGCATGTTTCGGTTCAATCACCACTGATTCCTTTAATGCTTTTGAATGATCTTTGTGGCAATCGACCAACACTGTCAGGAGTCTTTGATTGGCGTTGGCGACCAACGACCAACAGTCGCCGCAGTCGATAATCGCCGCCGACCAATCCAAGGGTGCCGCAGTTCCTATATAGCACACGCGCACCCCACCACTCATCATCCCTTTCAGTCCTCAGCTGCTTGGCCCACCTCCCTTGCAAGTCTTGAAGAGCATGGCGCGTCCCGCCACAGTGTGGCTGATTTCGGCTGTTGTGGCAATGCTGGCGCTCTACGCATGTGAGTTGGCGTTTACGTGCAGAGATAACCTGCTACAAACATACACGCTTATCTGAACGAATGATGTTGCACGTGCAAGAAATACTGAATGAAGTTCCAGCCCTGCAGCACACGGAGCCACAAGATCTTATCGCCAACTTTGTCGTCCTTGCAGGCGCAAGCGCAGTTGAGCAAACTGCGACAACCTCGACGGAAACAAGTTTGGAGGTGGATGGAGCCCAGCGCCTGCTGCTGAGCGCTCGCATGACACCTACAAAGCAACGCCCGGCCACCGTGTACCCATCCAAGAAGAGTGAGTCAATGCGCCCTGCTCAGCATCTGGACTGATGCTGCCTCCTGCTTGCCTAGAGTGATGGCAGGGGACAGGGCACAACCACAGCTAAACACAGCAGTGACAGGTTGCATCCCTGGCGCATGGAGCGTGTTTACTTGTCTGTTGTTGAGTCCCTCAGTCACAGTGTGTGAAGCTGAGCAACAGTGCCAGCCGGGCTGCGCATAGCATTGGCTGCTGCATCCCAAGACGCGGCCGGTGCTGGCTGGCTGCACTGCAGCTGGCACGCAACAGTCAGCCACAGCCACACTGCCAGCCTAGTCACCAATGGCATCACCACCATGCCAAGAACAGTGCATGCTGTCAGCTGCTTACTTGATGCCACCCTTTGCTGCCTCCTTTCTGCCTGCAGCTAGCCTTTCCACCGGCTACATGTATGGTGAGGGCAAGTCCACCTATGGAGATGTCAAGACCTTTGCTGATGACAAGAAGACCTACGCCAAGGCATATGGTGAGGCCCACGGCTCAAAGTACAAGCACGGCTACGTCACCGTCGGAGCTGTCTCCTGCCATGGCGAGCACTGCAAGGCAGACGACTCCAAGGCTGACCGCAAGCTGCTGAGCACCCGCACCACGCCCAAGACTGACACAAGGTACCGCCCGACAATGCTCGCGTACCCATCCAAGAAGAGTGAGTCGCTGCGCCCTGCTCAGCACCTGGGTGGCTGCCTCCTCCTGCTTGCCTAGGTGTTCCACTGGGGCGAGCAAAAGGGCAAAGCCACAGCTAAACACAGCAGTGACAGGTTACGTCCCTGGCGCATGGAGTGTGTTTACTTTTTTTTTGTATGTGTTTACTTGTTTGTTGTTTAGTCCCTCAGTCACAGTGTGTGAAGCTGAGCAAAAGCGCCGGCCGGGCGGCGCATGGCATTGGCTGCTGCATCCCAAGACGCGGCCGGTGCTGGCTGGCTGCACTGCAGCTGGCACGCAGCAGTCAGCCACAGCCACACTGCCAGCCTAGTCACCAATGGCATCACCACCATGCCAAGAACAGTGCATGCTGTCAGCTGCTTACTTGATGCCACCCTTTGCTGCCTCCTTTCTGCCTGCAGCTAGCCTTTCCACCGGCTACATGTATGGTGAGGGCAAGTCCACCTATGGAGATGTCAAGACCTTTGCTGATGACAAGAAGACCTATGCCAAGGCATATGGTGAGGCCCACGGCTCAAAGTACAAGCACGGCTACGTCACCGTCGGAGCTGTCTCCTGCCATGGCGAGCACTGCAAGGCAGACGACTCCAAGGCTGACCGCAAGCTGCTGAGCACCCGCACCACGCCCAAGACTGACACAAGGTACCGCCCGACAATGCCCGCGTACCCATCCAAGAAGAGTGAGTCGCTGCACCCTGCTCAGCACCTGGACGGCTGCCTCCTCCTGCTTGCCTAGGTGTTCCACTGGGGCTTGCAAAGGGCAAAGCCACAGCTAAACACAGCAGTGACAGGTTACGTCCCTGGCGCATGGAGTGTGTTTACTTTTTTTTTGTATGTGTTTACTTGTTTGTTGTTTAGCCCCTCAGTCACAGTGTGTGAAGTTGAGCAAAAGTGCCGTCTGGGCTGCGCATAGCATTGGCTGCTGCATCCCACGACGCGGTTGGTGCTAGCTGGCTGCACTGCAGCTGGCACACAACAGTCAGCCACAGCCACACTGCCAGCCTAGTCACCAATGGCAACACCACCATGCCATGAACAGTGCATGCTGTCAGCTGCTTACTTGATGCCACCCTTTGCTGCCTCCTTTCTGCCTGCAGCTAGCCTTTCCACCGGCTACATGTATGGTGAGGGCAAGTCCACCTATGGAGATGTCAAGACCTTTGCTGATGACAAGAAGACCTACGCCAAGGCATATGGTGAGGCCCACGGCTCAAAGTACAAGCACGGCTACGTCACCGTCGGAGCTGTCTCCTGCCATGGCGAGCACTGCAAGGCAGACGACTCCAAGGCTGACCGCAAGCTGCTGAGCACCCGCACCACGCCCAAGACTGACACAAGGTACCGCCCGACAATGCCCGCGTACCCATCCAAGAAGAGTGAGTCGCTGCGCCCTGCTCAGCACCTGGACGGCTGCCTCCTCCTGCTTGCCTAGGTGTTCCACTGGGGCGAGCAAAAGGGCAAAGCCACAGCTAAACACAGCAGTGACAGGTTACGTCCGGCGCATGGAGTGTGTTTACTTTTTTTTTGTATGTGTTTACTTGTTTGTTGTTTAACCCCTCAGTCACAGTGTGTGAAGTTGAGCAAAAGTGCCGTCTGGGCTGCGCATAGCATTGGCTGCTGCATCCCACGACGCGGTTGGTGCTAGCTGGCTGCACTGCAGCTGGCACACAACAGTCAGCCACAGCCACACTGCCAGCCTAGTCACCAATGGCAACACCACCATGCCATGAACAGTGCATGCTGTCAGCTGCTTACTTGATGCCACCCTTTGCTGCCTCCTTTCTGCCTGCAGCTAGCCTTTCCACCGGCTACATGTATGGTGAGGGCAAGTCCACCTATGGAGATGTCAAGACCTTTGCTGATGACAAGAAGACCTACGCCAAGGCATATGGTGAGGCCCACGGCTCAAAGTACAAGCACGGCTACATCACCGTCGGAGCTGTCTCCTGCCACGGCGAGCACTGCAAGGCAGACGACTCCAAGGCTGACCGCAAGCTGCTGAGCACCCGCACCACGCCCAAGACTGACACAAGGAACCGCCCGACAATGCCCGCGTACCCATCCAAGAAGAGTGAGTCGCTGCGCCCTGCTCAGCACCTGGGTGGCTGCCTCCTCCTGCTTGCCTAGGTGTTCCACTGGGGCTAGCAAAGGGGCAAAGCCACAGCTAAACACAGCAGTGACAGGTTACATCCCTGGCGCATGGAGTGTGTTTACTTGTTTTTTGTATGTGTTTACTTGTTTGTTGTTTAGTCCCTCAGTCACAGTGTGTGAAGCTGAGCAAAAGTGCCGTCTGGGCTGCGCATAGCATTGGCTGCTGCATCACGACGCAGCCGGTGCTGGCTGGCTGCACTGCAGCTGGCACACAACAGTCAGCCACAGCCACACTGCCAGCCTAGTCACCAATGGCAACACCACCATGCCATGAACAGTGCATGCTGTCAGCTGCTTACTTGATGCCACCCTTTGCTGCCTCCTTTCTGCCTGCAGCTAGCCTTTCCACCGGCTACGTCTATGGTGAGGGCAAGTCCACCTACGGAGATGTCAAGACCTTTGCTGATGACAAGAAGACCTATGCCAAGGCATATGGTGAGGCCCACGGCTCAAAGTACAAGCATGGCTACGTCACCGTCGGTGCTACCTCCTGCCATGGCGCCCACTGCAATGAGGCAGAGGAGGACGTGGCGGACCCTTGAAGCCCTGCTCTCTCAGGTAGGCAGCATTTCAACTTAGTTGGCATGGAGTGTTAGTTGGCATGTGGTACAGCCCTGTTCGCGGTTGCAACCAAACAATTGTTGGTTGTTTGGCTGTTTTTACCTGCCATTAATACCAACTAATTGAATGCCTTTTTCAGCATATTGGATGATGATAAGTTTGACATGCGGCATCCTCTGCGGCCGTGCACGGTATCGCTGGGAAGCCCGCGAGGTCAGCTTGCCGGCAAGCCCGCTGCGGCCTTCAGCAGTCCTGGAAAAGTTATGTGCTTCGATGCAGGCCCCAATCCTGCATCTATATCCTGGTCCAAGATATAGGACCCTGGCATGTAGAAGGTTTCAGTCTGGTTTCACTGGCGCCATCGCGCGCTGCTGACACAACACAGCATAATGTCATGGATGGGACTTGCAGCATCCTGCCACCAGCCAACAGGACAATTGCACAGTGTCCAGGTCTCATTCTGGAACACCTTGCAGATTCTGCACCTGCAGTGGGTCAAGCTGACCCCTTGCTGCCATGTGTTTCTGTCTGTGCAGGCTGACACTGGGGATGAAAGCGTGTGAAGGGTTCATCTTACCAGCATTGGGGTGTCCCATCAGTGCTGCTGCATAGCTGCAGCGCCCAGCACGTCACTGCATTGGACGGTTCTGGCCTGTGCACCAGCATCATGTTGGCACAGTGGTTGTGCTGCTGCCTTGCATCGTTTGCGGCTGTTTTGCTGTGGCACCAAGCTGTATTGGTACAGCTTCTGCTTATATGAGTCATTGCCAGTGCTGTCTGGGTGCAGATGATCTGGTGTTGAGTTTTTCGCGCAATAAAGTTTCCATGGTGTCTCCCGAGACATTGTTTTGCTTGCAGCCAAGTTGTTTCAAGAGTTGTTGGTTGGTCTGGTTGAAATAAGTTGTACTACAGTAGTCACATGCCTTGCCACAGGTACCAAGGTCTTGCCACAGGTACCAAGGTGGGCAGTGCCCATGTACGTTATTACTATCGTGTATTATTGTGTAGGTCTGGTGTGCTGTGTAAAGCTTTCCTGGCCCTTGTGTTTGCTCCAAGCAAAGAGAGTCTTTGAGAGTAGGGTGGTAGGCCCTACCATGATGCAGCAAGCATTTCCAGTCCTCTTGAAGATACTCCATGACAGTGACAGTCACTGTGAGCAGTCTGCAGGCAGCATGTTCCCGGCAAAGCCTTTAAAGGCCCTAGATCAACACCAACCAAGTGCACAAAATTGTCAGATACTTCGAGATATGTATGTAGCAACACTCGCCCTGTCAGCCATGCTTAAAAAGCCGTATGCTGTAACGCCTGCTGTCCTGAAAACTGACATGTCTTTCAACAATGTGATCTGTCTCTTGTTCATGTCTGCTGGTGTATACACCAAGTGTTGTCGTTGCACTACAGTGGAGCATCCTACTGCAGTGTACGAGTAAGCAACCCACACAGCTCGGTACATATGCAGCTTTGAAGGAATTCCTTTGTTACCATGTGAGATGTGATCATTGGTGGCAGGTGCAGCTTGATGTAGAAATCACGTACAACATGTTGTGCCTGCCCAGAATGGTTGCAACAATTGTGTTGTGCCACTAGCAAGCGGGTGTTATCTGTTGATCTCACTGGCAGCAGAACTCAGTCACAGTGCCAGTCACATCAAATGCTGTCCACATCTTCATCTTGGAAGGTTGTCAACATCAAGTTGCCGATTCGAATCTGCAATCTGCATCAGTTGTCGTAACTGCGGCATGATCTGCAGCACCCACACCTTGGGCACCACTGTAGCTTGCAAGCCTCAATTGAGGGGTATATCCCTCCCCTGATTCTGAAAAAAAAATGAACTGGGCAGCACAGACACAACCTGCTTGATGGGCAGGGCGGCAAAAACCCTGTGCTTTTCCCAAAGAGCTGGGTCCAAGTGCGAACAGCTGCCAACTGTGAGTCACACCTTGAGCCAAGGCCAGGCTGAGTAACGTCAACATGCATCATCATCAATCATGTCTAGGGGGTGCGGCATCTGGCAGTTGCATCAGCATGCATGTACTGTTTTTTGCTGGACCAGAAATGTGGCTGCCTTCATGAACATCAGGATGTAAGGCCTTGTGGCCATCCTCATGAGCCCTTGGCTCGCTGGCTAGTGCCAAGGTTGGGACTCTGTCCCCCAACACGGTAGTGTACTGTACGGGGGGCCACCCTAGTGCGGCAGCCTGCTACTAGGCTGGTAGGCACCTAGCCTGCCACATATGCGTCTGTTATCAGTCACTGATTGCAAATGTTTTGCAAACACTTCAAACATCACTGCATACTGTACACGTGCGAATTGAGTGCCGGCACTGCCATAACTTCTGTGCAGAGCTGAGACCTGCCATATATATGCTGTGGCGCGGCAAGCTATGGTCACCAAAGGTTTGCGAGGATGAAAACTGCGCGTTCAGCACTACGTGTTGATAACCCAGATCAACGCTGCAGGGTTTGTTGCTCCCACAGTGGTCCGTCCTGTGTGGAGGGATGCTGACCCCTGGGGATGTCTGGTTGGATGGTTGGTCAATGGTCAGTGCACAGCAGCGTTCTGGAAGATTATTCTGTCACAGACATATACACACTCAAGACTGTCTTTGTTCCAAGGGAGAGGGAAGAGAGGGGGTGAAAGTCTACGCTTTCGCCAGGGACAGAGACCTGGGGCGTAAGATTCAACTGGCAGCGGCTGCCAGCCCTCGGCTGCAAGCAGGAAGGACAGGCAGGCAGGCCCTGGGCACCGGCAGGACATGCCTCCGAGGCAGTCAGCAGTCCGAAAGCGTTGCCCCACCGAATGGTGCCGCACCGTGCCGCAAGGTGCCACCAAATGATCTTTTGGCATGAAACGCTGTATGCATCTCGTGGCCCTGCCATTGAGCAGTACTAGTGCAAGGCAAGCCAGACGCCGCGCAAAGTCACTTCCGCATGTTGGGGTCTCACCAGATGGGACTGTCTGCACAGACAGTCTCATCCAGTGGAACTGCAAGCCTGACTGCACTGCAGCGGCACTGCAAGCCTGACTGCAATGCAGCGGCACTGCTTTAGGGTAACCTCCCTGCAACACCCAACCTTGGCCGCCATGGTTGATGCACGCGTGTAGTGTTTTCATTTCTCCATGCTGCACAACCTGTATGCAACAGACGTGCTGTTGCTGTAGGCAACCCCAAGAAAGCCTGCCTACCGCATCGAGGGTGACAGCGTTGTCTGCCCAGGTGCGCCTGCAGCATGGCGCGATACCACACCACGCTCGGGTACGCAAGTGCGGCACTGCCAGTCAAGCTTTGACTCTCGAAGAGTCTTGCTTGCTGATCAGCATGAGCGCTAGCAGGCAGCTCACTTGCCCATATGCACCACTGTACACATGTGAGCCGCCAAGTCCCAGGACCAACAGCCCATGGCATGCAAATCGAAAGCTTTTGCCAAAGTACACGGCATGAAGATTTATGTCAGTTTTTCGGCTGCCGATCCTCCATGCATGGACTCCTTCATGTAACCTATCGGCAGCAACACGGCGACGTGGCTGTTGGTCCGTTGAGCTCGGTATGGTCGGACGTGCCACATGGCCATGTGCAAACGGATGTACCGATTGACCTTTTGGCTTTTACTTATTCCATCAGGCCGTGAAAGTGCTCAGGACTGTTAGGTGCTTCGTCGGCCTGTAATTGGCGTTGCCACTCGATCGAGTGCGGCACCCTTGGATTGGTCGCGACCAATCCAAGGTTGTCGCACCAAACCTATATAGCGCACGCGAACCCCAACACTCACCATTCCTTTCAGTCCCTCAGCTGTTTGGCTGAGCACCCTTGCAAAGCTTTGCACAGCAGAAGCATGGCGCGCCCCGCCACAGTGTGGCTGGTTTCGGCTGTTGTTGCAATGCTGGCGCTAAGCGTATGTAAGTTGTTGATTGCTTGCGGATACAACCATCTACTGACACACGCTTATATGAACAATTGAGCGCGCATTTGCAACACTGCGTGAAGAACCAGCCCTGCAGCACACGGAGCAACACAATCCTGTGTGGTCACAACTTTGTCGTCTTTGCAGGCGCGTATACGATTGAGCAAACTGCGACAACCTCGCCAGAAACGACTCTGGAGGTGGAGGGAGCCAAGCGCCTGCTGCTGATCAAGAAGCCTGCCGCAAAGAAGCACGGTCCCAGCACCAAGTACACACCCAAGAAGACTGGTAGGTGAAGGCGCCCTGCTCAGCACTTCAGGTTCTCAGTCAGACCGATGCTGCCTCCTGCTCTCCTGCACTCTAGGCCCTAGAGTGTGGCACACAGTATGCCAATGGAACAGCGGACAGCCCAACGCAGCAGTGACATGTCGCATATCCCTGGCCCTGTAGCGTCCGCTGTGCACAACCGCCGGGCCTGTGCATCACACTGGCTGCTGCATGCATCCATGGAGGCTATTAGTGCTGGATGGCTGCAGCTGACAGCCACAGTCACACTGCCAGCGCAACCACCTTTGTTGGCACCACCATGCCATGTGCCAGTGCACTGCAGCAGTGCTATCAGCTGTTGACCTGCTGCCACCCTTCTGCTGCTCCCTGTCTGCCTGCAGACAGCAAGTCCTCCGGCTACATGTACGGCAGCGGCGAGAAGGTGTACGGAGGCGTCAAGACCAAGGCTGATGAGTACAGGACCAGCGCCCATGCATATGGTGAGGCCCACGGCTCAAAGTACAAGCACGGCGAGCTCGGCATGCATGCCGAGTCCTGCAAGGGCAGCCACTGCAAGAAGGAGGATTCCAACTTGGAGGAGGAAGGCGATGAGTACACCCCCGAGGACAGCCCCAAGCGCCTGCTGCTGACCAAGAAGCCTGCCACAAAGAAGCACGGTCCCAGCACCAAGTACACACCCAAGAAGACCGGTAAGTGAAGGCGCCCTGCTCAGCACTTCAGGTTCTCAGTCAGACCGATGCTGCCTCCTGCTCTCCTGCACTCTAGGCTCACAGTATGCCAATGAACCAGCAGACAGCCCAACGTGGCAGTGACATGTCACATATCCCTGGCCCTGGTAGCGTCCGCCGTGCACACCCGCCGGGCCTGTGCATCACACTGGCTGCTGCATGCATTCATGGAGGCTATTAGTGCTGGATGGCTGCAGCTGGCAGCCACAGTCACACTGCCAGCGCAACCACCTTTGTTGGCACCACCATGCCATGTGCCAGTGCACTGCAGCAGTGCTATCAGCTGTTGACCTGCTGCCACCCTTCTGCTGCTCCCTGTCTGCCTGCAGACAGCAAGTCCTCCGGCTACATGTACGGCAGCGGCGAGAAGGTGTACGGAGGCGTCAAGACCAAGGCTGATGAGTACAGGACCAGCGCCCATGCATATGGTGAGGCCCACGGCTCAAAGTACAAGCACGGCGAGCTCGGCATGCATGCCGAGTCCTGCAAGGGCAGCCACTGCAAGAAGGAGGATTCCAACTTGGAGGAGGAAGGCGATGAGTACACCCCCGAGGACAGCCCCAAGCGCCTGCTGCTGACCAAGAAGCCTGCCACAAAGAAGCACGGTCCCAGCACCAAGTACACACCCAAGAAGACCGGTAAGTGAAGGCGCCCTGCTCAGCACTTCAGGTTCTCAGTCAGACCGATGCTGCCTCCTGCTCTCCTGCACTCTAGGCTCACAGTATGCCAATGAACCAGCAGACAGCCCAACGTGGCAGTGACATGTCACATATCCCTGGCCCTGGTAGCGTCCGCCGTGCACACCCGCCGGGCCTGTGCATCACACTGGCTGCTGCATGCATTCATGGAGGCTATTAGTGCTGGATGGCTGCAGCTGGCAGCCACAGTCACACTGCCAGCGCAACCACCTTTGTTGGCACCACCATGCCATGTGCCAGTGCATGCTGTCAGCTGTTGACCTGCTGCCACCCTTCTGCTGCTCCCTGTCTGCCTGCAGACAGCAAGTCCTCCGGCTACATGTACGGCAGCGGCGAGAAGGTGTACGGAGGCGTCAAGACCAAGGCTGATGAGTACAGGACCAGCGCCCATGCATATGGTGAGGCCCACGGCTCAAAGTACAAGCACGGCGAGCTCGGCATGCATGCCGAGTCCTGCAAGGGCAGCCACTGCAAGAAGGAGGATTCCAAGGAGGGGGCAACTCAGCCCTGATTCCAAGCACAGTCAGGTAAGCAGGCAGGTTAGCAAATGCTTACGGTTGTTCATTTTGATTCAGCAGTAAATGATTCACCTACTGCAACCTTTCGGTCGTAAGGCTCAATGTATCCTGTGCTGCTGGCACAAGACGTCATGGACCTTTCAGCATGCTGCCGGCTGCCAGCAGGATACGATTGTGCAGTCACCAACAGCAACACCCTGCAGAGCCATGACCTGCAGTGAGACAAGCTGACCCCTTGCTGCCACGTATTTCTGTCCGTGCAGGTTGTCACCGCGGATGACACTGAGGCTGACAGTCCACCGTGGCACAGGCAATAATTGGCCAAGGATGGGGTGTCATTTCTGTGCTTTGAAGAATTATGTGTAGGCGACACAGTATATCACAATGCACAGCAAGATACTGCAGTGGGCGGGTACAGCCTGCTCACCAGCATCATGCTGGCACTTTCTGCCGCTGCCTTGCATCCCTTGTGCTGCTCTGTTCTGGCACAGAGCTGTCTGTCAGGCTCCTTCAAGGAGCCTGAAGTTCTCACTGAGTCAATGCCTTGTGCTATTTGGGGCAGATGTGTTCTGATGCCGATTTCAGTTTTCCGGACAATAAAATTGTCATGGTATCTCCCGGGATGCATCAATAAATGCAGCAAAGTTGCTTCAGCAGTTGTTGGTTGGTCTGGTTCAGGCACAAGTTGATAGAAGTGCCTATACTATCTTGTGGCAAACATGTATGCATACAAGTTGGTTCCATATGGTTGTGTGAACATGTACAGAACATGACATGTACACATACAAGTTGTATTGTGTTGGTCTGTCTTGGCGTGTAACACTTCCCTGGCTCCTAGTTGCCTCAGATCATGCATGAGATGGCAGGTACTGATCCAGATAACATGCTACTTCCAGGTCTGTTCTCACTGCACTCAACGACAGGGGTCAACCTGCAGCATCCAGGTTTGAGCTTTGGGTTGATACCAACAAATGGCACGCATTCATCAAATACTCAAGTAGACTCTTGACTTTCACAGTCACAAGCCTCTGAATGATGGGGCTAATTCCTCCCTGTGCCGCCACAAATGGGAGCATGCATGTGCAGTGCCCACACCAGATGTGGTTGCCTCACTACAGTGCAGCACCCCAAGGCAGTGTGCCAAAAGAACTCCACACAGCTCAGCCTGAGCAGCAGTGCCGCTGTACCTGTGTCATGTTGTCAGCTTCACTGTTGCCAGTTGAAGATGTATTCATTGGTTGCACATGCAGCTAGTTGTCAGCAAGGGCAGCTGTGAGTTGCGGCCACAAGAGTGCACTCTTGTCACGTGTTGTGAGTGTGACAGTCTCTTTGCACCAATCAAAATACATACAGTGTTGACTGGCCTGATCTGGCACCAACATTTTCAAGTTCATGTGGCAGCTGGGCATGCAGAAGTTCTGATACTCAGCCACTCACGTTCCAGCTGCCAGCCTGAGGCTGCCCTGCCAGGGTAACAACACAAAATGTGCAAAGTTTGCGCTGCTGTGCCACAGCAGCAGTGCTATTCTGTGCGCTATAGTGCCATCATCCATCACTGCAGTGGCAGTCTTGCACAGATCTGAGCTCTAGGGCTTCAGCTGGATCACTACTGTCACAGCACCTGTTGTTGAAATGGATTGTAGACTCAGTTGCTCTGGTGCTGCCGACCAACTTTGGAAGTTTGCTTGGCTTTCTTCCCTGTAGTAAGAAAGCACTTGAGTTTACTTGCCGCAGTGTTGCATGCTAATGTGCCTCTGTCAGGAGCACACTGCCAGCAGTGGTAGTGCCTGTCGGCAGCTTGCTCCTAGAGTGGTTTTTGTTGATGAATTTCACATCGTACATGACCAAACTTGGGTTGACACGTACCCAGTCTACGGTAGTATCCGGCAGATTGCGGCTGCTACGGTGGTCCGTTGAACCATGACATGAACAAGCCGACGCCTTGCACATGTTGACAGCATATGTCATCTGCAGGTGGCCCAGGCCCTGGCCTAGGAAGTCGCTGCAGATACCTCCTGAGTCACTCACCACAGTAGTCAACTGCGCCCGCCACTGCTAAGGCTGTTCCCACTTCTTCTTAAGGTTCTTCACTTCAGCGCCATCGGCATGTTCAGGGTTACTGCCTGCAGCATGCTCACGCATTATTAGCGCATGCCATAAAAGAGCTGTGGGGATGCTGTGGTGTAAATTCACACCTGCGCAGGCGGCAGCTGCCAGCGCCCTGATGGCAGCCGGATGCAACCCAGCTATGCCTTACTACATCAGTATGCCCTACTAGGCAAAGTATGCCGCTGTGCATGTCACCAAGTGGTGCTTACGACGGCATGCTGCACAGCAAATGGTGGCACTCCAGGCACAGTGATGAATGATACAACAATCTTTGCAACAATAAACAGTGTTGCATCGTACTCCAATGGGGTGATGGCGCTGCTGGCGCCTGCAAGCGCTGCTGCCCTTTCTGTACCTTCTGTTCTGGCGTTTCTGTATGTTTTCAAACTTGGCTCATCATTCATCCTTCTACCTTTGCTGTGTGTGTTGTGGTTAGGGCTTCTTTCTGGGTTGAATGCAGCATGCTTCAAGTATCCTTGGCAAGGATAGGTGCACGGCAGAAGTTTAGCAAGCAAATCTAATCGAGTCGAGCCAAGCGCTTGATTTGTCACCCCTGGTGACAAACTCAACCCGCGGTGTTGCTGTCACAGTGTGGCTGGCATGAACTATCTGGGGCGGTGTCAGGTGTGTGCTGGCAATGCGCCATGATGGATCAATCAAGCGGTACTGTTGCCTGGCAGTGTCTTTTGCAATCAGTATCATCTTGCGCAAGTGTACAGGGAGTGCACAGTACTACTGGTATTCTGAGGAGTATTCTTTACCTGCCAGTAACACAAATTAATTGAGTGGCTTTGTTGGCATATTGGATGATGATAACTTTGGCACACGGCAACTGCTGCGGTAGCGCGGGGTATCGCTGGAAAGCCCGCGACGTCAGCTTTCCGGCAAGCCCGCTGCGATCTTCAGCAGACAAGTCCTGTAAAAGTTATGTGCTTCGATGCAGACCCCACTTTTGCTACTTGATATAGTATCCCGGCAGGTAAAGGGTTAAAGGGAAGTTGCCAAATCTGCATAGGATGCAGTAATCAAGATTAGCGGCACCCACACCATGGACAATCCATAGCGCAAACAACACTGTAGCTTGAGGGGTACGTCCCTTCCCTGATTCTGAAAAGTGAGCTGGGCATCACAGACACAACCTGCTTGATGAGGAAGGCGGCAACAAGCCCCTGTGCTGTTTCAATAGATCTGGGTCCCAGCGCCAACAGTTGTTGCATTATAATAAGCAAAGATGTAGTCGAATTGCAAAGATGTAGTCGAGTCCGCAGCTCCAGTTCGGATGGTGCAGGGACCAGGAGGCTGCAAAGGCTATTGAAAATGCAGCGGAGTGGATGTAGATGCGGTTCGGACGCAGACACTGCCTTGAGGAGCGTGGACGCAGGAAGCAGCCGCCGATGGATGGGAGCAGCAGTGCCAGTGCTCGGCTGGAGGAGCTGGAGCGTGCCTTTGATGAGACCAGCACAGTATTTCGGTAGTTCGATGACCCTGGCTTGAATATGAACATTGGATGCGAGGTGGAGAGGGAGCTGGAGCAACAACAACAGCAGCATTACTGTGCCCCACAGACTGCACCTTGCTGAGGGCCACACTGTTCACCTAGAGTGTGGTAAGACTTGATTTCATGAAGACTGCGTGGCCTCAGCTGTTCACCCCCCAGCTTAGTGCTATTGCTGCTGATCTGCTGGCCGCAGCAGCAGCAAGGGTGCCTTGCAGCGCCCCCAGCCCTCACCTGTGGTTTCCTGAGCCAGCCTGGGCAAGTGCTGTGGCGTATGAACCTGTGCAGAATTTATGCAGGATAGTTGTGCTGTGCTGTAGGACTCACTGTGACTCACATGCATGGTGTGAGCTGCCTGGGGTGTGGGGGTGTGGTTGGAAGTTGTTGCATCGAAGTTAATGGACAGTGCTGAAACCCCCGGCAGCGCAAGTGTCGTGTTGTTGGCTGGATGGCGTCGAGGCTTGGCTGCATGGGAGCTGCATGGCTTGAGTTGTTGCCCCCCAGCTCAGTGCCCATTGCTGTTGTACGCTGGCCGCAACAGCAGCAGGTGTGCCCCACAGTGCCCTCAGAAGTCACCTGCTGTTTCTTGGTCAGCCTGAGCAGGTACCGTGGTGCATGAACCTGTGCAGTGTCTTACGTAGTTGGATCCGTTGCTTTTCAAATGACAATGTGGCCCGTGTATGTCAGTGGCAAAGCTATGTGCAATGGGAGTACAGTTGACAGGCAGTGCTGAAACCCCGACAGAGCAGGTGTTATGTTGTTGACTGGATGGTATTGAGGCTTGACTGCGCAGGAGCCACGCGGCCTGAGTTGTTTGCCGCCCAGCTCGGTGCCGTTGCTGTTGTACGCTGGCCGCAACAGCAGCAGGTGTGTCCCATGGTGCCCTCAGAAGTCACCTGTGGTTTTGTTGGTCAGCCTGAGTAGGTGCCGTGGTGCATGAACCTGTGTGGTGTTTTGTGTGAGACGGTCTTGTTGCTTTCCGGGTGACGAGATGGCCCGTGTGATGCCAGTGGTGAGGCTATGTGTGCTAGCAGTACAACCGGTGTGGACAAATGTGGTGCAGCAGGTTTTTGGCTTGCAAGTGCAGCGTGTTGCTTTGCAGATTTGCAGGTCTCCAGGTGGCTTTGTTTTGCTCTGTGGCCCTTGCTTGTGGATTATGCCCTATGAGCCTAGTTTGGCTCCAGAAAGGGCGGTCAGGCGTGGCCCTGACCCAGTTTAGTAGTAGTAGTAGTAGTAAAACCTTTTGGTAAGTGCAAGCTGAGTGACCTCAACATGCATCAACATCAGTTATGACTAGGGTGTGAGGCATATGGCAATTGCATCAGCATGCATCTACTGCTTTTTGCTGGACCAGAATTGAGCTTCATGTGGCCGTCATCGACATCAGGATGTTAGGAGGGGGCAGCCTGCTACTAGGCTGGTAGCCTGCAATAGGCGTCTAGTATCGCCTTTTTTGCAAACACTTCACACCCGGCCATATGGCATATGCATTGAGTGCAGGCCATGACTTCAAAAAGCTGTGCATAGCTGAGACCTGCCATGCTGTGGCGCGGCAAGCTATGGTGCATGTGCAGATGGAAACTACGCGTCCAGCACACATCACAACGTTTCGCTGCACCAGGGTCCGCGCGTTGCTCCCAGAGTGGCATTGTGTGGAGGGATGCTGACCTCATGGGCATGTCTGGTTGACTGGTTGGTCATTGCACAATGGCGTCCTCGACGACGGTTCGTGCCAATAATTTACAAACAAGTAAATCAGACAACGGGTGTTTTTTGTCGTACATACCTGCACACAACCGTCCGCGCGTCGAATGGCCAACCGCTATTTGCCGAACCAACCGCCTCGGCCGAGAATGACCATTCTGCTGCAACCACTCCAGCGTTGGCATGCTCCCAGAACAAGAGCATCGGTGAAACTGGCTCGTCTCAAGGCTGAATGTGGTCGATGCAAGCATTTTGACTCAGCACCCAATTGCAACCTGCTGTGACCAACACGGACGTGGCGACCAACACATCCGACGACCAACAGGCCGCGTCCAAGGTGTCCATAGCCTGTATAAAGGTTTCAGATTTCCTGCAGTGTAGCCACCAGAAGCACCCGCCCACTCCCAGTGCAACATTCCCCTTTCAGACTTCCGACTTCACCATGGCTCGCTTTGTCGCTACCACCGCGCTCATCTGTGTGGCGCTAATGGCTATGTTGGTGGTAAACGAGGGTGAGTGAATGCTCTGTACTGACAATGCGCAGAGCAAACTTGTGATGCAGCCCGATTTTCGCAGCGGTTCAAAGCAACTCACACGCACATGCAAAGACCAACGTCGCTGCTAGCAGCAGCCAAAGGCCTGGCAAGCACAGCTGTTGCAGTGTCGAATCCTGACTCCTGCTTCCACTGCACATGGTGTTTGCAGCCCGTGTGATGAGTGTGACTGCGGCAACCTCGCGCGATCTGCTGAGCTCAGGCAAGGACAAGAAGATGATGGACATGAGCAAGACAAAGGTGCACCTGAAGGGTAGCAAAGCCCCAGAGGTGAGCAAACCTTGTGTGGCACATCCTGCATGCCTGGCTGCAGGGTGGGTGTGGGCCTTGCTGCCTCCCGCACCAGCATGTGATGCCATATATGGCAGCACATACTGCTTGGGCCCTGGCCACAGGTCGAAAGACGTATCCCTCATCAGTGATGAGACAGCGTGCATGCATTCAACTGCACAGTCGTCCAAGCAACTGCACATTGTCAGTGATGGTTACATTGACAGTTGCCAGGCAGCAGGACTGGTCAGAGCACGACTGTGCACCTTGACTGGCATGCCAGCAACAAGGGGGCACTCATCCATCTTTAGGGGGCCCTGTGGTTCAGCTATGTCATTACAACAGGGCTTCGACTCGCCTTGGTGCTAGCTTGGCCCCCTTTTCACCCCCTCGTGCATTACTAATGAGGCTCACCTGCCCTTGCCCTGTGCTTGCCACCCATCTGATCCCTCTTGCAGTACTCGACAGTCACCGCCTATGCCACTGGTGAGGGTAAGGGGGACTATGTTGACAGTGACGCAAAGACCAAGATCACTAAGGGTGTTGCTATGGCCAAGTCCAAGGTGAAGGCCTACGACTATCCAGGAGGCGAGGAGGGCGGGTATGCGGACGCCAACACAAAAATCTGCCTTGATGGCAAATGTCGCGAATGAAGGTGGGTAGAAACGGGTTTATTTGCTGGGTTTGGCTATGCCAACGGTTGAATCAGGCAGTGCATGCTAATAGGTCCTGCTGGACGCTGGCATGTGATCAGCATAGTGTGAGGTCACCAGGCAGGCCGCCACTGGCAGCAATGCTTCATGCAACACTGTCATTCTCCCCTATCAGCTGCCAGTGCTCTTCTGCACACATCCCCTGCCTGGAGCACACTCAGCACATGTGTAACACATTGTGCCGGCTTGAATGATTATGGCTTGCTTGTGCTGCATGCATACTACGCACAGCCCTATCAGTACTGCCCAACAGCCACAGCATGGCATGCATCACAAGTACACACAGCAGCACTGCGTGTGTACGCGACAGTGAATGTTTCTGTCAAAACCAATGTCACATGTGTTTACTTGCTGTCACTGCTGCTTGCTGCTGCAGTGTGGCCCTCATAATCAAGCTTCCACACTGAAGACACGCCTTGAAAGATGAAGGGAACAGTGTGTCATGGATCTTACAGCTGGGGCTATCTGGTATAGCTTTGAAGGCAAATGGAAGAGTGTTGGGCATCATCATTGGTGGTAATTGTTGCTTTGACAGCAGCAAACTTGTGGTTGGGAACAATTTTGCATATGCTTGTAAATGGGTGGTTGCTTGTTTGTGTGCTGGTGTGCTGTGTGCCTTGATACACAGCTGCAGGTCGATCAATGCCTATCAGATCCAGGGATCTGGCTGTTGGGTGGCATGGTTGTGTTGCGCATGCAAATGTTTTGACTGCTAGATTGCCACCACTGGCAGCAGTCCTGGTTTCAGGCAGGTGGCCTGTTTGTGTGTTTTGTGCATGCCAGGCATGTGTGTGTTGCTGCCAAGGAAAGCTCTGGTTGCAAACAATAAGTTGGGCTGACGGGTGCCAATAACGCACATCCACCGTTGTTTACAAGTTGCAGGGATCTTGGGGAATCGAAAGTTGCAGACTATCGCTGTGTTGGTTGCTTGTCTAGAATGATGCACCCTGCTGAGGCTGCAGTTGGGGTGGCCATCTTGTTTGCAGTGCAGTCAGTGCAAGCCCTTGGAAAGTTTCTTCAGAATTGGCCCTTTTTCCATGTAACACAACTGTTGCTGGATCTGTGTGCATCATGTTGATATTCTGTCAAATGAACTGCCTCACACCCAAGACAGCTACCTTTGTAGGCTACCTCCGTTGTCTTGAGTTGTCTGCTGTGACAACTCCAGCAATGATGAAACCACCCGGTTACTATGCACCACAGCCATGCGGCACCGGCACATCATCATTCATGCCACAGATCAGGCCAGACTGGTCACCACAAATCACATGCTGTGCATGCTGCACCTTCCATTGATGTCAGGTCTTGTTGGTCAGCTGTGCAGCAAACACACAGCTCCAGTTCACCCGTACAGCAGCCAACAGTCTACAAGTACGCCAGGCGACAAAATGTGTGCTGGTGTGGTCGCAAAGTGCAGTATAAATTGCTGCAAGTTGCAGTTCCTATAGGACATGACTGTGCAATGATGATGCATTTCTCGCTGCTGCCCAGCAGAGGCTACACCACTGGGACCAGGGCACTGGCAGCTGTATACACACAGTTTGCAGTGAAGAGGGCTGTGCGAGGCAACAGCTTCTGCAGAAGCCTATTTGAAATTCTCAGCAGCCCCTGGACTGGCAAGGCCGCTGCACAACACAAACAACACAGCTGAGTGCTTTCTTACAGAAGCAACCTCAGCGTACATGACATGCGCTGCATTCATGCAATTCCACTGTCACAGTGGCACAGATGTACTGCCGCAGTACAGCTTGTTCTGGGGCGCTGCACAGCTGTTGTGCAAGCACTTTATTGATTGTTGCATCAAAGGCTTCTTGGCAGCAGGTCCCCGGCAGTGACTGCAACTTGCTGTTGCAAGCTGCATGTATGGCCAAGCGCTGTTGAAGCCCAGGGCAGGACCAACCGCCTCGGATTGGCTACAGCCAGTCCGACGTAGGCATGCTGAGCCAACAAGAGCAAGATGAACCTGGTTCAACTCACGTCTAATAATATCGATGTAATCAGCTCGAACTGCTTACTGTACCTGACCGCAACCAACCTGCTGTGACCAACACGGACGTGGCGACCAACACATTCGACGACCAACAACCGTGTTCGTCACCGCGTCCAAGGTGCCCGTAGCCTGTATAAAGTTCAAAACACCTGCTGTGTATCCATCAGAAGCACCCTTCCACGCCCAGTGCTACGTTCTACTTCCGCAGTCTTCCGACTTCACCATGGCTCGCTTTGTCGCTACCACCGCGCTCATCTGTGTGGCGCTAATGGCCATGTTGGTGGTAAACGAGGGTGAGTACATGCCCTGTTCTGGCAATGCGCAGAGCAGTTCTGCCCGTGCACTGCGTTTTTTACGCAACGCGAACTTCCGATGGTGCATTGCCGCTCGCGCCCACATGCGAAGACAACTGTTGCTGCTAGCAACAGCAGGGCCTGTGCAGTGAAAACACTGTGCCCCCTAACAGCCCAGTAGCACTGCACCTGCAAGCAAGCACAGCTGTTGCAGTGTTGATGGCTGACTTCTGCTTGCACTGCACTGTGGTGCTTGCAGCTCGTGTGATGTCTGTGACTGCGGCAACCTCGCGCAATCTCTTAAGTTCAAGCCTCAAGGACAAGAGGACGTACACGGACAAGAGCAAGATAGTCGTGCCCCTGAGGAGCCACCACGCCCCAGAAGTGAGCATAAAACACTCTGCATGCCTGGCTGCAGGTAGATAATTGTGCCCCACTGCGCCTCAGGGCAGCAGGACTGGTCAGAGCCTGACTGTCCACCTAGGCCTGTGCTGCACTTCGCGTGACTGGCATGTCAGCAACCTGACGTTCATCCATTCAAGGGATCCAAGCGCTTGTCTTTGCCCTGTGCTTGCTCCCTTGCCACCCCCTCGGGCAGTACTCACCTGCCGCCGTCCTGTGTTTGCCCCCCTTCCCACTTTTGTTGCAGTACTCGACAGTCACCGCATATGCCACTGGTGAAGGTAAAGGGGATTACGTCGCTGGAGACGCAAGGACCAGGATCACCCCAGGTGTTGCTATGGCCAAGGCCACGGTGAAGGCCTACGACACGCCAGGAGGCGAGAAGGGCGGGTATGCAGACGCCAAGACAGCCGTCTGCTTTGACGGCAGATGCTGAAGGTGTGTGAAACAGCTACCTTTTCACAAGTTGCCGACAGCTGTTTCCAGCAGCCCACTAGGTGCAGTACTGTGATGCAATCTTGCTGGCGGCAGTAGCCTCTGCACATCATTAACTGGAGAGCAACCAGTACATGCACCATGTAATGCGACGGCTTGGATGATATATCATCCAGACATCATGCTGAACTTTGTATGTACTTTATGAGTCACTCATGAGGCAGCACAGCACAGCAGGTGGCCCACGTGGCACGCACACTCTATTAGTGCTTCTCAGGGTGTGGGACAGCCTGTTTACAAATAGGAATTCAAAGTAAATTGCTGTGTTGATTTCAAATCAGGCTGTCGCTGCTGCTTGCTGCTGCAGGTAGCCCTCCTCACCAAGCTGCCTTTTTGATAGCACAGCTTGCATGTGTCTTCAATCCGTCAAGACAATTTATTTGGAACAGTGTCCCATCGACCTTACCACTGGGCTTGTCTGGTGGAGCCTGAGAGCCAATGGCAGAGTCCTAGGCTTCAAGATAGTGTTTGGCCTTGACAGCAACAAACTTCAGGTTGAGAACTAAATGTATACTTGCTTGAAACGGGTGGTTGCTTGTTGGTGTGTTGTTGTGGTGTGTGCCTCCGCCAGCACCTGATGCAGGCATCAGGTGGAAAATGGATCAGGCAGTCAGGCATCGGCATGAAGTCACTTTCGGATGGCAGTGTTATGATGTGCATGCTGGTTTTGACTGTTCGCGTGCCACCACTGGCACGGCTGCTGATTGCAGGCAGGTCGCATGTTTCTGGGTTACATGTATGCGTTTGTTGCGCCTGAGTAAAAGCTCTGTGGTTGCAAACAATAAAGCGCCTTTCGCTGCCAATAAAACTTATATAACTACGGTTGCTTTCAATTTGCACGGAGTTGACAGTTGCATACTGGGGCTTTGTGTGCTGCCTTGTCCCGGGCGAATTACCTTGCATGAATGTTGAAGTCGTGGCCCTACCGACAGAATGGTCTAGCTACTACCCTAGTACAGCCCCTAGTAGGTGTTGTAGCGGCTGCCTACTACCCTAGGGTAGTAGGCCTTGACTTTGTAGGCCTACTAGGTAGTCTGTCTTGCGCTACTACCCTAGTTACTACCCTATCTGCTACTACCGTAGTAACTACCCTGCTGACTACCCTAGTAGGGGGGGTAGTAGTAGTGCATTGTACAGCAGGGTAGTAGCAGTGTACTTGCAGGCTGCAGTGTGCTTGCCCACAGGGCTGGTACCATGGGGAAGTTGTGAATGTGATCAGCTGAATGTTGCCCAGATGCACCAACATGCTGCTCTGCCAGCATGTGTGTACCGTCCTACCAGCATGTCATCTACATGCATGCACCTTTCAATGAACAAAGACTAAACTAATCGCCTCAAGGTTGCGTCTGCCTAACACAGATACATGTTCAACTACTAGTGACAACCAAGAAACACCAGGAACACAACTGCAAGGCCAACATCATGGGTGACGTTGCAACTGCTGAGTGTGAGCCTCATCAACAGTCACTGACTGACTGTCACAAGCATCAGTCCACTCATGCTGACAAGGCGCCCAACACACAACAGACTTGGCTGCTTTCATCTTCTTCTTCTCAGTAGAGATGTTGCCCACTCCCCGCCTGCCGCTGCCCACCTGCAATGCACAGGCATGAGGGAATTCAGTGTGCTGCAGACTGTGTGCATATTGTATACGCGACGGTGGTAGCACGCCACGCTACTCAACGATTAACAAGGACAATGTTGCAAGTACATCTGACTGGTGCATTGGGCCGCTGTAGGTGTACAAGTCTTTAGGTGTGCAAATCTGCAGCAGTTGCTGCAGCCCTGTCTGTGACAGTAGCATGCAGTTGCAAACGTACATCAGCACATGTACCTGCGCAACTCGAAGAAACTGGCAATCGGGCAGTACACCTACCGGGGCCTGCAGCCATCAGGGCTGCTGGATCAGAGGGGTCAAGTGCCTTTCCCTCCCTCCGCGCATTCTGGGTCGGGGATCTGTCGGCGACCTCCCAAATGTTGCTCAGCCCCAGCTCCTGCTGTTGGCCGGCAACCCCCAAAGTCTCGGCCCATTGCCCGCCTGCAAGTGACAGAATGCAGCACAAGCCGTTTGCTGAGCTGGTGAACTGCAGACACCGACGGCACAAGAAGCCGCCTAGCTTGAGGAAGCTGCCACAACCCACACATGTGTTCATTACGCTGCATCCACCACAATCTGTGCCTTGTCACGACACATGTGAACGCTGTTGCTGGTCCTGTTACATGTTTCACGCCAGGCCTGATCACACGATAAAGTGCAGCCATGCCTCACGACCTCACCTCCATGCTGCCTGCAGTGTTGCCCTTGTGTGTGTCCTGCTACAGCTTGGCTAGCTCCTTGCTTGTGTTGGCCTTGTTATACTCAGAACGAGCCTCCAATACCCGCAGGCATCCAACATGCCCTGTAAGCTTGTCTCCAGGAAGCCCCACAGCTTTGCAAGCACGGTTGGTGTGTCCCAGTGGCCTTGATCAGCACAATGCTCGACTGTAGGGGACAACAGGGCAGCAGCAGCAGCCACAGAGATCAGTTGGGCCAACATACTGAAGATGCAAGCGTTGCTACACCATGGCAACAGTGCATAACACATGTTCTGACTGCAACCTACCACACAACAAACAGTCTGGTTGACCATGTAGCATGGGGCAACAGAACCCAGCCTTGAAGCTGGTAGGTAGGAGCATTTTGACCTCACCGTGCTGCTGGTCAACCATCTGCAAGCTTCAGAGCTTGTGCTGGTCCTTAATCAATCCAGGAGCCACACAGCAGCACCCCCTGCCCACAAAGCACCTCCTGCACACACGTACACAGGCAGCACAGGGGTGTCTGAACACTAAGCAGCAGCAACATAGGAAGTTGTAACAGGCTGTGTCAGACACGCCTGCTGTCCATTTGCAGTGCAACAAAGCAAGAATTGCATGCGTGTGCTGTTGTACCTGCCAGCATGGCTGAGGAACACAAGGTTGTGAGTCATGGCCCACAAGCACAGCTGGCAGGTCAGGGCCGTGGTTGAACTCACGCTGCATTTGACCCAGCCCGTCAGTCTTCAGCAATTTGTAAGAGGCCGCAACAGCTTTGAGCATCTCCTCCATTGCCATCACAGGCGCTGCGTCCAGGATCTGCACTGGAGGCAGATCTGTCAACTACTGCTGCAGCTGCACTGTGTAGCTGCTGCAGAGGCACAGCATCGTGCTCATACCACCCAGGACGCTGTACATAATTATGTGATAGCGATAGCGGACCAGTGCGAGCTCTGGATGAGACGGAACGAATCAACTACCAAGTTTGTGAGGTGCTGAGCTGTTGCAATTGGAGCACGTACTATCAAGCTTCAGGATCCGAAACGGCGAAGACGCACGAGGCATCAAGACGTTGCCACCCTGAGCCCGGTCAGTGACAGCCTGTTCAAAACACAGGGCAGGTATGAACCCAGATACTCTGGAGGCCGGCTTCAATGCTTGATTAGAAGTCTGGAAGTGCTGCCTTTTCTCTTGCAGAAGCATGTCATCCTCAAGATGAGTGCATTGGGACTCCCAGGATTTGCTGTGCAACACATTGGCAGTACTAGTGCCAGTCCTCCAAGCCTCTCTTCGGATATCCTGATGCGTTTAACAGTCAGTTTTGCTGCACTGCATGGCCCAATGCAAAGGTGGCCACTCCCGCCTGTCCGTTGCAGCGCTGCACTGTCTGCCAACAGCGTCGATCTGCCAGGCTGGGCTGCACTGTCCACACTATCACTAAACGGCAACAGAAGCAGTTTCAAGTACAAATCAAGCTTGTCACATGTCGTCCACAAGGAGTGAGAAGGGTCAAAGCAGCAAAAGGGAAGAACACATCCAGCGTGCACTGCTTCATGGAGGGACATGTGCCTCATGTTTGGGAGTTACCAGGTCTTCGGCCGGCGCTCTTGGCGGCCTGTGTTGTCACTGCCACAATCACTGGCGGGTGTGCACAGCAGGCCAACCCAAACCTGAGGTCCACAGCAGAAGTGATGGTGCCGTGCTGCATGGTGACCCTCAGATGCTGCGTGCACACTGCAATCTACAGCGGCTGCAGTTGTGCTGTACTTGACTGCATGTACTGCTCAATGTGCCGGACAACAGCACTGTGCAGGTTGGGGAACATGCAACACCAGCATTATGTTGTGCTTGCAAGCCTTGCTGCTAGCTAGCTTTGAGCCTTGACGTGTTGCATGTCGGCCTACCTCGGCATACTGCACGTGTGACATATGCCAAGTCAAGCACCGGTGACCTCAGGGCATGGGGTTGTTGGGCCTGCTACTGTGTGATTGAGGATTTAAAAACTTTCAAAGAAAGATAGCACCAGCAACACCCACAGCTCTATGACTTAGTTGCTGCAGCTGCCCAGCACTTCTTTAGGAACGACTTGTCAGGTGGCACTTGGCTAGGAACAGGCAGTGTTATGCCTACGCCATTGTATATGGACATGTGCACACATGCTTCAGTTACTGTGTGTGGCCAGTTGACTGCAACTCACTCAGTCATGACAATCAATCAAGGCATGTGAGACACATGTTTCTAGCACCTGAGCACCCGCTTGCAAGAGGTGAACATGTATGCATATGGGGAGTATGTTACATGGACATTTTCGCCAAACAACAATGGCATTGCCCACCAGGATCGAGCCAGGTGAACCTCATAAGTTGTCTCCCCTGCGGCATATACACTTCCAGTTATGTCCGGACGGATCCGTCTGTGCATAGACACCAGAACAATGCTCCCTCAAGTACAGGTACCACCAGCTGGACTTCATACTAGTAGTACTACCCTAGTAGGGGGGTAGTAAGCTAAATAATTCACTACTACCCTGGTAGCAGGGTAGTAGGTGGTCACAAATGCACTACTACCCCTCTACTACCCGGGTAGTAGCCAAGCCAGGCTGTCGGTAGGGTGGTTGCCTATGTGTGTAGTGAAGGTTTTTGTAAGGGTTTTGCCATATGGCATGCATGTTCGGCACTATCTGAATGTAACACAACACCTGTTGCCTGAACTGTGTGCATGATGCTGATGGCATGTCGGAGCAACACTGCCTCACACCCCGATAAGATACTTCCGGTATTGCCTCCAATGTCAACATAGGATGTCTTGAGTTGCTGTGACAACTCATAGTGGTGGAATCACACACATGTCAGTCCACTACAGCCAACATGCAACGGTTGCGCATGGTATCAATCCAACAGATCATGCCAGACTTGTCGCCACAACTTCACTGCCTTGCATGCTGCGCTTCCCGCCGATGAGCCAAGTCCTGATGTTGCCCAGCTGTGCAGCGCCGCTCCAGCTCACCCCTGCAGCAGCCAGCAGCGAAAGAAAGTCGCGTGACAAAACTTTGGCTGATGTACAGTTGCAATTGCAAAGTGTAGATGCGCAGTTCTGCACTGTCACCGTCAATACCGTGCAGGGCTATGCATTGCTGCTGCTGCCCACCAGGCCACGCCACTACCATCTTCGCAAAGATGTACTCCTACTGCATGCATTGGTGGGAAGCGTACAGGGCTGCGCAAGCCACAGCAAGCCCACCTGAAGTGTCTTAGCAGCCCCTTCACCGGCCATGCAGCTGCAGACAACAAACACAGCAGCAGAACACATTCAGTCGGAATCAAAATGAGCCGACGTGCACTACATGCGCTGCAGGCATGCATGCCACTGTCCATCGCAAGTATTGCACAGTTTTCGCCCAAGCACTGGTTGATGCATCAACATGCTCCTTATCAGCTGCCGAGTAGGGTTCTGCAGAATGCTGTTTGCAACCTAGCGCAAGCCAGCGCTGCATGTCTGGGAGGTTGCTGTTCAAAACCAGGCTCCTGCATCTGGCTGTGATGCCTGCAATGCGGTGCCACCGTGCCCTTCTGAGAGCGCTCTAAGCCACAGTGATCAAAAGGAGTCTGACTGCACAGTCAGGCCCAGCCAACCTACCTGCATCTCCCAGAGCACATATGGTGTGTCCCTCTATCTGCTTCACCAGCATGTCCTGCACAGCATCAAACAAGCAGACTTGGAGACGCTCCAAACACAAAGTATTGCAGTACTGCATGGTTGAGCCATACAAACCTACAACAAATTGCTGCAGACGACCCTCAGAGCATGAAGCACAACCATGAGGTTTCAAGCACATTCCTGACACATCTTGTGCTGGTATGAGGGGGCCCACCACGGTGTGTGAGCGCACTTACCAGCATATTGATCTCATGTAGCCCTGCCTCTCCCCTGGTCATGCGTGTGAGTATGTCATACAGCCAGCCCGTGCCCTCTCGGCAGGGCGTGCACTGGCCACAGCTCTCCACCTGTGACAGCAGACAATGCATGCCCACCTGACTGACTGACCGAGCACATGTGGTGACTTGTTTTGCATTTTTGGCTGCCACTGGCAAGCTGTGTGGCATGCCAGGCACGCTAGGCACCAACAACTACTGCCAGTTGTAGCTCCTGCTAACCTGCTGCACAAAGTGCTGCAGCATTCAGCACTGCGCAACGCTGACAGGGGCAGCCTCACTGACTCCTTAGTGCATTGTCACATATGTGCCAGCCTGTGTGCACCCAGTAAACCTACGTGCTTCTTTCACCCTTGCACCAACCATATTACCCAATGCACATGCTGTTCTGATGCATTGTGACGTCACCGCTTTGTGACCTGGCAATTCACATCCACACGCACACCCATACCCAACGCAACCCTTGCGACTCACGAAAACAGAATGCAGAGATGCACCCACAGTCTCAACCCCCACCTTGTAGAAGTACGCCAGCCGTGCCAGCTGGTCAACTACATCCGCACTCTTGTCCATCACGATCACCGCCGCAGTGCCCAGATCTGTCTGCACCTCCCGCAGAGCATCATAGTCCATCAGGACATCATCACACACCGACTTGGGTATGAGCGGCACGGAGGACCCGCCGGGTATGATGGCCAGCAGGTTATCCCAGCCGCCCTTCACGCCACCTGCAGTGCAGCCATGCAGTGTGGTGCCAGCGCGATGAGGCGTGCACCATATGTACCACACCCTTGCCTGCTTTTGGCTGTACAGTACGCTCCAGCAGGGTGTGTATGTGTGTTGACAGCGACACCCCCTGCTGACAAGGGCACAGGCATGTATGCGCCATTGATGTGCCCAGCCGCTGACTGCATGCGCCTTGCTTTGCAGCATATGTGGGGCAGAACATTCACTGGCTGTTATCGCGGCAGCGATGCACAAGAACCGTGCTTCCACAAGAGATCGATCAGTCTTCACACATGTGCTGCTGTCTTCCTCCCACCCACCTACCCTGTCTCCCACCCACCACCCACCCCACCCACCCACCCACCCACCACTCACCTGCATGTCGCTCTATGAGCTCCTTCAGAGAATGCTCATTGTCTCCTCCACTGTGCAGGGCCTGTTAACGTGGCCACTGATGCAGTACAGCTTGGTGCCCGTGTTATTGGGCCGGCCAAAGCTGGCAAACCATTCAGGGCCCCTCCGCAGGATGGTGGGCACCACTGCGATTGTCTCCACGTTGTTTACGGTGGTGGGGCAGCCGTACAGGCCCACATTCGCAGGGAAGGTGGCTTCACTCGGGGCTTGCCCTGAGAAGGGGGGGGGGGGGTACAGGCGGGAATGACGGAGGTGGCTGGGTAAGCATGTGCAAGCCAGTAGCAGTGGAAGGCAGCAGCATCGGCTGTAAGGCCAGGCATGATTCCTCACTGAGCATGTACCAGAGCCACTACCAGCACCAGCCAGCTGAAGCAGTATACATACTGCATCTGGTAGCTCAGGAACGCCAGCTGTGTTTCTGTCAACACAGGTCAGTATATGACGCCTCACTGGAGGGTTTCGCAGCATAGGTCATGCCTTACTGCAGCTGCTGACCTGCTTCCCTTCCAGTGACTCCAGCAGTGCCGTCTCTTCACCACAGATGTATGCACCAGCACCAAACGACACCTGCACAAGTTGAATGCGCAACACACAATCAGCGGACACATCAACGCTCTTTGCAATTCACTGGGCATATGCACAGCGCATATAGTACCACAGCAGTTTGAGGAACTTGAGGTACCGCTGCAACACACCAGGTGCTGTCTGAGGTACACATGCGGCTGCTGGACTGTGGGGATACGCAAAAGGGCAGCATCATGTTGTCCCTCCCTCAAACCACGTGTCCAACACGTTGACAGTGCAGAAAGATTGGTTGCAGCACTCACTGTGAGGTCAAAGTTGTAGCCTGATCCACATGCGTTCTTGCCCAGGTAGCCCTTCCTGTAGGCCTCGTCAATGGCCCTCAGCACTGCTTTGCGCTCATTGACAAACTCACCGCGGATGTAGATGAAGCCTGCACGAGCATGCATGGCCACACCAGCCTGCAGGTACACACCACAGCAGTGGGTAAGGAGGGGGGGGGGAGCGGGTGGTGTTTGGGTGGGTTGGGGGGGGGGGTGAACCAGGGTTGTTAGTGGCACCAAAAGAGCCAGCACGCAATTCAGCCAGCCAGCAGGCCAGCCAGCCTGCCAGCCTGCCAGCCAGCCAGCCACCCAACTACACTCCAGTGCTGGTGTTGCTACAAAACTGCTGATGGGGCATGGCAAGTGACAGCGCTGTTGGCCGCTGCCGACTCTGCAGTGCAGTCATGCCCACTGAGGTGTGTTGCACATGTGGCGTACATGGGAGACATGCATGTGTGTTCAACCCCCACATGCGCACCAGCAGTGCCCCCTCAATGAGTTTGTGTGGCTCGTGCCTCATGATCTCCCTGTCCTTGCATGTGCCTGGCTCAGACTCATCTGCATTGATGACCAGGTAGCTGGGCCTGTTGGCAGGAGGGTCCTGGACGAACAGGCATGGCATGCAGGGTGTAAATGTTTGATGAAACAAACGCTGACCCAAAGAACACTTGTGTCCACGCACTGCTTCTAGTGAAGCATGAAGCACGAACCATTCAAGTTGCAGTGGATTTGCCGCTGCTGGCTGCTGGCTCGGCTGGTACTTGCAGGGTATGAATCACTGTCAACAGGCATTCACTGCTGGCTGAGCTCACCTTGGGCATAAAGCTCCTGCAAACACAGACACAGGCACAATAGGCGAGTTGACATACTCACTGGCAGGTAGAAACCAAGCCCAACATGCCTGCATGCAGCCAGTGGCGGGTGGTGCTGCAGCTGCTGCAGGTGCGACTGCTGACACTTGGGCCACCGAACCCGTGCCCCGCCTGCAGTGCAGCATAACTGCTAAAACACTCTTGCCCAGCGCTTCCATGCTGGGTTCAAACATGACAGGGCGCTTTGGCCAGATCTGTATGTGCTGTGATGTTCGGGGCACCTCACCATTTCAAGCCTGTGGAGAAGCCTGCTCCGCCCCTGCCCCTCAGCCCACTTTTCTTGACTTCGCTGGTGATCCAATCAGACCCCTGCAGTGAGGGTGGTGGCAACAAAACGTCCAATGTGTTGACTGCTTCGCATGGTCTGCTCACTTCGATGTGACTGAACAATATGATCCATGCCTGGCACCTCTGTCACGAAAGTACAACCAACTTCAACTACAGGGTGGCCGCAAAACTCAGGCCTGGATGTATTTGGCACGCCACATGCCGAAACTGCAGGATACACCACCTTTGCAATCAGTTCTTTTGTCTTGTACCAGTCACCAAGACGCTCTGCACCCTGCAAGGCGACCACAGCACAGTTTGAACAGCCTGGCCACGCGGCTCGATAATTGCTGTAGGATCACCAGAACAGGCGCAGAAGCAGGACACCACCTGCAATGACGTGTCATGTGCCCCATAGATGTTCTGGAAAATCCGGTCTTGATCACTGAGGGGGGTTGTGCTGAACCTATGTGCTACTGCTCTTTGCAGGGCTGGGGCTGCTGCACAGAACAGCGTCTGGCTTGTTGCAAATACACTATGCAGCGATTGAAGCATGATGTAATGCGTTTGTGCGTTCTGGTGTTGCGTGTCTGGACAAAAGCAGTGTCGGAAATGTTGCGGAGTTATTTTGGTTTGGGTAGGTACTGAGAGCGCACGTGTCCTATGGGTCTTCTGTTGTGAGGTTTGGAGAGAGCAAGATCCCCACAGACGTCATGTCTTTCAAACCCCAACTGGCCGGTTGCCATGGTTACACTTTGACTGAAACCCCAGTGCCAGAAAGTGTCGCCCCATGGTAACAGCCCACTGCACAAGCCAAACGGCACTATCTTCAGTCACTGCTGAGCACCAAACTAACAATGACGATAGGTTCCAAGGACACCCCCCCCCCCCCCCCCCCCCCCCCCGGGTCCCATGCAGGCCCCCATCATCAACAGCACCAGAACCCATTCTCAGAACCCAATCTCTGTACAACTTGCTGCACTCATACCTACTTGATCTTCCAGCCCTTTACCAACACACAATAGAGCTACAACTTCTGATACTGCTAATTATACAATTGGCCATGGTCAACGTAGGAAACCCTAATAAGGCACGACCAACAAGTGTATTGCTGCCACCAACAAGTGTATCGCTGCAACTGCAAACACCACAGACATCAGATACATATGCCATCCCTCAGACAACACGGAGTCACAAACCTACTGCTACAGCACCACCGCAAATGTCAGGCGCAAACATCACAGGAACATGCACCGCACCTTCAAGCAGCCCGAGCCACATCATGCTTGTGATACAAAAAGCAGCCTGCACAAAAAGCAACCTGCCAGTGTGATTCTAAATGCAGACTTCCTAACCTCGCATGCAGACTGGGGGTGTCGTACCAGCCCCTTCCAAGCACACCTTCACCCACTCAGTGACTGCGATCAACACCACCCACCCCAACCATATCTACCCCTGAAAACAAAGCAGCTCCGCAAGCCTCGCCTACTTGGGCGACAACATCAAATCTGAGAGCACGCCAGCTGTCAGAGTGCAGATCCTGCCGCTCAACTGCCCCTCAGCTGCCTGCCACTCCTCGTGTGACGCACATCTGTCGGCACACTGCGAGTCGACACGCGCCCTGCTGTTTTTGGCTCACGCCTGCGTTTGGCTGGCACATGTCCCTTATCCAAGCTGCCTCGGCCAGCCTCTGAATCAACCCCACCCTCGTCCCCACCAGCCACCACTGCTGCTGCGACATCTGCATGCGATGGCCGCACACTGCTGCTGCTGTGGTGGGCATCCTGCTGCATGCCGGCCAGGCCCTGACTGCCACTGGCTGTTGGTGTAGCAGCATGGCTGCGGCTGCGGCTGCGACTGCTGTCTATGGTGGCGGCAGGTGCCTGCTGGGGGCCCGACTGCTGCTGCTCCCCATCTGAGCCTGAGGCGGTGTCTGAATGCTGTGTGTCATCTTGCTGCTGAACAGCACCTGGCAGCACATCACGAAACACGCCAGGCAGAGCACCTGCAACAGGCACAGCACAGCAACAATGCGACCCATGTCATGCTTCAGCCAACAGGCACACAAAATTGCGGTCGTGCCTTCTACGTGCTCCACTGTGGCCTCCTTGATATGCACCCTGGGTGGAAGCCTGCAGTGCAGGCTGGGTTGATTGCCCGCTGCAGCCCTGTTGCTGGCCTTTCCTGTGACCTCGCATCAGTCCCCCCATGCAATGCGACACCAGCGTTACTGACTGCCTTATGACCTGCCATTACTATCTGGCCACGCTGCTAAGCCGCAAGCCACGGTTCGGTATCATAAAGGCATATCATGCCACTAACATGATCTAGTAGAAGATAACTACCTGTTGCTGCGTAAGTCCTGCCCTCCCTCAGCGCATTCACGAATGCTGCTGCCTTGGTCCTGCTGCTGCGCTCACTCAGCTGCACCGGCCAGGCTGACACCTTGCCAGCCTCCAGCCAGGCTGTGTCATGTGTGCCCAGGAAGCGCACAAACACAGGGGGCGGCTTGGCTGCTGCTGATGCTGCTGCGAATGCTGTGGGGGCTGGTGCAGGCTCGTCCTCTGCTGAGGGTGGGACCACCACAGCTGGCCACCAGGGGTACCTGCGAAGCAAGAAGAATGCCGCCTTGACATTTTGTTGCCCAAGCAGAATGTTCCACGTGCCATATGTTTGTACTGCTGATGTAGAGAAGGCCACCTTACTATTGCTGCTGTTTGCGTGATCTCTCACGTGGCTGTCCCATGCAAGCGCGGTCGCGGCTAGCACCTAGGTGCAGGCCTGCACGGCAAGGGGACACAGAGGCTGCAACCACCCTAGACCAGCACTGCAAAACATGTGGCACCCCTGCACAAACAGCATCCTTGTACAGGACTCACCTGTTGACCTTGCCCCACACAAGAGCGCCTGTCCCCAGCTGCGCAGCCCCCGCCTTGCTGGAAGTGGGTGCCTTGCCACCGCTGCTGCCTGTCACACGCACATCCCCACCTGCAGCCGCTGCTGCTGCTGGCACAGTGGGTGTTGCAGGGCTTGCAAGGTTGCTGCCTCCCAAAGTGGGTTGACTGTCACCACCTGCGGCCGCTGCTGCAGATGCTGCAGATGGAGATGTGCTGCTGCCTGCGCGTGCAGCTTTGCGGCGCCCCACGTCTGCATGCTGCTGCTCCAGCTGCCGCTTGCGCCCTTGCTGCTGCTGCTGGCGATGAGGCTGCTGCTGCTGCTGCTGCTGCTGGTGATGATGCATAGCTGCATTGTTGGCTGCTGCAGCAAGGGCTGGGCTCTGCTGCACGACTGCCGGTGCTGCCTGATGGGCGGTGGGTGCCACAAGCCAGAGGCCAGGAGGCAGCTGCACATAGTGCTGCTGCTGGTACTGCGCTGGGGGCATGTGCTGCTGCTGATACTGCGCTGGGGGCATGTGCTGCTCCTGCAGTTGTAGCTCCAATGTCGCCTGCTGGTGTTGCATGGTTGGCAAGCCTTGCTGCTGTGCGGGAGCCAGCTGGGGCAAAAACTGTTGCTGGTTGGGGGTGACAGGGGCATATGACTGTGTCGCTGCAGGCCCTGCAGGAGCAGCAGCCTCCCCTGCTGTCCCAGTGGTTGGCTGCAGCAGCTCATTATCTTGGCTTGCCAGCAGCTGCCCAACATGAAAGCTGCCACCATTCAAGCTGCTGCCGTTGCCAAAGCTGCTGCCGTTGCCCACGTTGGGCAGTGGTGACAGGCTGATGGGCAGTGGCGACAGGCTGAGGGTAGGGCAGGTGGGGCTTTGCGGCAGCCAGGAGTCGGCTGACCAGCCCCCTGGCCACACAGGCTGGCTTGGCAGCTGCAGAGGCGGCAACAGGGATGCCTGGCGGCCGTGGTTGCTGAGGGAAAAGTCATGCAGCCCCGCCATGTTCAGCTGCCTGGTGAAATCAGGGCTGCCCAGAGAGCCATGGCTCATCAGCAGGTCTGTTCAAGCATACACAAAGTTGGCACAGCAGCGTGCACAGTCAGCAGCAGCCAACATGCATGAGAGCTGAGCGCTAGCCCGAGCACACAAGACAACCGCGTCAGCAAGATGTTCGGCATGCAACACGTGTGAAATGCAGCCAGAAAGTGACGATCGACCATGCCGTGCGGTGTGTGCTGCGTGTGATGGAACAACTTGTGGGCTACAAGGAAGCCGCAGGAGCTTCACCGTCCACAATAACCATTGCTAGCAATGCCCTACCCACCATAGTTGGCGCTGCCGTTGATTTCAGGGCTGAACAGGGTGTTGAGGCCGTTGCTGCTGAAGTGACGAGGTGACCCCAGCATGTCTAAAAGCGTCTTGCCAAAGTCCTCCTCCTCATGAGGGAGACCATCCATAGCAGCGTCCGTTGCACCCATTGTCCTGCGGCGTCATCAACGGGCATGGTGCGTCAACAAGGTTGCGTGCAAGTGAAGCCACCGTGGCATGCCCGCAACTGGCACAGCTGAACAAGGGGCTACACCAATCTCGACATCACCCATTCATCAGCACAAACCATTCCATCAAATGCATGAAGTCCGGAAGCAGGGATTGACGCTAGCACGGCCTGGGCAGCAGCTGCTTACCTGATGATACTTGTGTACCTGCCTCAAAGGCCACAACCCTGGCCTGCACGACTGCCTGTCGCTCTGTGGACAAGAGAATTACCCAGATCGAGGTTGATTGACCCGAGCGCCTGGCGGGATGATCAAATTGTGTGGTTTGCTGCAAAGCAAAGACGTCCTTGATATCTGCTTCACAGAAATTGATTATCGATAGCTCAACAGTAAACAAAAACGGCATTGGCGGACCGGACGTGTGTGGTTTGAGTTGTAACATCGGTTACCAACCGTATGAGTAACCGCCCACAAAGGAAGTCACAATGTACCCTGTGTATTTCTGCCTGCCCATTACTAGAACTCTCAAGTTTGAAGCCTCAGTAGTGTGCTTGGTCATTGGTTCCAGGCAGTTGCCTAGTGCAACCTCCTCGGGCACTGCCACCAACCAACCCCACCTATCAAAGCAACACCATGCCACCAGACGCAACATGTTCACCTTCTGGGCAACAGCAAACACAACAGCAACATCAGCAGCAGCTACAGCGGGTGTGGATGGTGGTGCTGGGGGACTTTGGTCGCAGCCCGCGCATGCAGTACCATGCGCTGTCCCTCAGCCAGGCCGGCTTTGAGGTGGATGTAGTGGCAATGCAGGGCAGCCCGCCCATAGCTGCCCTTCGAGCAGCCCATAACGTCCACATACACAACATACCCCAGCTTCCAGCCTGGGCTGCTAAGGCACCATCGCTGCTGGGGCTGCTGCTGAAGGCCCTCTTCCAGCTGCTGGCCCTGCTAGTGATGCTGCTGCTGCAGCTGCCCCGTCCTGCAGCCATCCTCATGCAGAACCCTCCAGCCATACCCTCCATGCTGGTGTGCTGGGCCGCAGCAGCACGCCACAGAGCAGCCTGGGTGATCGACTGGCACAACACTGCCTTCTCCATCATGCAGCTCAAGTATGCCCGCTTCCCATGGCTCATCAGCCTCGCCCGCAGCATTGAGCAGCAGCTGGGCCGCAGGGCAGCAGCACACTTCTGTGTCACTAAGGCCTTCAAGCAGTGGCTTGAGGCAGACTTTGGCCTCGCTGGGGTGCAGGTCCTGTACGACAGGCCCCCAGCCATGTTTCACCGCTGCTCGCTGGCTGAGACGCACACCCTGCTGCAGAAGCTGCAGCCGGCGCTTGCAGCAGACGGCATTGGGGCATGCCTGCAGCAGCAGCTGGCTGCAGCAGGGGCGGCACAGGGCGGTACACTACTCACCCAGCAGCAGCAGGGCAGCGGGGCGCCTTCCTGGCGGCCGGGCAGGCCAGCTCTGGTGGTCAGCAGCACCAGCTGGACGCCTGATGAAGATTTCGGCATACTGCTTGCTGCTGCCGAAGCGTACGATGCAGCCGCCGCTGCAGCATTGGGAAGCAGTGACAGCAGCAGCAGCAGCAGCTACCCAGATGTGGTGTTTGTGATCACGGGCAGGGGCCCGCAGCGAGAGATGTACTTGGGGCGCATCCGGCAGCTGCAGCTGTCGCGGGTGGCGTTCTGCAGCATGTGGCTGGAGCCGGAGGACTACCCACTCATCCTGGGGGCTGCGGACCTGGGGGTGTGCCTGCACACATCCTCGTCAGGTGGGTGCAGGCAGTGAATGGGGGCTAAGGGTGTAGACTTGTGGGTGAGGTATCCAAGTAACAACAGCAGGAGCAGAAGCAGTGGCACGCGCAGTTGGGTGGAGGCACATTGACCAGCTGTGCAGTTGTTTCGTGCTCTCCTACATGCAGCACACACCTAGTGGCTGCCAGCCACAGTTTGGCATGCTTTGTTCAGCCCACACATCCATTCATGCCCACACCCAAGCCCAGCAACGCACCCACCCATAGCCACGCATGCATGCACCTGCACACCAACCAAGGCGCCCATCAATCACCTCATCCTACACCCTATATGCACTGCTTCACCTCTGCTGTTCGCGCTGCTCAGGCCTTGACCTCCCGATGAAGGTTGTGGACATGTTTGGCTCAGGCCTGCCGGTGTGTGCGGTGGACTATGACTGCATAACGGAGCTGGTGACCCCCAACAGCACCGGCCTGCTGTTCAAGACACCCCAGCAGCTGGCAGAGCAGCTGCTGTCCCTGCTGAAGGGCTTTGGAGGGACTGGTGCTGCAGCAGACACAGCGAAGGGAGGGCAGCTGGCAGCGCTGAGGGCTGGTGTGGACAAGAAGGAGTCACAGTGGCGGTGGCAGGATAACTGGCAGGCGGTGGCAGCACCTGTGTTTGCTCACTATGCTCAGGGCGGCAGCGGTGCAGGTCCGGCCCCCACGCGCACGGCCAAGAAGGTCGCGTGAGGGGTTGCTGGCTAGTTTGCGGTGTGTTTATGGTCAGTGACAATTTCACTGGTGAGACTGTTTTTGACGGGTGGAAGTTCCTATTGATGTAAGGAGAGTGGCACCGCGCTAAGCTTGTTCAGCACCGTCATTCTTTGGCAATGGGCTTGCAGCAGCAGCATGATATTGCAGCAGCATGGTACAGTAACTGGGTTACAAGTTTGTTACAAGATCATGCTGTGAGAGCTGGGAACTGCACAGCGCGGTGGTTGGCATAGGCTTGATGCACCTCTGAAGAAGGGGTGGGGGGGGGGGGGGGCCGGGGGGCAGTCACGGGGTTGGTGTGTCAGACACTACAGCATGGTGGGGTTGGGAAACGTACAGCCTACAGCAACCCAGGCTCGATCCAGTGCAGGGCAGTATGCAGTGCCCGAAGTTCCTATCATTTTCCTGGTGAACTCGAGCATGCATGGGCACAACACGGCTTGGTGAAGGGGCCCGCAAGAGGAGTGGTGGGGCAGAGAGGTTGGTGCCGTGTACTCTGAGGGCAAGGGGGGCTGCAGATGTGGTGATGTCAGAACTTTCAAGATGCTGAACACAGGCAAGGTGTTGCAGCAATGGATCTGGGCAGTTGCACTTGTCATGTGTAGTCATGGCGGTTGCTGCCCGCAGGTCTGTCTGCTACGTCAAGCTGTACACAACCCACGTCAGGTACTATCGGCTAACCTGCCATCCCTGCACTCCCGGCTGTTCCATTGTTTTGAATTGCCATCCACTTCCGAGCGCTCAACAACGGGGCGAGCAAGGCGCCAGTAGCTGCCTGAACACGCTTCAATCCATTCTTATCCCCATCTATAGTTTTTGTTGAGGCATCAGGTGGCGCAGCGCTTGTGGGTCATCAACAGCTGCAGCGTCAGTCCCCTCCTGCTTATGCTTGGGACCAGCCTGCTTGACAATGCCTCTTGTTCTGGAGGATGATGTGAGATTAGCCAACGGCTTCGATCCAGCGAGTGCCAACACCCTGTACTGGAAGCAAGTGCCTGTGCTGGTGAAGCAGCATGATAGGGAGGACCAGACAGAGCAGCTGACCTTCCGCATCCTGTCGGGCGTGACGAGGCAAAACCACAGCTTGAGGGTGAGTTGAATAGCGGGAATAGATGGCTACACACAGCAGAAGTTCGCTAACTCCTTCTAATTCCTGGGGCTTATGAACGCAGCAGTCCAGCACACAGCAGGCTGTTGAAAAGTCACAGCCGTGCTGCTGCAGGTGCTCAGGATCCATGCTTCCAGTGAGGAGGACCCCTACTTCCTGCACACCCTGGAAGTCACTGAGGACGACTTCCAGTGCCTCAAGGCTGACCAGGGCATCCTGGTAGATTTTGCCAGCTTCCCCGGCAAAATCATCAGCCTGCTGGAGCGATGCATCGGCTCCCACTCAGCAGACACCCCACGCTTCCAGGCAGTGCTGTCCTGCAGACACGCTGACTCCACACTCAAGATCGTGGAGACAAATGACTTCAAGCAGCTGGCACATATCACACTGGCCTTCAAGCCTGGCAACGACTTCACAGTCAAGCAGGTGTGCTGGGGTGTATGGGTTGGTGCCCAGCATCAGCAGGCCAGCGGCACACAAGTTAGTCCTCCGCGTCAGCTGTAGGGATGGGCTACTATCTGTGCCCACTGCTTTGCATTGCAATTGTGGTACCTGAGCGCCTGCGTGCATGACTCCATGCTGCTGCTGCCCTGCAGTTCCTGGCGTTCAGGCTGGGGGAAGTGAAGAACGACTGCCACAAGCTGGAGTCTGCTCTGTCCCAGAGCAAGGTGCGGATCGCCCTGCAGCACACATTCAGTGTCAGCACCTGTTGCGCCCTTGTGCTGCAACCCCAACCTGCAGGATGTGGGTGTTGTCTGTTAGGTTACCGGGTGGGTGGGTGGGTGGGTGGGTGGGTGGGTGGGTGGGGTGGGGTGGGGGGGGGGGGGGGTTCTCACCAGTGTTCACACCCACAGGCATGCAGCATGTAATGGAGATATAGAAAGCAGGAGGTGTTTTGTGGTGATGTGCTGCTGGCGTTGCTGTGCCCAAAATCCTGCACTGCTGCAGGCTGAGTCCCACCACCAACAGCAGCAGTACCAGGACACGCATGCACAGCTGACAGAGCTGCAGGAGAGGCACCAGCGGCAGACGCTGGAGCTGGAGGCGCAGCTACGGGAGCAGGCAGCAGCGGCACAGCAGGACAAGCTGCAGCAGGTGGCTGCAGTGAAGGAGCAGCTGGAGCGGTGAGTGCGCCGCGGGTGCCACCACCAGGCATGTGGACTCACGAGCCAATCCTGTGCGTTGGTGATCGCCGCACATGATTGATGAGTTGATTGTAGGGCGTGGCAGCCATGCTGCTGCGCCAGCCCTGGGCACTATCACGCAGCGCATGGGTGTTTGGTCCGACGCGTTCAGCAAAGTGTGGCTGCAGCGCCAACACCAATTGGTGTCTTCAACGGGCTGACGCAGCGCGCGAGCGAGGCCCTCACTGCTGCTGCATGGCCTTCCTATCGTGCAGGGAAATGGAGGCTGCTGCGAAACGTGCCAGCCAGCAGCAGGAGCTGCTGAACAGCCGGATAGCTGAGCTGGACGCTGAGAGCCGAAAGCTACGGGACCAGAAGTACCAGCTGGATACCCAGGTCCGCGCTGCTGCAATTGCTGCTTTGGTGTGACTAACATGCCATAGGGTGCAGGTCTAGTGTGTGTTTGGCAGTCAGTCAGTCAGTGTTCGTTACAAAGAGGCCTCAAGGACCCAGCCAACCCGATCCGTTTGGCATCAGGAACTTGCATGCCACAAGCACCATCCTGTCAATTTTGGTGGTGCTGATCATGACATCTTTCATCCTTGGTCTTCCCGGTTAGAGAGATCCGTGAGTGTTCAGGTGTCGCAAGACGCGAGGGTTCGAACCCCTCCCTGCCCATCCTGGTTAGGGCAGGTGCCCGAGTGGTCTAAGGGGCCTGGCTCAAGACATGGGCTAAACTTATTGGTCCCATCTGCAATGCACCCTTCACGTTGCCTGAAGGTGTCGGAGCTAAGCCACAAGCTGGGCAGTGCGCAGGGCTCCAGCCAGTCACTGGAGCAGGAGGTGGGGCAGCTGCGCAGCCAGCTGAAGCAGCTGGGCAGTGAGAAGCACAGCATGGAGATGCAGCTGTCTGACACCAAGGCCAAGCTGCTGGCACTGCAGGAGAAGGTGGGGAAATGGTTTGGCGGGCAGGAGGGTGTGTGTGTGTGTGTGTGAAGCATGGGGAGGCAGGCCGACGCCGCTCCCTACGCTGGCAGGCTTGAGTGTCCCGGCCCTGTGTTTTGGGCTCGGGTGCGACAGAGGATGTGTTTAGATGTCATGCCAGCCGCACCTGCAGCCCCGAGTCAGTGAGTCAGAAATGTTCATTGCAAACGTATGTGACTCAGCACCGTGCTTGCATACAGCATGCATGGTGAAGAGTTGTGCTGAGAGCCAAGCCGTGCTGTGCATGCGCTGTGGTGAATGCATGTTGCAGGCGACGTCTCAATCCGCGCTTGTTGAGCAGCAGCAGGCGCGGCTCGCTGATCTGGAATCGTCTGTGCGTCAGTGGGAGAGCCGCTGTGCTGACCTGCGGGATCTGGTGGCTGGCCATGAGGCTCGCTGCAAGGAGGCAGCAGCGGAAGTGATGAAGGGGAATGACATCATTGAGAAGCTGCAGGTGCGCTCCACGCCTGCAGGGGGCAGTCGACTTCAGGGCTCCAAAACACAGAAACAGCGTGATGCTTGATTGGCAGTACAGGGTTGGCCAGCTCACCGAGTTTGTTTGTAGGATACACAAGCGGTTAGAAGCAGGATGCAGGCATTGATCCTTGGCAACACCCCTGGGCTTGCCTCACCAGCAGCTTGACGGCAAGGAGTTGGTCTGATCTCCTCTTCCCCCAACCTCCTGCGCCGACGCTGGCTGTGTCTGCCTGCCTGCTGATCTTTCACCTCACTGCAACAGAATGAGGTGCGTGTTGAGCGTGAGAAGGGCAAGCGCAAGAAGGCCATCCTGCTGCGGCAGGAGCAGGAGCTGGCCAACAAGGAGAGCCAGCTGGCAGCTGCGCAAAGGGAGCTCAGCACGCTGGGGCACTCAAAGGTGAGGCACAGCGCTGCACCGACAGGCTGGGTGTGTGTCAGCAGCTGCAGTAGCATGGGTGTCTGCAAAAACGCACTCGTTTATACACACACAGTGTTGCCGCCGGATACCACCCTACTCAGCATCCTTGTGAAGCAGGCAAGCCAAAGTGGTGCAAGCACGTGTGTGTGTGCGATGTACCGCAGGAAAACATGACCCAAGAGGTTTCCACGCTCAAGGCAGACAATGGGGAGCTGCGTGCCAAGCTGGAGGAGAGCAAGCAGCAGCTGCAGAGCAACGAGCAGATGATCAGGTGGCTGAACCAGCAGGTAGGTGGGCTTCGTAGCCGGGCCCGCATCTACTGTGGTCCTGTGTGCGCTGGGCCAGGCGGCTTGTACAGCTTGGGAAGGGGAGCAAGGCTGCCTGGCGATGGCCGAGTCTTGCTGTAGCCCCAGTCATGCGGCCTTTCCTCGGCACTGCCGTAGATCACCTGCACTGGGCAGATGACCTGTACTGCAGCCCTCAGCATTCATGCAATATTCGCACTGCAACACTCACATCAACCTGTGGCCTGTGTCTGCTGCTGTGCAGGTTACGGATGCTCAGCTGCAGGTCAGTGCAGTGCCGGGCTCCCGCTTCAAGTTCTGGCCGTCTCAGCTGGCAGGTTCAGGAGCAGCAGGGGCTGCCGCCACTCCCTCACGCTCAGTTGGCAGCTATGGAGCAGCAGGCAGGCCCATGAGCCCGGCGGGCTTGGGGCTGGGCATGTCCAGCACAAGCAAGCTGGCCACTGGCGTCAGCAAACACCACCAGCATACGACAATGTCGTTTGGGGCTTACTCGCCGCAGACCCAGACACCCAAGCAAGACTTCATGTTGCCGCCACAGCCAGCGGCTGTCAGCACCAGCAGGCGCATGTGACAGCCAGGCGTGTGGCCTTGCTTTGTGACCAGTGCATGACATATGTATGACACATTTACGTGACTGGATTCATGATTTGATGTAAGCTTTGTGCACAGGCAGCTACCAGCGGGGAATGTTGACTGACCACACTATTCCCAGTGACTGATCCGTACTGATGCTTGTGGTGGTGGCTGCTCTGTTTCCCGTGCTGTTCACGATGGTTTTGATTGTTGAGTGCTTGGGGCTGTCCAACATGCAGCAGCAAGGACATTGCCTGCTGAGCTGTGATCCACCTAGCCAGCATGGTGGTGTGTGCAGCTACATGGCAACATGCCAAGCCATGGCAGCTTCGGAAGTCTACTTGTTTTAAATCTCTTTGGTAACTCAAGAAAGTCTGCGAGGACTGTCTGGACATTGGTTTAGCATCACTGGTGACCACAATTGTGCAGGTGGTCAACTCACACCTCATGCTTAGTCCGCCTGTGGGCAGAGCGTGGTATTGTGTAGGTTTCTGTAGGGTTCAGCATAGAGCGTGTGCAAGTGACTACCGACCTTTTCTTACTTCAAGTTGGCATTTGATTCCACTGCCAAGCCATTGCACTAGGCTGCCACAGTCCTCGCCTGAAGTCCACATGTCCAGCCCTATCAACAGCTGTAGCATGGAGAGTGTACACTGCCTGGTTTCAAAGCTATACAGAATGGCTGTGATTGGGATTAATGGTGTTAAGCATACTTGCGAGTCTTGCTACACCCTTGGATTGACCACCAGTTGTTGTAGCCGCCAGTTGTAGCCGCGAATAACTCCTGATGAAACACCACCTTTGTGAAAGCAACAGCCACAATTTACAGCCATCCCAAACCCCAACAACTGCCCTGCACACTCCTCACCCAGCCACTCAGCATGATGTGTGTATCACTGTCATGTGAAAATAGAGGAGGGTACCAACGAAATCATACACTCATCAACCTTGCATACATCACGGTATGCCAAACAACATGCATGTTGTTACACGAATCAGTGCTGACAAGTCTGCATGAATCAAGCCCAGGGCGGCTGTCATGACGCAGACAAAATGCGGAACTTGGTGGCAGCAGCCACAGCAGCTCATGTGCGTCATTACATCAGCACAACTGGCCAAAACCAGACCAGCGCACATCCAAGAGTGGTTGGTGCATGCAGCAGCAAACAAAACCCTTGCAAAGCAGCGCACTACTGTCAACACTGGCACAAGGACATGCCACAACTGGTGATGACAATCCCTAATACTGACAACCAAGCCACCTTGGCCTTAGGGTCAAAAGCACACCAAACCCACACACCCCAACATATCTTGTACTACAAAGACAGCAATACTTCAACATTGCTCTGCGAACAGCAACCGTAACAGTCTGCAGCATGTTTTTGCATGAGGGGGCATCCTAGCAGAAACAATACCGCCATACTGCACAGTCAAGGTGAATCCATCACGCTGCAGACACACCAAGTGTCATACGCCAACACGCCCAAAGTATCAAGCGCAGCCACACCCAAAGTGTCAAGCCCACCCCACAAATTCCCACCAACCTGTCGAGGGGAGTGCCACAACACAACATGCCAAACCATCCTGCTCACAACTGCATCACTTGTCAGCCTCGGCACGCAGCGACATGTCGCGCACAGCCACACTCTTCTTGGACCTGCTAGTGGGTGCAGGGGAAGGAGGGCTACCAGAAGACCCCAGGGACACAATGCTGCTGCTGCTGCCACCGCTGCTGCTGCCAGCACCGGCCAGCATCCCACGCCCTGCATACAGATCAGGGTACCTAGCCTTCAAGCTGCTCCCAATCAGGCTGGGTACAGCCCTAGTTGCCAGCTCAGGGTAATCAGGGCTGAAGTGCAAGCCACGGCTCTCACGCCGCTGCAGGGCACAGCTCACAATCAGCTCAGCCACTGTAGCGAGGTTCATCAGCTCCACCATAGGAGTGCTCACACCGTACTGCTTGTACGCAGCCTTCACCTCCAGATAGGTCGCTGCCAGGCTGGTCTGTGCAGCTACCAGGGCCTCTGTCCTGCGCACAATGCCTGCAGCGCTCCACATCAGCCCCTTGATTTCAGCACGCTTGGCAGCAACCCATGCGGCTGCAGGACCAGCCAGGCCGCGCGCAGCCTTACTGCCTGTGAAGTCAGCACTGGCACCCGCATAGTGCAGCTGGCGGCTGCAGGTGCGTGCAGCGTACTCAGCGTGTGCGACACTAGGCCCTGCTGCGCGGTCTGCAAACACCAGACCCTCAAGCAGGCTGTTGCTGGCAAGGCGGTTAGCGCCATGCAGGCCAGAGCAGGCCACCTCACCACAGGCGAACAGCCCCTGGATGCTGGTCTCGCCCCGCAGGCCGGCAGACACCCCGCCACACATGTAGTGCTGGGCTGGCAGGACGGGGATGGGATCCTTCGTGATGTCGATGCCGTCTTCAGCACAGCGGGCAGCGATGTTGGGGAAGTGGGAGATGACCTCGGAGGCGGGCTTGTGGGAGATGTCGAGCAGCACGTGGGGGTCGCCTGCTGACAGCATCTGGTCCTGGATGGCACGTGCCACCACGTCGCGGGGGGCCAGCTCCAGGCGGTTGTCGTAGTTGGGCATGAAGCGCTCGCCTGTAATGTGTGCACACACAGCACACAGCAGACCAAAGCCAGTCAGTCCTCTACACAGACACAGCAAAAATGAAAATGAAACTATTACAGGGGGCTGAAAGCTGTCAATCATCAGCTGATGACTGACAACATTCAGCTAGCCCCTTCCAATGACAACATCCACCTTTCATGTGTAAGCGAGCAGCACAGCATGTGATGAAGATGCTGCGGGCATTCAGACACATTGGATGCCGATGTCGAGCACCCTCACTGCCTATGCCCATATGCAGGCACACAACCTCGCAACACTACACTGGCATCATCACCACCAGCACACCCAGTCCACCACTCACCCTTCATGTTGAACAGCATGCCGCCCTCGCCCCTCACAGCCTCAGTAATCAGGAAGGTCCTCTCTGTTGCACCGCCACTGCTGGCGCCACTGCCCTTAGAAGGGCTGTACAGCGCAGTGGGGTGGAACTGCACAAACTCCATGTTGCTGATGGCTGCTCCTGCCCTGTAGGCCATTGCCATGCCATCACCAGTGGCGACGTGGGGGTTGGTGGTGCTGGGGTACACCTGGCCGGCCCCTCCTGTGGCCAGCATGGTGGCCAGACCCAGGAAGCGGGTCATGCTGTTGTTGTGCTGGTCCAGGACATCCACGCCGAAGCAGTGGGGGACACCACCAGCCTCATCTACCACAAGCTCTGCAGGTACAAGGGAAGGCAGCGTCAACAAGATACGTAAGGAAAGTGCAGATATAAACATCTGATACTACATACTGCGCACATGTTGCTGCCACACACATGGCACATGGCTCACGCAGTAGGGGCCGCCAAGAAGTCTGTGCCAGAACGACAGCTGCAACGAAGAGGAGTGCCGCAGCTGCCTGCACTGCCAGGTGGGCTCTGCAACATTGAACGTCTGCCCTGACAGCTGCTTGTGCTGCAAGCACTGCTGCTTACCTGTGGCCAGGTGGTGCTCATGGAAGCTGATGTTGGGGTGGCTGCGAGCTGTGGCCAGCAGAGCTCGCTCAATCTCGCGGCCAGTGAGGTCAGCAGCATGCACGATGCGCCGGTTGGTGTGACCACCCTCACGGGTCAGGTGCAGGGTGCCGTCTGCAGGTACAAGCCAACAGGCCAGGCAGCGGCAGCAACGTCAGCAGCTGGCAGCAGCAACCAGGCAAGCATATGAGGTGCTGCTATGGCTGCTTGCCCCATGCAGAGCCTGGCGTGCTCCCTGCTGCTATCCACCTCTCTACACATGCAGACCCCTGCTTGCCGTGCTGCGCTGCTCTTTCGAGATGCCATCTCTCTCCTACACTCACTCTCACTGCATGTGAAGGTATCGCATGCAGTGACGGTTATGCTGCTCGCGCATGCAGGGGGTAGCTTACTCCCTGCTGCTGTCGACTTCTGACGCATGCAAACCCCTACTGCCGTGTTGAGCTGCTCGATCGTTACACCATCTCTCTCCTGCACTCACCCTTATTGCGTGTGAAATCAGCACCCATCTTCACCAGCTCCAGCACACGTGCAGGGCCCTCACGACACACAGCCTCAACAGCCCTAGGGGTCAGTGAAGCAAGGCAGTAAGCAGGTGCAGCATAGGGTCGGCTGCTGCTCAGGTGTCAAGCAGGTCAGCAACCAAGTCAGGCTGCATGGTGTCAGGCTGCATGGTGACTGTCCACCAAAGCAGCAGGATTGGTCTAAACAGCTGCTTGGGTTGCGCATGCAGCTGCCGTGCCCACCACCTGGAGCAGGTGAGCCAGCAGCAGACGTGCAGCTGCTGAGCTCGAACAACCCATGCAGGTGCACCTTTGTAGATGCAACACTGGCATTGGCTGACAGCGGCTGCTGACGGGCCAGGCCAAGCTGTGCTAGGCTGCTGCCAGCCTGAGTCATCAGCGCCACTCACTTGCGGTCATTCAGGAAGGCTCCAGCCAACATGGTGTCATCCACATGGCTGTCGACAGAGTCACAGGCGTCCAGCACGGCACACACGCCCCCCTGTGCATACTGGGTACAGCCCTCGTTGGCATAATCCTTGGTAATGACTGCCACCTTGCCATACTCTGCCACTTTGAGGGCATAGGACAGCCCAGCTATGCCGCTGCCCAGCACCAGGTAGTCATACTGACGAACTGAACTGCCATGAGCTGACTTCCTGGCTGAGGGGTGCTCGTAGGTTGGGCGGAAGGCGTCAAAGTTCACATCCCCGCTGCAGGCCACAGCGCGCCTGCGGGTAGAGGAACCGGCTGATGCGCGCTTCCTGATGCCTGGACGCATGATTGAGCGGGTAGAACCGCATGCGGCATGGGGAACAGGGGCCTGGGTGCGGCGCGAAAGGGCGCTGCCTGTCTGCTGCAGCATCTTGAGTGGCTGTGACTGGGGCTATTCTAGGGCTATGCTAGGTCTACGTCCTAAAGATCAGGCAGTCTGCTTAAGCACTGGCCACTTCTTGTTGAATACCCAGGAGCGCTTGGACAGGCGTGCTTGCATATTGCTGTGCTGCTTAGCTGGAACGAGACATTGTGAATAGCAGAATATTGAGTGTGCAACCGTAAGCAATTGTCGTTCTGGTGGGAGTTATGAGCATGGGCTGGCGTGTCCCCTGGCCCTTGATGCACAAGAGCCCTGCTCGCCTGAGCCCTGCGGGCTCAAGACCCCTTCGCAGATTAGTCTAGGTCCAACGTACTTAGCTCGCTTTACACACTGTATTGACTGTATGTTTGGTTCCGTTCAATGTCTGGGGACGTGACAGGACTTGGCATCGAGGAGTGGAGCAGGTCAGGTTCAACGACAGATCTTGGCACTCATATCTGATGCTGTTGCTGTGTTTGTAATCTGGTATGTGCCGTCTGTTTTGTCTTACCACATATAGATGATTTGCTGCCAACAACCCTCCCCTCCCCACCCCCTGACACCTAGTGAACCTGACTAAAGAGCCAGGCTGGCGCTGGCGTAAGGGCTGGTGTGCGGTCCCTTTTCATAGAGCCACACTTGCTGGAACAAGGGTACACTGTCTTGCAGTATGTAACAGCAGGGATTGCTGGGTATTGGACTGCAATAAGTGCCCACCCACACTCAGCAGCTGCCACAACAGCATCAACCAATCAACACATGAACACGGGCATCGACTCCACACCCCAGCTGCTACTCAACCAAGCTACAGCCAGCCCCTCCGATTTCCCAAACCTGTCTCTTTACACAGCATTGACCTCCACTGACCACCCAGCTTTGCTGCATCTCCTGCATGAAACAAGGCCGCTGGCCACACTAGCGCCTGCCTATCGACCACAGCTTGAACGCTGCATGAGCAGCAGCATGGCTCTCACCCCCCTCCGACTCCCCGCTGCTGTCTTCGCCTGAGCTGCTGCTGCTGCCGCTGCTGCTACAGTCACTGTCTGCATCCTCTGTGAATGTCAAAGCCCTTCCATTGAGCCCCGTCATCCATCGCACAGCCTGCAGGTGTGACAACGACGGGCACGAATGTCAATATGTGAAAGTACTTAGTACCACTCCAACCAACCACGGTGATGAGACAACACACCTCATGCCCTCCCTGCCCTGCCATCCCCATTGGCTTGGAACACGTTGTCGCCCCCCCCCCCCCCCTCAAACCACCACCACCAAAAAGACCTTCCCCTGACCTGAGCAGGTGTCAGGGCATGGGCATCTCAGGGCACAGACCGCAGGCTCTGATCACCACCAATCCATCACCACCATGTGATGGGATGAAAGCCCCCCCCCCCCCCCAAAAATCCTTCCCCTCACCTGAGCAGGTGTCAGGGCATAGGCATCCCCGGCACAGCAGGCCCTGCATACTGGTGCGGCAGGTGCTTGCAGGGCAGGCCCGAGCAGCCTCTCGGGCTGCGGCCGCAGCCCTAGCTGCTGCAGGTTGCTGCTTGGGGCCCAATGGCAGGCCCTGCATGGCTGACCTAGCAGCACCTCCTACCACCCGGGAGTCACACAGACCACCTGGTAGCTGGGGGTTTGATGTGGTGTTTGTGGTGTTTGCGGCTGCTGCTGCGGTTGCTGGCAGGCACCATTCGAGGGGGCAGCCAAGAGTAGGGCACGGCACGAGGTCCAGCGTAGGAGGGCACTGGGCTTCTCTGTGAGGTGGACAGGGGACGGGCAAGGCAGGAAGTTGTTAGATGCAACGAGTCATTGGGCAGTACAAAGCGCCAGCACTACTGAACAAGCAGACTGTGCTGCAAGTGTCTGGCCCTGGAATCACACAGCTGCAACAAGCCTGTGCGCCTGTGGAGGGGCTCTTGCAGACATTGGTGTCACAAAACGACGCATGACAACCGAGCAGCGCTGAGCAGTATGGGAAGAAAGGTGTGCTTGCTGCCCTGGCCGGTCTGCTCAGCCGTCTGGGTCTATCAAAGATAGGATAATGATAATCCCACCAGCTGGGCTCGTGCAGATCGTGAAGTACACGCAATGCTGGCATGTATGGCCATGAGTGCAACGAGCACAGGGCGACCAGCTGCCTGCTGTCATGTTCCCACTCACTTTGTGCCTTGACTGCAAACAGGCGGTACAGCTGACCACCAGGCTCCAGGCACATGCCACCACCACCACCAGCAGCAGCACCACCACCAGCAGCAGCACCACCACCACCGCTGCTACCACCCCCGCTGCCGCCGCCGCCACAGCTGGCCCGACAGGGCGTGTTGTTCTACTACTGCTTGGGCCCTCTGCTGGGTGTGCTGCACTCTGTGGCCATGGCAGCTGCGGGTGATGGTCGTGCTGCTGCTGCTGCTGCAACCGATGGCAGCGGGTGCGGTTGCTGGTGGTGATGGCCCTGCTGTTGCTGCAGCAGCAGCTTAGCTGTGGTCCTGCTGCACACCAGCTGCAGGTGCTGCCACCAGCAGTCGTCACACGTTGCCAGCTGGTACCAGGAGCTGAGCAGGAGGGCACACAGCAAGAGCAGCAGACATGACAGAGCTTTGACAATTCAGTTTTGACAATTCAGTTTTGCATGCATGGTGTGATTGTGCAAACATGCTTGAAGCATCTTGAATGTGGGCGTATGCATGTGCGCAAGCCAAGCGACTGCAACAAGCAGCCAACACAAGTTGCCTGGCACAGGTCAGGCATCAAGCAAGCATGGCATGAAGTGCATTGGCCGTGGTAGGGCTTGCCATGTGCAGCAGTCCACACTCCTCACCAGGGCAAACTCACCCCTACTTACAAAATAAGCATGCCTCCAGCCGCCGTGTAATGTCTGGACCCTAACCCCAAGACCCACCTGCAAACACATGCTGCTGCTGCCAGTGATATTGGGTCCAAGTGCTGCAAAATGACCTGCACAACCTCCATAGGGACATCACTGAAGACCACCTGGCCCCCATCATCATCATCTTCAGATGCAGCTGCACCACCATCAATATCACCGAGGCTGAACCCTGCGAGAAAAGGGTTGCAGCAAGGGATGGCCCTGCTCCTTGGGTCTGATGTGCAATGTGATGCATTACGAGGATGATCTGAGCATGGCCATGCGCATGTATACTGCACTGCACTGCACTGGCAGCCACAGCCCTACGATGTGCTGTGTGCATGCCAGCCTCAGGATGCAAGCCACTTTCGCATAACTTCCCTAGTTGCTGCCATTTGCCCCCAATCCCCTCGTCCACTACACCACAGAAAACCCCAACACCGGCACTGCCAGCACACGCTTGCTGTCACTGCCTCGGCTGCCTCAAGCCTCCTCAAGCCTCCAGGGAACCATACTGATACACCACCCCCATCCCAGGGGGCCTGGCTGCTGCTATGCAGCATCCACCCACAGTCATGCCCCCCCCCCTCCCTTTCGCCCTCCTCGCCCCCTCGCTTCTCTCCCTCTCAACCGTCCTGCCGTTGGCCCACTCTCTCCCGCCCTCTCGTCCCTGTCACATGCCCCCCCCCCCCCCCCCCCCCCCCCCCCCCCCCAGCCTCTCCCTCCCTCCCTCCCTCTCACACGCCCCCGCCCCCTCCCCCCCCCCCCCCTCTCACTCTCCCGCAGCCCGCCCGCCCCCCTCTGCCTTCCCTCCCCCACCTGCTGCCTCCTTCCTTGCTGCCCTGCTGGCCTCCACTGCCGCCTGCCTCTCAACCTTGGCCAGCTGTTGGCGCTGCTTCTGAGGCAACACACGCTTGGCGGCCGCCATCAGGGCACTGACCGCCTGCCTGACCCGGGACCGACTGGACAAACAGCGGCAAGATATGCACACAAACAGACAGCAATGGGCGATCCGTCACAGTGAGCAGATGCAGCTGTGTGTGAATGGCTGCAGAGCAGACGCTTGGTGTTGACAAGCTGACCAGTGCTCGACAGTGCCAAACTTTCAACAGACGGACCAAAGCGTGAAGCAGGAGCTACAGCATGTTGCACTGTGCAGGGCTTGTGCTGCAAGACCCCATATTCATGCAACAGCAGGACAGGGGTGCATGTGGGCAAGCAGGTTCTGCTGCTCCCCGCCTGAGGGTTGGTTGTGGTGGCACTGCTGCTATGCCACTGCTGCTATGCCACTGCTGCTCTGTCCTCTGAACCATGTGTAACTAACTGACATCTTGGCCCCTATTGTGTACCTGTCTCGCTGCTGTGCCGCTATTGTGAGGTCCTCATAAATCTTCTGCTGCAGCTTCTTGTCAGCACTGCTGTACAATCCCTGATCAAATATCTCCTGCAGCTCTAAGACTGCTGCCAGGCGCAAGCCCCTGCAAAGGCCACATGTTGTTGAGGTGGGCACTGTGCTAGCCTAGTAGGCTGGCATGGCGTGGGTGTGAGGTTTCAGCCAACAGATCGTTGAGAGCTACATGCATGCATTGCAAGGTTGCTTGTTACCTTTGCCCAAGTCCAAATGCCATGTCGGCCTGCTGGTACCTCCCTGCCAGCAGTTGGGGAGCATCATCTTCGCTACTGCTGGTCGTGTCTGAGCTGCTGTCTGAACACAGCTGCTGGAGCCGCCTGTTCTTGCCCATGATTGTAACACAACCACAGTGCACTGCACCACAAATTGTACGTGGCAACAGGCACAAACAGCAACCAACTCAGCAACCAGCTCCACATGCATGTTCATGGGTCACGATTTCGAGGTTCTGTGGACTCGCAGAACGAACCTCGTGTGCGCGATGCATGATAGACTTTCGTTGGTAACAACCACATGCAGTACCAGGTCACTCTGTCGGTGTTGCTTCACCTTTTCGATGCTCTGCTGATCTAGCTCAAGCCCCTTGCTTGCTAGCTTCAAGTCTTCAGGCTCATCCTTGGCAGGAGATTCTGGTAGATATGTGAGGAGTCTCTGCCTGAGACAGCCAGCAACATGGCTGAGAAGCCAGCCAGGTATGCCGCTGTTGCGGTGGTTGCTGTTGGTGCTGCTCTATCCTCCCCCAGCCTGTAACCCCGAGCTGAGGAGTGTGTGTAACGTATGTCCCTCCATCGACTGTTGAATGTTTGTAGCTACCAGAGCCAGACGGGCGTCAGTGAGGAAGCTCGCTTTGTGCTGGAGCTGGAGTTCATTCAGTGCCTGGCCAGCCCGCAGTACCTCAATTGTAGGTCACACAACTTTGGGGAACTAAGCAGCTGCATACATCACTCCCATGAAACAATGCATACAAGGGCTCAAGCAGCAGACTGCTAGCAGCAGGAGCAGGCGAGTGGGCGTGTTATGTGGGGCTGCCAGCACTCCCCTGCCAGCAGTGAAGTGTGGTGTATGCGGGGTTGCTGCTGTAGGGCTTGCTCAGAACAAGTACCTAGAGGACAAGGCTTTCCTCAACTACCTCAAGTACTTGGAATACTGGCGGCAGCCGCAGTACGCTAAGTACATCAGGTTGGTAGCTGCAAACATCAGCTAAGGGGCAGTGCTGGTGCTGGGGCTAATATCATTCCTGACGTGGTTGCATTCTGGCAGCGAGCAACAGCATGCATGGCTTCTGTTGGACACGTGTCACTTGAGCTATGTTGACTGAAGAAGGGATGAATGCTGTGCACACAGTGATGGGGACTGAATGTGCTGTTGGTGCTGGTGCAGGTTTCCCCATTGCCTGTGCATGCTTGAGCTACTGCAGAGCGAGCACTTCAGGCAGGCCATTGCACTACCACAAGTCGCGGTGGGTGCTGCTGATACTGCTTGTGGCCACATGGGATGGGATGGGATTGATTGCAGCATTTCTGGGCATGTGGCCTTGAGTCACCCATGGAGGGAAGGGGAAGAGCACACGCTGGCTGGCAAGCCTGACTGTCGCAAACTGTCAAGGAAGGGATGCCGCATTCCCAAAACAGCAGTTGTTTTGTTGCAGTCCAGCAATTGTCTGCATCCCTATCATAGTCCGTATGATGCAGACTTCTGTGCTGACATGCCTTGTGTGCTTTTGTGGCGTGTGTCGCCTGCAGGAAGAAGTTCACACCCAGCAAGCCTTCTACTGGCAGCACTACAGGACCAACAGGATTAAGGAAGCAGCAGCAGCCCTCAGCCAGGAGCCTGGCAGTGCACAACAGCAGGAGCAGAAACAGCAGCAGCCAGAGGCGATGGTGTCGTAGCGCTGTGAAACACTCGACATGGATTGTGACTGTTGAGATTCATTGCAAACTTCAATCCAAGCACTCCATGAAATGACCAACCGTTAAGACTTGGTCAGGTTGTGGGACCTGCATGGCATGCTGCATCAGCGTATGGAATCAGTCATCACTATTGCGCTGTTGCTTCCTGCCGTTCATTCTTAGCTACAAAAAGTATAAGGTGCACCCCATGACCCTGACGGAAGCCATCTCTGGACTGCTGTGTAGCGGGCTACTGCAACGAAGGCAACTGAAAGCAGCACCTGTGCATACGTAGCCCTCCTGCAGACTCCGGAGCACCGATACTCCACTTCAACTTGACCTAGCAGTTAAACTTATCACAACACTATCAAAACCAGGTTCAGCCTTTAGGCAGCTGCCTTAGGCAAGTTGGCTGTCATGGCTTGATCAGCAGGTCAAACAGCGGCGGTTGAGTTGAGTTTTTGAACATGTTGCTACAACTGGACAGCACATTGTTGCAGTGGTTGAATACCGTACGCACTTGCCGTTTAACGGCAAGCAGCTTTTGCTTTGCTCAATGCTTTTGCACTGCTGAACTTGGCAGTGCACAGCCTGGCTGAGCCACCTGTGATCTGACACAAAATCGTCCCCAGAACGACCGTCCTTCAACTCTCCTTTTTTCCAGGGCACTCCTAAACAAGGCAGTATTTCTCTCAATCATCTCATGTTTTGCCACACGTGAATCATGGGCACAAATGTTGTTGGGTTGTGGGGGCAAGCTGTGCAGTTGCTGCGGGATGCTACCAAGGACTCCGCCAGTTGTGCAGACCTTTCCCTGTTCTTTCGTGTGAAGCCCTTGCATGACAAACTGAACAGCCTGCCACCTCCTCCCAAGGCAACATGGAAGAAGCTGGTGCAGCAAGAGGTATGCCATTGCACGTGCACACACGCACATGCCGGCTTGCTTTTCATGGGACCATGTGACCAACCTACATAACAGCACGCCCACCAGTCCCTACCAGCGCATGCTTTGATATGTATGGTATGGCAAGCACTTGCATGACTCTGATTGACAACTGCATCCACTCAGCCTCCAGACAGAGTCATCACGACAACCCCTCCTTTTTTGCCCCTCTTGCACATGCGCCTGCCTCTCAGGTGCCGTTGAAGATTGCCACCGCTTTCAACAAAGCAGCCCAGCACAGCTCGAAGTCGCCAGGCACAAGGGCAGCGCTTCAACTGCTGGAACTGCTGCTTGCATCTGCGGCAGACGCAGGCCTCTGCAAGGAGCGTGTAGCTGTCGGCAGCCTAGGCAGCAGCATGCAGCTCCAGCTGCAGCAGTCAGGCCTGATGCAGCAGCTCGCAGCAGCCATGGCAGCGATTGCTGCAGAGTGGCGCTGCGAAGCAGCAGCCTTACAAAGCCTCGACGGCGATCAGCTGTGCTCAGACGTCAACCGCTTCCTACTTGCGGACATGGCGCAGTCGGCATTTGTGCTTGTTGGCCGAGTGTACCCTCGCCTCGGGGAGGTCTGGGGCTCCCCGGGTCAGGCCGCTGCTGCCGCTGCCAGCGCCTGGCTGTGTGACCCCAGCAACCACACGGAAGCTGCCATGCAGTTGTGCACGGCAACGCTACAGCATGCCAGCAGCGTGCTGGCGCACGTCCTGCCCGTTGTGCAGGAGAGGCTGCCGCAGCAAGCAGAGGCGCTGCTTCGCGACCAGCATGAAATAGTGGCAGCAACACTCAACATCGGCAATTGCGTAGTGAGTGCGCTGTACCACTCTCAGCCACAGGAGCAGCAGCAGCTGCGGCAGTTGCAGCAGCTGCTTCTGTCGCCGCACTGCCTGCCCTGTGTTTCTGCATTGCTGGTGGTTCACACCACTTGGGTCAGCACAGACGGCACCCTGCAGGCAGACAGTGGCAGTCAGGGGCCTCGGGGCAGGGGTGGGGTCAACAGCAGCAGCAACACCTACAAACAGCGGGGACTGCGGCAGCAGCCACAGGCTGCTGCTGCTGCTGCTGCTGCTGCTGCAAAGGACAGCAGCAGCACTGCTGCTGGCAGCAGCGACAGCGGAGCTGCTGGGGGTGACGCCCTCACACCCGGCCAGTTGGAACTGCTGTCGCTGTTGGGCTTGACCCCTCAGCTGACAGCACATCTGCAGCATATGCCCAGCACCCCCATGATGGATAAGATAAGTTGCCTGACAGCCGCTGTGCTGTCAACCTCAGGCTGCCATGACGCAGCTTTGCGGGTTGCCGCGAGTGCACCTCTAGAGTTGGGGCAGCAGGAGCAGCGCTGGCGGTTTGAGCAGCGGCTGTGGCGGCTGCTGCCGTCAGTGCTGCTGCCATGCGCCAACCACCTGCTGCCGTCACTGCAGCCGGCAGATGACCTAGTGGCGTGTGTTATGGCGCTGCTTGAGCACAGCACCAAGGCGCTGACTGCGTCAAATGCCCTGCACGGCTTGCTGTGGTACTGTGGCGACACTCAGTCGCACTTCACGCCGCCACACCCTGCCGAAATGGAGGAGCTGTTGGCTGGGGTACTGCAGCTGGCAGACCAGCTGCTGCTGCAGCGGCCCCCTGCTGCGTTGCAGGTGCCAGCAGCCGGTGCAGCAGCAGCTGCTGCCGCAGGCAGCTCCTCCCAGGGAGCCAAAAGCTCACACAGAGTGCCAGGCACCACCAGCAGCAGCAGGGCGTCGCAGGGGGTCATTCCACCTCTCTGGGCCAGTGGCGCTGCAGCAGTGGTGCAGGTGCTGTGGGTTTTGGTGTCCAACAGCGCTGCCTACCTGCGCTCTGGCAGCAGCACAGCCAGCCCACCTGACCGGCCCAGCAGCGACAATGCCGACACTGCTGCGAGTGAGGCTAAAGCAGCTGCAGCTGCAGCGGCAACTCGCTGCGTACCTCCAGTGGCCAAAAGGTTTGTCGCGGTCTGTACCGCACTAGAGGCAGGACTGCGTGCCGTCACCATCGCAGCACAGCGCAGCGTGCCATTCGGTGATCACGTCCATTCGGTCATCATGCAGTCCCTCGGCGCCCTTGATGACGCTCGCGGGGAGTGCCAGCTCGCGCAGCATATGGGCCTTTGTGGGCCTGAGCAGTTGGTGCTGGAGCAGCGGCAACTGTACAGCTTGCTGATGGCTGTGCAGAAGCTGGGGCAGCAGCAGTGCTGGGGCCCGCAGGCTGCCAATGACTGCTGCTGGTCGGTTGCGCTGGCAGCAGCGACGCTGTTGCAGCCCGCGGCTGCTGCAGAGCGGCATTCAGATGAGTGCTTGCCCAGCCTGGTCATCTGGGGGCGCTGCTGCATGGCATGGGCGTTGCAGCTGCAGCAGCAAGCACCGGGACTGCTGGTGCCGGGGTCTGGCACAGCTGTGCAGCAGCAGGGAGGGGTCCCCCCGCAGCACAGCGCAGCACACGCGTGCATTCCAGGGTGGTATGACGGGGAATCAGCTGCCACGGCTACCCAATGCAGGCTGGAGGTGGTGGTAGCCCTAGCCCGTTTGGTTGTTGGCAGCGTTTCGCTCGCGGGGCGGGCAGCACTGGCAGCGGCGGCAGGTGGGGACTTAGGGCAGCTCCGGCAACAGCTGGAGGCGCTGGCAGCAGCACAGCAGGGGGTGCGGGAGGGGTTGAGCGATACAACCCTGACAGCACTGGTGGAGCAGATGCAAGCAACCGGCGTAATGCTGTGCAGCATCGCGGTGCCGCACTTCTGCAACAACCCCGTCTGTGGGAACATCAGTGGGCCTACAGATGTGCAGCTGGTGTCAGGGCGCAGCTGCATCTGCGCTGGCTGCCGCACTGCCCGCTACTGCGGGCGGGGGTGTCAACGGCAGGCCTGGTCACGGCACAAGCCTGTGTGCAAGGCCCTGGCAGCTGCTGCAGGCCCAACAGCCCAGATGTAGGGTGGTGTGTCAAGGACTGCACGAGCATGCTCCCTTCATCAGAGCAAGGTGTTTGGTCATCTTAACAGCAGCCCCTGGTGGCTGCTGCTCGCCGGGGTGCATGTGGGCCAAGCAGGTTCTGCTGCTCCCCGCCTGAGGGTTGAATGTGGTGGCGCTGCTGCTATGCCACTGCTGCTCTGTACTCTGATCAATCTGTACCCGACAGACATCTTGCCCCCATATTCTTTACCTGTCTCGCTGCTGTGCCGCTACTGTGAGGTCCTCATAAATCTTCTGCTGCAGCTTCTTGTCAGCACTGCTGTACAGTCCCTGATCAAATATCTCCTGCAGCTCCAAGACTGCTGCCAGGCGCAAACCTCTGCACAAACCACACGTTGTTGAGGTGGGCACTGTGCTAGGCTGGCATGGCGTGGGTGGGAGGTTTCAGTCGATGGATCGTTGAGAGCTACATGCATGCATTGCAAGGGTTGGCTGTTACCTTTGCTCCAGTCCAAATGCGATGTCGGCCTGCTGGTACCTCCCTGCCAGCAGTTGGGGAGCATCATCTTCAGCCCGTGCTATCAAGTATCTGCTGGTAGATATGCGAGGGCATTTCTCCTAAGACAGCCAACACCATGGCTGAGAAGCCAGCTAGGTATGCCATTGCTGCTGTTGCGGTTGTTGCTGTTGTTGCTGCTCCATGCTCCCCCAGCCGGCAATCCCCAGCTGTACTGTAAGTCACACGTATGTCCCTCCATTCACTGTTCAATCTTTGTAGCTACCAGAGCCAGACGGGCGTCAGTGAGGAAGCTCGCTTTGTGCTGGAGCTGGAGTTCATTCAGTGCCTGGCCAGCCCGCAGTACCTCAACTGTGGGTCACACAATTGTGGGGAGCTAAGCAGCAGCATACTTCAATCCCATGCACCAATGCATACAAGGGCTCAAGCAGCAGACTGCTAGCAGCAGGAGCAGGCGAGTGGGCGTGTTGTCTGGGGCTGCCAGCACTCCCCTGCCAGCAGTGAAGTGTGGTGTATGCGGGGTTGCTGCTGTAGGGCTTGCTCAGAACAAGTACCTAGAGGACAAAGCTGTCCTCAACTACCTGAAGTACCTGGAATACTGGCGGCAGCCGCAGTACGCCAAGTACATCAGGTTGGTAGCTGGTTACATCAGCAACAGTGGCAGTGCTGGTGCTGGGGCCGCAACTGTCCCTGATGTGGTCGCACTGAAGTGTTGGCAGCGAGCAGCAACATGCATGGCCTTCCATGGACACATGATCATGCTGCTGTCAAGACTCTCGAAGGGACGGATGCTGTGCAGACAGTGATGCCACACTCAATGTGCTGTTGGTGGTGCTGGTGCAGGTTTCCTCATTGCCTGTTCATGCTTGAGCTGCTACAGAGCGAACACTTCAGGCAGGCTATTGCACTGCCACAAGTTGCGGTGGGTGCTGGTGGTATCGCTGGTGGCCAGAATTCAAAGGGAGGGTGGGATGGATTGCAGCATCCTTGGCCTGCGGCCATAAGTTTTGCAGCATGGGGAGGGGAGAGCGCATGCCTGGCTGACAAGACTGACATTCACAAATTGGCAAGAGAGGGCTGCCGTCTTTTCAAAACAGCAGTTGTCTTGTTGTTCAGCGACTTTCGCAAAGGTGCATCCCAATGCTCACTCCTGTGCTCAGCACATGTTCTCCTGGATGACATGCCTTGTGTGCTTCATGGCGTGCACCGCCTGCAGGAAGAAGTCCATACCCAGCAGGCCTTCTACTGGCAGCACTACAGGACCAACAGGATTAAGGAAGCAGCAGCAGCCCTCAGCCAGGAGCCTGGCAGTGCGCAACAGCAGGAGCAGAAACAGCAGCAGCCAGAGGCGATGGTGTCGTAGCGCTGTGAAACACTCGACATGGATCTTGACTGTTGAGATTCAATGCAAACTTCAATCCAAGCACTCCATGAAATGACCAACCGTTAAGACTTGGTCAGGATGTGGGACCTGCATGGCATGCCGCATCAGCGTATGGCATCAGTCATCACTATTGCGCTGTTGCTTCCTGCCGTCCATTCTTAGCTACAAACAAGTATGAGGTGCACCCCATGACCCTGACGGAAGCCATCTCTGGACTGCTGTGTAGCGGGCGACTGCAACGAAGGCAACTGAAAGCAGCACCTGTGCATACGTAGCCCTCCTGCAGACTCCGGAGCACCGATACTCCACTTCAATTTTACCTAGCAAAACTTCTCACAACACTATCAAAACCAGGTTCAGCCTTTAGGCAGCTGCCTTAGGCAAGTTGGCTGTCATGGCTTGATCAAGTCAAACAGCGGCGGTTGAGTTGAGATTTTGAACATGTTGCTACCAGGGGTGTACAATTTCATGGTTTTGGGGGTCCGTGAAAGAAATTACAGTGAAATTTGAAATTTCATGAAAATTTCACTCTGAAAGTGAAACGGTGAAACGCTAGGCGGCAGGCAGCAGTAGCAGCTGCGGATCACTTTTGGTAGGGCCCCAGCCAGGTCTACCAAGGGCTGAGAGCGGGCTGTCTTGGTTGGGAAGGCCTCTATAGTAATGAAACAGTGCCAAAAGTATTATCAGGCCCTGCTTGGGGACGCATCTGCTGCTGCAGCACTGCCTCAGTACTGGCAGACCACCCTCTTCACCGTTTCACTGAAACCAAGGGGTTTGGGCGCGTGAAATTTTCATGAAATTTTCAGTGAAATTTCAAAGGTGAAATTTCAGAAATCGTGAAACGGTACACCCCTGGTTGCTACAACTGGACAGCACATTCTTGCAGTGGTTGACTACCGTACGCACTTGCCGTTCAGTGGCAAGCAGCTTTTGCTTTGCACAATGCTTTTGCACTGCTGAACGTGGCAGTGCACAGCCACCTGTGATCTGACACAAAAAACGTCCCCAGAACGACCGTCCTTCAACTCTCCCTTTTTCCAAAGTACTCCTAGACAAGGCAGTATTTCTCTCAATCATCTCTTGTTTGGCCACACGTGAATCATGGGGACAAATGTTGTTGGGTTGTGGGGGCAAGCTGTGCAGTTGCTGCGGGATGCTACCAAGGACGCCGCCAGCTGTGCAGACGTTTTCCTGTGCTTTCGTTTGAAGCCACTGCATGACAAACTGAACAGCCTGCCACCTGCTCCCAAGGCAACATGGAAGAAGTTGGTGCAGCAAGAGGTAATACCATAGTATGCCAACCCGCGTGCGCACACGCAAATGCCTGCTTGTTTTCAATGGAACCATGCGACCAGCCTACGTGACGCCCACCAGTCCCCACCAAGCCATGCTTTGATATGTACCATATGGTATGGTATGGTATGGCGAGCGCTTGTTGTGACTCTGATTGGCAACTGCATCCACTCAGCCTCCAGACAGAGTCATCACGACAACCCCTCCTTTTTTGTCCCTCTTGCACATGCGCCTGCCTCTCAGGTGCCGTTGAAGATTGCCACAGCTTTCAACAAAGCAGCCCAGCACAGCTGGAAGTCGCCAGGCACAAGGGCAGCGCTTCAACTGCTGGAAGTGCTGCTTGCATCTGCGGCAGACGCAGGCCTTTGCAAGGAGCGTGTAGCTGTCGGCAGCCTAGGCAGCAGCATGCAGCTCCAGCTGCAGCAGTCAGGCCTGATGCAGCAGCTCGCAGCAGCCATGACAGCGATTTCTGCAGAGTGGCGCTGCGAAGCAGCAGCCTTACAAAGCCTCGACGGCGATCAGCTGTGCTCAGACGTCAACCGCTTCCTACTTGCGGACATGGCGCAGTCGGCATTTGTGCTTGTTGGCCGAGTGTACCCTCGCCTCGGGGAGGTCTGGGGCTCCCCGGGTCAGGCCGCTGCTGCCGCTGCCAGCGCCTGGCTGTGTGACCCCAGCAACCACACGGAAGCTGCCATGCAGCTGTGCACAGCAGCGCTACAGCATGCCAGCAGCGTGCTGACACACGTCCTGCCCGTTGTGCAGGAGAGGCTGCCGCAGCAAGCAGAGGCGCTGCTTCGCGACCAGCATGAAATAGTGGCAGCCACACTCAACATCGGCAATTGTGTTGTGTGTGCGCTGTACCACTCTCAGCCACAGGAGCAGCAGCAGCAGCGGCGCCTGCAGCAGCTGCTTCTGTCGCCCCACTGCATGCCCTGTGTTGCAGCATTATTGGTGGTCCACACCACTTGGGTCAGTAGGGACGGCACCCTGCAGGCAGACAGTGGCAGTCAGGGGCTTGAGGGAAGGAGGGGGGTCAACAGCAGCAGCAACAGCTCCAAGCAGCGGGGACCACCGCAGCAGCCACACGCGGCTGCTGCTTCTGCAAAGGACAGCAGCAGCACTGCTGCTGGCAGCAGTGACAGCGGAGCTGTCGGGGGTGACCGTCTCACACCCTGCCAGTTGGAGCTGTCGTCGCTGTTGGGCTTGACCCCTCAGCTGACAGCAAATCTGCAGCATATGCCCAGCACCCCCATGATGGATAAGATAAGTTGCCTGACAGCCGCTCTGCTGTCAACCTCAGGCTGCCATGACGCAGCTTTGAGGGTTGCCGCGAGTGCACCCCTTGAGTTAGGGCAGCAGGAGCAGCGCTGGCGGTTTGAGCAGCGGCTGTGGCGGCTGCTGCCGTCAGTGCTGCTGCCGTGTGCCAACCACCTGCTGCCGTCACTGCAGCCGGGTGATGATATGGTGGCGTGTGTGATGGCGCTGCTTGAGCACAGCACCAAGGCGCTGACTGCGTCAAACGCCCTGCACGACTTGTTGTGGTATTGTGGCGACACTCGGTCGCACTTCACGCCGCCACACCCTGCCGAAACGGAGGAGCTGTTGGCTGGGGTGCTGCAGCTGGCAGACCAGCTGCTGCTGCAGCGGCCCCCTGCTGTGCTGCAGGTCCCAGCAGCCGGTGCAGCAGCAGCCGGTGCAGCAGCAGCTGCTGCCGCAGGCAGCTCCTCCCAGGGAGCCAAAAGCAAAGGACAGAGAGCGCCAGGCGCCACCAGCAGCAGCAGCAGCAGGGCGTCGCAGGGGGTCATTCCACCTACCTGGGCCAATGGCGCTGCAGCAGTGGTGCAGGTGCTGTGGGTGTTGGTGTCCAACAGCGCTGCCTACCTGCGCTCTGGCAGCAGCACAGCCAGCCCACCTGACCAGCCCAGCAGCGACAATGCCGACACTGCTGCGAGTGAGGCTAAAGCAGCTGCAGCTGCAGCGGCAACTCGCTGCGCACCTCCAGTGGCCAAAAGGTTTGTCGCGGTCTGTACCGCACTAGAGGCAGGACTGCGTGCCGTCACCATTGCAGCACAGCACGGCGTGCCATTTGGTGATCATGTCCATTCGGTCATCATGCAGTCCCTCAGCGCACTTGATGACGCTCGCGGGGAGTGCCAGCTCGCGCAGCATATGGGCCTTTGTGGGCCTGAGCAGTTGGTGCTGGAGCAGCGGCAACTGTACAGCTTGCTGATGGCTGTGCAGAAGCTGGGGCAGCAGCAGTGCTGGGGCCCGCAGGCTGCCAATGACTGCTGCTGGTCGGTTGCGCTGGCAGCAGCGACGCTGTTGCAGCCCGCGGCAGCAGCAGAGCGACATTCAGATGAGTGCCTGCCCAGCCTGGTCATCTGGGGGCGCTGCTGCATGGCTTGGGCATTGCAGCTGCAGCAGCAAGCACCGGGACTGCTGGTGCCGGGGTCTGGCGCAGCAGTGCAGCAGCTAGGAGGGGTCCCCCCGCAGCACAGCGCAGCACACGCCTGCATACCAGGGTGGTATGACGGGGAATCAGCTGCCACGGCTACCCAATGCAGGCTGGAGGTGGTGGTAGCCTTAGCCCGTTTGGTTGATGGCAGCGTTTCGCTCGCGGGGCGGGCAGTACTGGCAGCGGCGGCAGGTGGGGACTTAGGGCAGCTCCGGCAACAGCTGCAGGCGCTGGCAGCAGCACAGCAGGCGGTGCGGGAGGGGCTGAGCCACACGACCCTGACAGCACTGCTGGAGCAAATGCAAGCGACCGGGGTAATGCTGTGCAGCATTGCGGTGCCGCACTTCTGCAACAACCCCGCCTGTGGGAACATTGGAGGGCCCACAGATGTGCAGCTGGTGTCGGGGCGCAGCTGCATCTGCGCTGGCTGCCGCACTGCCCGCTACTGTGGGCGGGGGTGTCAGAGGCAGGCTTGGTCACAGCACAAGCCGGTGTGCAAGGCTTTGGCAGCTGCTGCAGGCCCAACAGCCCAGATGTAGGGTGGTGTGTCAAGGACTGCACGAGCATGCTCCCTTCATCAGAGCAATGTGTTTGGTCACCTTGACAGCAGCCTTGTGCCTGCTGCTCGCGTGTGCAAGCAGTGTATGGTGTGCTTTTCAATGTGTGTTTGCAACAAACACAGTTGAGTGCCATGCCTGATCGATGTCAGCCCTGACTATCCTGTTGTGAGCAACCCAGGTTGCACTTGTGTATGTGGGGTGTGCACCAGCACCATTGCTCAACAAGTTCATGAATGCTGATCAGCCATGCTGGTCAGCCATGTTGTGAGGGGGTTGTTGGTGTGACTGATCTGCCCGTGGAGCAGGTGGCACACAGCCAGCCTGCTGAGTGGATGAAGACTGTGCGGGCTGCACAACGGTCGTAGGGGCAGGACTGCGGTTCTGAGTAACGTTTGCGCATTGCGCACAAAATGTGGAAAGGCAAACATCACATTTCAAGTGTGACAGGCCTTGGTGGTCAGCTTGTGCATTCTGTTACCGTGGGTAGACAACAGGATTGAGAGGCAACAACAGCTTGAGCGCTGCAAGTGGAAGTCCCCAAGCCACCATACTCACAACACAGCACCTGCATTGCTACAATCAAATTGCCAGCTAGCAGCTTCCACACCTCCTGCCCACTGATAGTGAGATGCATCAAAACCAGTCATCTCTGGTTCAGGATGCTTGCAAAGCACCAAGTTGCATGTCGTGACACACCACATCACATGGTAACTGGCAGCAAGTTACTCATACTGCCACTGACACACAGCACCACTAGCAGTACTGGTCAACTGCGCCATCAAACAGTCTAATGCCTAACCAAGGTGGGGGGGGGGGGCAGATGTCAGAGCACACGCCTGGCTGGCAAGCCTGACTGTTGCAGTTTGTCAAGGACAGAGATGCTGCCTTCCTAAAACAACAGTCGTCTTGGCGCAATCCAGCAATTGTGGAAACTCTGCTATGGACCCTGCTATCTGCTATCTGCTATGGACGGCATGCCTTGTGTGCTTTGTGGTGTGTATCGCCTGCAGGAAGAGGTTCACACCCAGCAGGCCTTCTACTGGCAGCAATACAGGACCAACAGGATCAAGGAAGCAGCAGCGGCCCTCAGCCAGGAGCCTAGCAGTGCCCAACAGCAGCAACAGCAGCAGGAGCCAGAGGCGACGGTGTCGTACTGCTTGATGACTCCACACATGGACCTTGACTGCAAGGTGACATGCTTTGCAAAATGCATATGAAGCACCGTGAATCGATAAACCGTTGACGTAGCCAAGCGGTTGTAGGAACGGAACGGTTGGTGGAACGCGTTCCCGGGAAAATCTCTTTGGGCCCGTCGCATAATGAGTGCGGCGATGAGCGCAATTGTTACGGCGGGGTATAAAAATTACATTCAGGTCACGTCGTAGCCTTGTCTTGTTGCCTTGAAAGCCGAGCCCAAAGTCTGGACTTTCACTGTGTGGGCAGCTGCGTGCTCTCCTCCTACCCGTCGCAGCAGCAGCACAAGCAGCGCAATGAATTTCATCACTTTGATCTTTGTCGCCCTGTGCATCTCGGCAGGTAAAGAGGCCGGCCCTAGGTGGTTCTATCAAGACTGCTGATCACATCTGCACAGCATCTTTCTGGTGCAGGAGGCGCAACCGCGAGGGTCTCCCAAGCTGACGACAAGGCTGCACCTAGCAGATGTGACTCAAAAGGATTCAAGCCAGAGGGAGGCAAGCCACTGCTCTACCTCTATGTCTGGGCAGGTGGGTTGGCTGGCCAGCAGCGAGCCGAGCATGCAGATGTTTGTCTTGGAACGCACAAACCATCATGCTATGCCTTATTTCAATAGTAAACTGCACTTCTGGTGCTTCCTCAGGTGTTGCCAATGCTGTGGGGCAGTCTGCTGCCAACTCACCCCAGCCCAAAGACTTTGTGGCTACCATTGATGTGACTGAGGGCTCCCCTTGCTTTGGTCAGATCATCAGTGAGGCTGATGTGCCCACATCAGGCAACGAACCACACCACGTGGGGCTCAATGCAGACGGCTCGGTGAGCATCTGACCAGTCAGGTTCGTGGGGTCAGTGAATCGCTTACCCCAGCAAGGAATCAGCTGGCAGACAGGAACTGCCACTATCTCTGCCTCCAGCCTGCTTGACTGTGCAGAGTGCCACCTGCATTCCAGCGCTGTCTGCATCACGACTGCTAGTCAGCTGAGTGGCTGATCCAGGGCGCGGCCTGGCACAGCAACCTTGGACCATGGCCTAGGAGCAGCTTGCTCCTGCAAAGTCAGCGACTGAAGTGCATGAACCAGTACCAAGCCCGCACTCTATTCACATGTGATGTTCTCCGTCCGCTGTGTCCACACTGCCATGGCAGGTGCTTGGCGTGGGTGGCTTCAACAGCTGGCGGTACAACCAGCCCAGCCTGTACTTCTTTGACGTGGCAACCAACCCAGCACAGCCCAAGTTCATCAAGTCTGTCACACCTGAGAAGGGAGCAGTGGCTGATGACCTCATCAGGCTGCCCAACGGGGGCTTCCTGGTCTCACTCATGGGCAGCAAACAGGGTGAGAAACAGCGCTGGCGCACGAGGAAACGTCACACTGCTCTTGACACTGTTGGTCGCAGTTCTGCTGCGTCTGCGTCTGCCCTTGGCTTGCTGATCTGTGGGCGTCATCCAGTTCAGCGTTTGTGGCATGCAGAGTTCACAGTCACGCAATGCTAACATGAACAGAATGTCACAACAACACGGTGTTGCTTGTTGCTGTTACCAGGTGGCACGTCTGGCCGTGTTGCTGAGCTGGATAAGGACCTCAACTTGGTGGCAGAGCATCCCAGGAGTGAGAAAAACATCGACAACTTCAACCCACATGGCCTGGCCCTCACGCCCGCACCCATCAACCGCATGGTCACACTGGACTATGTGGAGTACGCATCAACATTCAAACCAGCCAGTGACGTCAGGTGAGATCTTTTCATGGCGCACTGCGCAAGGCTTTTTTTGGGGAAGAAAATGTTACACGCAGACACGTTTTGCCACACATCAATGGCATTGCCTGCCAGGGTTGAACCGGTTCTTGCTTTGCAGTTCGCAGCTGCACTGACTCTCAGCACACCCTGCATTCGGCAAGGGCAGCTGGCGCAGCGTGCCCACCCTGAAGCGCCAGCTGTACACAGCCGCGACTGTGACAGTAGACCCCTCCAGGCAGGGGGTGCTGCTTGTCTCGGGCCCTGGCAGGTGGGGTAGTTCCTATCATCAGGGTTGGCTGGTGCTGCACTCGGTTAGCGTGTAGTTAGTGTGTCTTGTTGGGATGCAGGAAAGTCTCAGCGCAGTTTGACATTCAGTGCCTTGTGTTGTGCTGTTGCAGGTACCGCACCACAGCGCGCATCTGGGACCAGGGCCAGCGGGAGATCCTGAAGGTGGTTGACTTGGGGCCAAAGGCAAAGGTGAGACAATGTGGGCCAACCGTGGAATAGAATGACCAGTTGTGACGCAAACCAGTGACAGCAATGGTGTCCTGGAGCAGAGTTGGGATTGACGATGCGCGCGCATGCGTGCGCGCATGCCGGGATTGACGATGCGCGCGCATGCCGCATGTCAGGTGGTTCACGTGGTGGGGTGGGCGGGGCACCATACTGGGCTGGGAAGATGCAAAAGGGTGCGCAGAGGGGAGCCGCTTGCGGCAAGCGTGTCTGTTGTTGGGCGTTTTTGCATCTGTGATGTATGCATTGCATTTGCACCAATGTTGATGCTGTGCTGTGCTGTGGTGCTTACAGGGCATGATGACAGTGCGCTACCTCGCAAATGTGGGCAACAAGGGCCTCTTCTTCACAAGTGCAGGGCGTGGTGTGCTGTACCTCCTTGACTCACTGTCTGGGGACATTACTGAGGTGTATGATGCTAAGGTTGGAGACGGTCACTGTGTGCTCACACAGCCATTTGCCAACACCACCCGCATATTGATCAGCATCTACACATCCAACCAGGTGAGGCAGCTAGCTGTCTTGCTGGGAACACTGTTCCCTCCTCCGGTAGGGAGGGACATATGGATTTGTCTTGATGCGTGGATGATCGGTGGGAGCGGGAATGGGTGCAGGGAGCTTTGCCACAGAACCTGCGTCAGCATCATGCAGCAGGTGCTTCATCATCGTGCTGTTAGGATACTTGGGGGCACATGTGCTGGCCACTCGTCCGTACTGGTCAGTCAGTGCTGCTGATCTGGCAGGTTGCCCCTGCTGCTGCTATCCTCAAACATATTTGTCTGCCGCCAGCTGCCATGGCAGCTCTGGCCAGAACCTTCATTCCCTTGGCCCGTTTCTCAGGCTCCCTTTCCCATGTGAAATCTCTCTCCTGGCTGCCTTTCTTACTGCTTGCAGGTGCGCCTGCTGGACATCAGCAACCCTTATAAGCTGCAGGAGCTGCAGAACTACGATCTGGGCAAGAACACTGGCCCACACGCCATTGTCAGTGCACCTGGGGACCGCCTGGTTGCTCTGTCCAACTACTATGTGGAGCATAACAAGGGTGCAGGTATCGCAACACCCTTCACTGACAAGTCTGATAAGACCGTGAGGCTGTTCACAGTGGCTGCTGATGGCAACAGCTTTGCCCCTCACCCCAAGGTACATGTGATTGATTTCAAGAGCCTCTTCCCACACAAGGGGGTTGCCAGGCCGCATGGCATGGCCTTCAAGGCTGTGCCAGTCAAGGCTTGAGTGTTTTGTGGCAACATGGCATGAGTCTAGCTTCTGAAGAGCACCACCATTGCCGTTCTACAGAGTTGACTGGTTGTCATCTGCCGCAACAGAGCATGGTCCAGACAGGTTATGCTCCGTCAGCACCGCAAGCGCACTGCCCTTCAGTACTGCAGCTGCCGCCGCCGCTGGCAGCGATAGTTTTGTCTAGTTTTGTGTAGTCTTTGTCTAGTAACTCGACAGCTGTGAGGGTGTGCCATCTACTTGTGCTCCCATGCGCACCATGGCATGCGTGTGCATGGTACTTCCTAGAAGGCTGTGGTCCTCGCTCTGTGCCAATAGTCACCCTAATCTTTGCCTGAGGCATGTTGCCTATCGGAAACTACCTGTAGGCTCAGCTGGCCGGGGTTTCAGACTCCATACTGCCAACAGACCCTAAGGCTGTGTTGGCCTTGAGTGCTAGTGCCAACTGTGCAAATGGTACGGCGGCAAGCCTACCACGATAGATCATGTTGCAGTTGGTGTGTTGGCTGGGTGACATATGCAGGATGACACCCGATTTGCTGCAATGGCTGTCCATGCTGTACTGGGATGTGCGCTCAGATGTGCGCTCACAGTGGAGGTGTCCGTTGGTGTTGTTTGTGCACCTTTACTTGCATGTGGTGATACTTGTGCAGCCCTAGTCACTGCCCTGAGGAACCTTACGTATGGGCCTGGTCAGGCACGGTTTTGTCAGTAGCCCACTTGATTAGTATTGCATGTAGTGGTTGTGCTTCGTGCGTCTCTAAATCCGGTAACCGTGTTTACAAGGCTAGATACACGGTCTACATGGACCGGTGTATATACGGGCGTCCACGCTACAAAAGACGTCGTGTAATCCACGCTGGCTAAGCGGGCCCACACGGGCCGTGTAGAACACCGCGCCACACCGCTGCTACATGCTCCGTGTAGTTGAGAGCCAATCAAAAGGCGTGTACACGTCATGTATTCTGTTATGTAGGGACACCTGGCAGTACTGCAGCAACGTTTTGAAGCCACCAGCGTGCAAAGACGCACTTGCATATACAACAATCGTCACACGGCCGTGTTTCCGACATGTAAGGCCCTTGTATACACCGCGCCGTGTATACAAGGGCGACGCAGGCGGCCTCACACGCTCGTGTACGGGCCATGTACGGCCATGTATATACGCTTGTTGTACTACAACGGAGTACATGCAAAATACATGGCTGCCCGATATTAGAGACGTGGAAGCAGCATCGACGGCAACTCTACACGTCCCCATGCATTGTAGTGTGTTGCGGTACGTCATGCTCAACCTTTGTGATGTGCAAGCATTCCGGCTGGATTGGTTGCCGTGGCCATAGTTCCTCATCAACAGACAGGAGCTTTGGTAGGTGCTGGCATTGTAGCGTTGTCGTCAGCGATGCAGATGCTGTGTTGTGAGCATGGCCGCTTGGGGACTACTAGTTGCAGCGCTTGAGCTGTCATTTGGGGCCCCAAACGGCTATAGGCATTCAGGTCATGATCATATCATCATCGTTGACCCCCGGTAGCATGTAGCAGTTTCCACATACTAGCAGCACATCAGTGGCTGCACTGTGGTGGTTGCGCGGCACTTCTCCTGATGCGTCTGTTTGGTGTGCAAACCTGGGCGACCATTGAATGCACACCATGAAGAGGGTGGAAAGCACTGCTGGGTTGGCAACCCAAAAGCTCTCGTGCTGCGTGAATTTCTCAAAATGATGTATCATCCCTGGTGCAGGCAAAACCTCCAAGGACCTTCCTGTTTGTGAGTCTTTCAAAAACATTACAGCAACAACGTAGAGCTGCCCGTTCGGGGCACACCAAAGCAGATGGTGCATTCATTAGTGCTGTTTCATGAAACAGCAGTGGAAACAGGCCGCTGATTGCACTGCTTGTGCAATGCATACACCTTGGGCCAGCAGCAATACATGCAACACAGGACCGGCTCTCTTTGGTGCAACTGTGGGGTCACTCCTGTTGAATTACAGGTGTGCATTGCCGGCCCCGAACACCGAAGAAGCACATGACTGGGGCACTCCACAACCAACGTGCATGCACATGTGGCTTAGACATCAAAGCAAGGACCGCCCCAGACAACTGTCCACAGATGCCCATCATCTGCATAGACGGTGACGACTGCTGCCACCACTTCGAAGTGAAGATAGCGGGAGGCTCAGCTGATGCTGCTACACACTCAACACCGTGCGCACGGTGTTGCATGCAAATCACTGTCACAACTCACTACTGACTGAGGTGGGCTGCAGGCAAACCTGACTGCCTGTTGGAGTGCCACACATGGCTCCTGGCAGAAGCAATCACCCTCAACGCCCAGCCTAGAGCAGAACAAGTCTCTCGGAAACTCACACGCTGTGGACCAAGCCACTGACATCTCACTGACTGAGATGATCTGCGCATGGACTGTACAGCCAGCCATTGGTAAGAATCAACACAGCAGTATCGTGCCGACAGTCGCCCCACATGGCTCAGGACGGTCCTCATGTACATCAAAATGCACAGATCTGCAGACCTTGCATGGGCTGACACAAGGCTCCAGATCACACCGCTGCCCCGCAGCAAGAGCTGACAGGTGCGCGACCCCCCTGCCCCTGGACACGCTTCGACTCCGTGCAGCTCAATATCCATGCACGCCTTAGTGCTGCCTCATGAGGCAGCACTAAGGCCCTATTTTCAGACGATCATCTGAAAGTAGAGTGGCTACCAAACAGTGCGGCAGTACCTCAGAGAAGGGTTTCAAGCCCCACGCCAGGAGCAGGACACCTGCACTATAGGGTGCCGAGCGTTCACAGATCAAGCACTGAATATTCTGGCCATACCACACTTGCTCAGCATACCAGCAGCTTGTGGCAGGCACACCCCAGGTTGGTGAAGCACACCCCAACACAAAACTCTGACAAACTGGCACTCAGATGCTTCCTGATCACCGCACACACAGCATGTTGGCCTCGTCCCAGCGATCGCTGGTCGCGACCATCCGGCCTCACCACTTCAAACACAAAGAATGCATGCGTTGGTAAAAGTTCCATCCGTCTTTCCACTTCAAACATTTCCACTTCAAACAAGGGCCATGGCCCCAGTCTCTACAGCACAAACTAGTGCAGATGCCAACAAAAACCCAATCAAAACAAGACAACCCTGTATGCAGCAGCCCAACCCCCTTGTGGGATGTCAGGCCCTGCAAGTGTGGCTTGTGCCAGGTAGTGTGACGGCACCCAAGGAGGTACCCCAGGAGGATCGGTCCACCTCAAATCCAAGTGCCCATATGGTCTCTTGCAGCATACCAAGTCAGCACGGCCGCGGCAAAGAGCGGCAGCTAGGGTCAGACTGTCTGCACACAACATGAAATAGCCCTAGGCTCCCGCCTCTGTGCACCAGTTCGCATGCCTCCCACACAAACAAAATGGGGTGGCAGGTGCGGCAGGGGCACACAGCACAGAACCACTGACACATGCATCTGGCGCGCAAAACACTTGACAGCCCAGTTTTTCAGCTTCAGCACCTGATGTGCTACATTGCACGCCACCATAGGTATGGATCTGCCTCTGAGCGACATCTATCCTCTCCCCACGTGTGTGAAGCTCTGGAAACACTACTTCCTGGCTGGGCACAGCCTCGCCTGACCGACCTTACCACAGCCACACAAAGCTCATGTGGCAAAGTCCCCCAAACCAAACAACAGACCAGAAGGATCGCAACTCAAAATCATACAACATGAGGAACCTGTGCATGTCCGCTGCATCAGTTAGTGCCCACTTCACTGATTCCCTCTGCCTGAGATACAACCACACTGGACAACCTTGATCAGCCACTGCCGCTAGCTCTGCCGGTGGGTGCTGCCACCATTGACCAAATTATTCATTTGCTGGGTGACCAAACCACATAGTCAAGGTGTGACCAATACATAACATTACTCATCCATCCCTGCACGACACCTCAACAGTACAACATTACTAAACAAAATCTAAACTGCGTTGCACATCCGAGTGCTGAAGTGGCCCGTACACATATAACAGATATGCCAGCAACTGCCTGGAACACCAGCAAACTTGGCCCGGGGGGGGGGGGGGGGGGGGGGGGGGGGGGGGGGGGGGGGGGGGGGGGGCTCGGCACCACGTGTATAGTGCCACGCCCATCAAGTGAGGCACTTCAGGTGCACTGCAACCAAAAGGTATAGACATATACACCATGAAAAGCTTGCATGAAAGGTCTTCAGTAAGTAGTGGTGCTTTGCCGCTGCCAGAGTCTGCAGCCCGAGCGTTGAGCCCTTGCCAAACAGAAGTTAAGAAGCAAGAACGATAAATCAAGGAAGTAACTGGTAGAACTCGGCAGCCTTGCAAGCCAGACACAATTGTGCATATATGACTACTCCTGACAAACCCACGCTTGCCTGGAGTGAAACAACATAGCGCAGAGCCAGGCATTGCACTCTCAGTTACCTGCCAGGCAACTGAGGGAATGTGACACAAGCTTAGACGAAGGGTCGCCACACAACATGCCGCATTCAACACCTTGGGGTGCAACCGCAACAATAGCACAGTGCATAACAGTCGAGGGTCCTATACATTGCACTGACAAGCAAGCCTGGTACCCGTTACGGTATAACCATCATGATGACAAAACCCAGTCACTCGTGCACTGTGCAGACTTGCAGCAGATGCGCACCATCCAAACAGACAGAGAGAGACACGAAGCCATCATGGCACTCTCTTTTCATCCATTCTTCATTCAAAGGCAATGAAGCAAATGGTGAAGACATCATTTGTCTTCACTCCCTTCACTCACCAAACTGTGCAGCACTGCAGCATAGCGCAGCTGGGAAAATGAGCACAGGACATGGCACAAAAGACCTCTCAGGCGGATGCAGACTCTGGTGCCTGCAGGGTGCAACATCAGCATGCAACACACAAATCAACACTCCCCTACCATATCTATACAGCTGTGCAGAACCAGAGCATTTACGATCGCTGACGCTCGTGTGACACTTATCTCTCAACAAATACAACCCAAAATCTACACATGCCTTGTGCTAGCAGGCACACACGCACGCACGCACGCACACAACCCTCCTGGCGTTCAACAATCCTTTGACATCAAGCAATGGAAGTTGATCATAGCTTGGCAGCTGGCTAGAAACATATCACGGCGCTCATTGCACAGGCTGAACCGTACTAAGTTCCCTCAAACCACTAGACACTGCAGCCCCTCCCAAAACAGACCCTCAAGGGAGCAGTCCCTGATCAGCCCACTTCACCACATGCTACCATGACAAGCAGCAAGCATACTGGGCAACAGATGCTCATCATAGATACCTCATCACATGTCCCACAAATCCCATCCACACCCCAACCTGCCCTGCCCCAGCTTCTGGCCAAGGTCGCAACAAAGCTGACACTGCCCCTCATCACACTCACAGCATGCGTTGGTTCATACTGAATCATCGATCTGCAGCGCACGCGCCCAAAAACCATCATGGTTTCTGATAACCACCAAGGCAATCAGCTGACACGCACATACAGATTGGGAACCTGAAAACTCTCACAGCACCTGGGCTGCAGAACACCAATCACACCCACAACATCCCATCCTACAGCCTTGGAACCACCAGGCTTGTCCACCCTCGGACAGATAAGGGATTCAGCTGCAAATGCCACACTCACGCTGCAAGGCCATACAGTGAGCACCATAATGTGCTCAACCACTCAGGCCGTAGGCGCAACCTCACACGGTATGATGCTGGCCACTGAAAATGCACGGTGCAACAAATTGCTCAGTTGCAAAACCGCTCGTTCAGCATAGCAAAGCAGCAGACTCTGAAAAAAAACAAAGCAAAAAAAACATAGCAAACCATCGGATGGATGCCGACAGAACAGCTGGGTAGAATCAAAGAATCAAAGAAGCATCCAAGCAACATGTATATGTTGCAGCAAGATATTCCATCAAAGCAAGAATGTTGTAGCAAATACATTCCAGCAAAGCCATCTGCAGCCATATACTCCTGACCACCACATGTAGGCAGTGGACGAAGCGATGAGGAGGCAAGGTTGTTCAAAGCAGCGTGCGTGCAGCGCCTTTCGTGCCCTAACCCCTTGATCACAACCGCCCTGAAACCTCTGGCACCACTTTGCTGCCCTTGCAGCATACATATCCTCTCACCACACAAGCCCATCTCACTTTCACCACCACCTTGTCCTGACAGTCGACACACAGGGCCCACTGCAACAATCAGCACCACCATCGCCCGCACAGCAGACATGTCCATCCTCTCACCGACACGGTGCCACCTCAACGATCACCACTCCCACCCCATCAGGAATCACACTCTTTCCTCAAAATTCCTGCAGCATAGCCAGCATGACAGCGTCTTCAAACCAACCTGGGGTATCTCCCATACCCACATCTCGCCCCTGCTCAAACGCTAGCATAACACCGCCCTGCTCTGCAGCCACCCCTGCCTGTGGCCCATGGGCTGCACTTGTGCCTGCTGCTGCTGCTGCTGGTGCCCAGCCAGGTGCCAAGGCTCCAGCACTACTGCCTGGGCCAGGCACAGGCACACGCACAGGCGGGGTCGCTGGCTGAGCAGGGGCTGGAGGCGTGAGGTTTGTGACACCGGCAAGTGCAGCCAGGTTGGCCATTGCCTCCTCAACACCCCTGAAGGCTGCAGCAACCTCTCCTGGGCTCAGAGGCTGCTGCAGCGGCAGTGACTGGGCCACTACAGCACCTCCAAGCATCGCAAACTCCTGCTGCCTGCATGCCTGTGTGAGGACGCACCGCAGCAGGGACGAATGCGGGCGGACGTCATACCCCTGTGCTGCAGCTCCTGCCAGTCCCTGCATTGCCTGGCTTGCTGCTGAAACCATGTCAAGCACGCTGTTGCTGTCCGCCACATTGCCCACAAGCTGCCACAGCCAGGTAGTGTCACTGTAAGCTCCCAGGAGACCACCACCACCTGCCGCTGCAGCAGGCGCCGGTGCGCCAGCATAGCCGTTTGTGCACAGCAGCGTAGCGCTGTAGCCGCAGCTGCTGGCAAGCCCGTCCTGGCTGCCTTGGCCCAGAGCGCCATATCTGCTGCTCCCGTGACCTGCTGCAAGAGGCAGCATGCCAACTGCAGCAGCAGGAGGCCGCTGCAGCATGCCCTGCATGGTGTTTCCAGGGGCCGCAGCAGCAGTACTCTCAGGGCGCAATGGCCTGGACGAGCTCACAACCGCCTCCAGCAACACCTGCTGCAGCGCAGAGCCTGGTGCTGCAAGCTGCAGGCACTGCAGGAGGTAGGGGCGCAGGTCCCCGTTGTTGACAGCCTCACGCGCCTGCAAAGCGTCCAGAGCCCTTCCTAAGCCCTGCTGCGCGCTGGCTGCCAAGTTGTCACTGCCCTGGCCGTACAGCTGCACCTGCTGTGGCGGCCGAGCTGGGAGCGGGACAGCAGGTAGCCCTGCCAAGCTGCTGCTGCTGCCACTGCTTGAGGGGCCCCAACTGATGCTGCTGCAGCGCCAGCACCCCTCCAGCTGCTGGTAGCGTGCAGCCGCAGAGGCTGCTGCCTTGCGGCAAGTGCAGGTGGTGCGCCCAGCCGGCCTGCATGGCTTGCCAGCTGCAGTTGCTGCTGTCGCAGGGGCAGAAGCTCAACAGGAACAGGACCTGCACTGCAGGGTGGGCAGCCAATGCCACTGCCACGGCCGGACTGCATCGCCCCGCTGACCAGCAACCCAGCCGCTGCCGACTGTGAGCCCTGCACGCCAGCTGCAGAGCTAGGGCACAGCAAGCGGTCAACTGGCGCAGCAGCTGCAGGTGGGGGTGCGCTGAGCAAAGCTGTCCTGTCGCCGCACTGAAGTTGGGGGCGGGGGCCGCCACCGCCCTGCTGCTGCGTCAGCCCACAGCCCTGTGCGTCCACAGCTGCATTCAGCAGCAGCTCGTCAAGAAGCGCGGGAAAGTCAACATCTGTCTCCATCAAGCTGTCCAGGGCCGCATTCTTACTGAGCTGCTGCTGCTCGACAGGCACTCCTGCGAAGGGACCCCTGGCAGGTGGCTCGTCAATGAGCATGCTGTCAACTGCCGCTGCTGGCGCAGGGCTGTAGGTGCTGCCTGCAGCACCACTCTGTGCAAACCTGCTTGTGGCTACTACTGTTTCCACGCCCCGCACTGCCGCAGTGCTGCAGCCTTCCCCTGCTGCTGCTGCTGTGGCGGGTGCCAGACTACCGCGCTCGCCAGCAGCGGTCGGGCTGTCCTGCAGCAGCAACAGCTGGGCGTCTGTCCCTAACTCTGCTGGGCAGGGCACTGCTGCATCCTGCAGACGGTCTTGGTCAGGCTGTGGTACAGTATCCCTGCTGCTGCCCCACTGCTGGGACTTGTGCCTCTTCACAGGCAGGCGCAGCTTCACACCCTGCAGCTGTGCTGGCCCCTGCTGCCAGGACCTCTTACTCTCACCGACAGGGGACGGTGTGTCTGGCGTGGGTGCTGCCCCCAACTCAGCAGCGGCCGTAGATCGCGGAGGTGCGCTGCGGCTCCTGGGTGCTGTGGTACCTGTGCTGCTGCTGCTGCTAGAGCTGCTGTTGCTGCGGCCGCTCTGCGGTGCTGCTTGTGGTGCTGCTGGTGCATTGCTGTCCTGTATGGCTTGCTGGATTGCGGCCGCCTGCGTCCTCAATCAACATAAAAGCAGTGCAGGACACAAGCAATTTTCAAGGACCACGCCGTGCGGAGGAGACCGGAAAAGTGCGACAGCGCACGCCTGGCATGAGGTAAGGTGTGCCCAAAGCAGCAGCATGACACTCCCACACTCGCTGTTGCTAGCACACTCCCCGCCTGTGCTGATGAATGGCAACACATAGCACTTTTCAGACCGGCACTTGTGGTCAATGCTTGCGCGACAGATTTTCGTGCAGGGCACCCACCAGGCTCTCCACTTTGGTCTTGAACTTGCTGACTGCTGCTGTATGCCGCTTGTCGAGCGTGCGCTGGGCAACCTTGCTGGTGATGGTTGGGTTTTGGGTGGGGTCCTTGCCTTTAGACCGACCTCCAGGGCCCCTGCAACCACACAGTCGCAATGGCTCGGCATCTCAAAAGGGTGAAAACTCTGTGTGCATGTGCATGTGCTGTACTGGCAGATTGACAGCCTCCCTCACTGAGGGGTTGTAACATGACGGCATGGGACAGTGTCCCATGTTGCTGTCTCTGCTGTTGCCCGGATGGAACCCAAATGATTGCTAAAACTTGACGAGCTTATGATCGGGCCGTAGACTCACTGGGGAAGGGAGCACAGACACAGACCCAGAGTCACAACTGGCTCAGGCAGGCCCTGGAGGGCTATGCGGCCCACCTCCGCCTTCTTAAGGTCCAAGCGCTGCACGACTGAATCAGCTGTGATCATGCAGATTCAATAAGCGAAGTTAAGTTAGGGTGAGCAGAGCAGGGACATCAAGCCATGCAGCACAGCAGCAACAGCAGCAATAGCAGCAGCAGCAGCAATCTTCCTCAACCTTACCGTGTCTGATGCGCTCCGAATCACGGGCCTGTTCGACCAGCAACGAACCGTTCCATTGCCGCATGTGCGTTTTAGCACAATCCTGCAGGTCCTCCATGCCCGTGTATCGCCTGAGGCCTGGCCGCTACAGCCTAGTGGTTGTTTCTGCAGGGCTGAGGGGACGACTAGGCTAAGGACGCTGCGGTTGATGGTACTGATGCATGCAGCGGTTAGGGTAGGTGTTTGAGAGGGGGCTAAAGCACACCGGGGGAAGCGGACACTATAGCCAGGATAGCCAGAATAGCCAGAATAGCCAGAATGTCCAGAAATGGCATGATCTTTTCTTCTCGTTTGCGTGCTACAAGCGTGGCCACGGTTTTCGGGGAGGATGGAGTGTCTCTTCGTCTTCTCGCTCAGTTGTCGGTGCTGAGTGCGTGAATGCAGGCACCAGGGTGCTGCAAGGTTTATGATCCCCTGCTGGAGCCAATGTATTGCTCCAGGGTCTCCATGTAAAGACGTCTCTAGCACAGTAGGGAACACGGGTGATGCTGCCTACCGGATCCAACAGCAAAGCATTCCGAGGCTGATCAAACGATCGCTATTATCTGCCAACATGATACGAACCACAATTGCATCCGGTCACTCGAATATTTGTTTAACGGTAGTCGCCTGTCTCACTGCTCCCACACCAAACAGTAGTAGTATTGTTGTAGGCCATCTGCTTCTCAGCGGGATTCCTTGCGTGAAACACTCAAATCTCTTTTACTACCCTTGCATCTAGGTACACCGGAGCCAAGTCAAGCCAGTGCCTGATCGATCAGGTCTACCAACCAGTCCAGGCCCACCGCTGGCTCGAGCCTCAGCCTCTCAGAGTGTGTAGGAGGTGCAGCGGTCACCCCTAGCAGCCAGTACATTTGCTCTCTTGCTGGTGTCCCTCCGTCAATTGTGCCAGGGCAATCCGAATTGTTCCATGGCTGGCATGAGCTCTCAAGCTTCATCGCTACATGTTCGACATTGATTGCTTGAATGATGGCAATATAGCAGTTGTGCTGAATCAAGGGCCCAGCCGCATGGGCATGATGTTGGTGGGGACCTGCTTTGCACCTGTCATGCAACTCCCGCACAACACCAACTGCTGCATGCTGCGGGTGTGCCAAGGGCTATGTATCCCCAATCCTTCCAGCAAGACGTGCTGGCGGCAGTGGCCGCATGCAGGGGCACCAAGACCTGAGCGAGCGCTGTTTGTGTGCTGCACAGCATACTCTTGGTGACTTGCATGTCTGTGATTGCTTTTTGGTTGTGGTTGCAAGACAGTTGTGTGCACTCCAAAGTGACAGCAACTGCTCCAGGCTGTCGCGGTACTGGTGCCCCACCTACGCCTCAATCACTGCTGTTACTGCCAGAACATTTCATCAACAAGCCACGCGGCTTTGCTGTTGCCCTCCGGCCTGGCGAGAGTCAATCACGGTGACAGCAACTGAGGTGCGGAGACCAGTAGCGGTTAACTTGTTGAACGTTCAACAAAGAACCAATTTCAGACAAGTAACATTGGAGAGCTTCAGTTTGGTTGGTGATTGCGAGCCATTCCTCAACGCTGAAACAGTCACCCGACGATCGTGACAGTAACCAACCACAACAGAGCCCAGGACCTCGAGATGTGACGAGTGTGGCTTGAAAACCACTCAACAGCACACTGTGACCCGACAGTGTGCACTGGAATGTGACAAATTTGGTTCAATGTTGCAACAACTGCCGGCACCGATTCATATCCCTTGAAGGATGAGGATCCTTTACATGCCCCCAAACACCGTCAAAACCTCCCGTTGACAACATAGGTCACTACAGCAACATAGGCGCAGGTGGAGACGTCATCCGGCTGCACCGACGAGTTACTGTCAGGCAAGTGTCAGATGGACACCCGAGCAATAGCATGCTTGATCGCCCTGCCACGATTGTACGAGCTGGACTCAATACATTCACAGTGATGCTTGTACAACAGACCACCCATTGTTTGAATGACGTGCCGGCCTAAGTCGCCCTGCATCAACATCCCATTCATTACCCCGACCGTCCCCAATCAAAGCTCATAAAGCGTGTCACGTCTGCTCTCGTTCCGCAGAAGCCCTTCGTGCCTGTCAAGGTATATCAGGCTATCGGGATTGGCTGCGAGACCTGGCGTTCACAGCTGTCTTGATAACCGCAAGCGTAGTACTCGTCATCATTTTGCAGCAGCAAGAAGCAATTGTGCATGTGTTGTCAATAGCCAATGCGTGACAGCAACTCATGAACATCACCAGGAGTTTGCTCAGTTGCTGTCACACAGCTGCCTTGTGCATGTGTTTGCACACAAGACATACACAAATACCAGCAGCTGCAGGGAAAAAAGTGCTTTGCAGCCAAAGCAGTTGAACCACCTAAACCAAACCAATATCTGGGTGTTGCTGCCCTGCAGATGGGAACCCAGCGTCATGCGGTGCTGCCCTTAGGCCTGCTGCTGGCAGCCATCCTCACCATGGGCATGCTAGCCGATGCAGGTAAAAATGCAGACTCGTTGCAACCGCTGTGCCTGGCAGTGCAGTGGGAGCCTGCATCTGGTCAACCTCAGCAAGCCTTCAGGTGAAATGTTGGCAGTAATAACTTCTCAGCTGGCTGACTGACGCTTGTCGGTGCCTTTTGATGCTCTTGATCCCACTCTGCAGGACCTCATTCAAGCGCGGCGCGCCAGCTGCAGCAGGTTGATGCTTGCCCTCCAGGCTGTACCACGGAAGGTTGTGGGCTGTCCAGCACATCAGGAGGCTACTACTGCAGCCAGTGCCAGGGATCACTGCTTGTGAGGGTGGAGGATGGCATGTGCACCTGCCCTGCCGGCCGGCACGGCGTCAACAACACCTGCCAGGTGTGTCATGCTGACCAAGATTGGCATGGCCTGCCGGTTGCTGCCGGTTTCTCCCAAGCAGCTATGAGCCTGCTGGCGCTGCTCAGCCTGTCTGAGACAGTCCATCAGACAGTACAGCAGCAGACCCGTGTTGCCAAGCTGACTCAATCAGCCTGGCAGGACTAACTGCCTCCACTGACCGATGCCTTTGAAAACTTGGCCTGTGTGCAGGACTGTGGTAAAGGCGACTTTTGCCCCGGAGGCGTCTACACCGGGGTTGGCACGCCAACGAAGACCTCATGTGGATCTGGCATGACCACGTGGGGACGGCGTGCCACCAGCATCAGGCAGTGTGTCAATGAGGCGGTGTCACGCCGTATGACGGCGTGTGCATGGCATGGCGGGTTGTTGTGGTGTGTGTATGTTTGTGTGGTGTTTTCTGGCGCTGCAGCTTCAGTTGCTGCTGCTGTCAGTTGGTCAAGGACCTAAACCCTGGCTGGTGGTTTTGCTGCTGGCTGGGTGAAGTCTGCTGCACGCCCTTGACGTGGTCAAGTGGCGTGCAGTCCTGTTGTTGGTTTGATCATTTCTGTACTGTTACAGGCAAATGCTGGTTTTTGTGGTGCGGTGTGCCGGCGTTGCTGTGTAACCAACTGGTGGGACACCTTGCTACATCCACACTGCAGTTTTATCAGGACTATAGACCATGGTGCTACGAGGCGCTGCGGCTCTCTCTGCACTGCACGCCACTTGCTGCTGTGTGATGATGGAGTAAGGCGCTGAGGGCTGGCGATGGCTACCGGGCTGGACTGGGCTGGCGAAGGCTGTGAAGCGATGATTGAAGTTGTAGAAGGCTGTACGGAGGCTTTCTGCTGCTGCGGGCTGCTGCTGGAGTGGTCTGCCGGGAAATGGATCTCTGGAGCTTTCTGCGGGAGATCTGCTGGGTTGCCCTAGGGGCCTGCGCTGGCGCGGGGATGCTCTCTGATGTTTCTGCGGGTGCCTTTGCCGGAGCTTCTGGGGCTGGTAGCTGCTTGTGGGAGCGGGACTGCTAAGGGTTATGAGGATCTGGTGGTGACACCACAGTAGCTGCTGCTGGGGAGCTGCGATCTGGGCTGGAGTGGTTAGGATGCTTTCTGCCCGCTTCTCTGCCTCTGTCTAGGCTCGCTGGGCTGCTGCTGCTGCTGGAAAGCAGGCTGGGGTCCCTACTACAGTGGTGAAACTGCCTGCAATCGCTGCTGCCCCTAGCATGAGGTGAAACGACTACCTGTCTGCAAACGATGAGATGCCCAAGCGCGTGGACCGCACCGAAGCTGCTGGAGATGGCCTGATCAACCATCGCTATGCTGCTGGCGTGGGACCCTCTGCTCGCCCTGCGACTCTCCCTCTCTTGCTGTAATGCTTTGATGCTGCTTTGTGATGAATCTGGGTGCGAAGCTCCGCCTCTGGTGTGGGCTGCGATTTCACGGTGAAGTCACTGCTCGGGCTGGGAGCACTGGAGGGGGTACGGAGGTGAAGCACAGCGCTACGACTGAGCGTAAAAAGGGCCGAAATGGGCTAAATGAACGCGTGGTATGCGTTCCGGGCGGCGACGGGCCTAGCAGGAGGGAAGGGACGCCTTGAACTGCTGGGGAGCTGCACTACAAGCATCACCGTTGAAGAGGGGTGCTACGACGCACTACGAATGAGTGCATTGGTGTTTGAAGGACCTTGATGGGGGCTGCGGGCCTATGCAAGATGCTGGACCAGTCTTCACACCAGGGGTCCCAGGGGACAGTGTTAGGAAGGAGCTCTCTGGCCAGGAGCTTGGGCACACTGTCAGCACTGCTGCAAAGGGCTGCCACATAGGAAATGGGCTGGGAATGCTGCTGGGTGGTATCTGCTATGGTGAGCCCGCGTGTGACTTCCTAACACGTGCCAGTGAGGGGCCCAGGCTTGGGCCAGCCCAGTGGCAGGCAGCAGTGCATGCTGCTTTTGGAGGCAGCAAATCAGTTGGTAAGAGGTATGCAAAGCTAGCTTGGTTGCTGCCTTAGCTGTCACACTGGGGTGCCAGCTGCCAACTAGGCTGTAGCATGGGTGCTGCAGTACGTAACAGCCTGGGAGGGTTAGTCACAGTCCAGTCCGGTGGGGTCATCGCCAGTCCCCTACGTGATATAGAAGGTTTTTAGGCTACAGGAGCTAGCGTTAGCCTACGGGAACCTGGAGTTTAGTGCTGCGCTGGAGCAGCTTAGTCTTGCTGAGCGTACTGCCAGTATGCAAAGCAACTGCGGGCGTCAGGGCGCTGCGTCCAAGGCGGGAGCAGTAGCTATGACATCACGCAACCTGCTGGAGAAGGGCGAGATGGCCAACATCGCAGGTGGTGTGGAGGGCTGGGCAACGACCAACCAGCTGATCAACACAGCTAGGGAGGAAGTCCGAGCGAAGAAGAACAACATCATCACTACGGATGCTGCCTTCAGCACGGTGGTGAGCAGGCTGCCGGAGGGAGGCTTGCATCAGGGCCTGTTCAAGGACGTCTGGGGCACGCTGACGTACGAGAGGGGCCACGCCAACAAGGGGGAGTGCTGCGACACTGCCACCCTAGGAGATGAGCTGCAGAAGCTGCTCGGGGAGAGGCTGCCACCGCATGTGCCCCAGCAGGTGTTTGAGCTGAGGCTGCAGGACCAACTGGGCGAGCTCCCGTCACGCTACGATGCGGAGAACCAGGTGATGAGCCACCAGGTCCAGGAGAGGAGTGTGGTGCTGCCACCGCATGCGCAGCTGAGCTCAGGGAGCAGGCGGGAGTCCAATCAAGGAGACAGCTCTGGCGTGGGCCTGCTGGCGCTGATGATGCAGGATAGGGAGGACATGAAGGCTGAGATTGAGGGGTACTACGCCGCAACAGAGCAGGAGCTGCGTGAGCTCAAGGCGGATGAAGAAGAGAAGTACACTGCTCTGGCCAATGCACGGCGGCAGGAGGCGCGCGCAAGGGAGCGGCTGACGGCACACGACATCCAGCATGGGGCTGGTGCCGGCGGTGGTGCTGGTGGAGGTGGCAATGCAGCCGGTGGTGGTGGTGCCCCACCTGGCGGTGGCGGCAATGCGGCTGGTGGTGATGGTGCCCCACCTGGTGCTGGCGGCCGTGCTGGAGGTGATGGCAATGCGGCTGGCGCTGGCGGCGGTGCTGGAGGTGGTGGCAATGCGGCTGGCGCTGGTGGCGGCGCTGGCGGGGGCGGTGGTGGTGCCCCACCTGGTGCCCCACCTGGTGCGGGTGACGGTGCTGGCGCTGGCGTTGGGCAGGGTGGTGCAAGGCAGGGCCTGCTACAGGCGGTGGCAGCAGCAGCAGCCGCTGTTGCTGCAGCAGAGGCTGCCCTCAATGCAGCCAAGACCACCTTGAGGGACAGAAAGGAGCAGGTGTATGCTGCCAGGATCAGGAGGACCCGTGATCTCGCCGACATGTCCAAGAACATCGACGGGCTGAGGCGCATGGAGACTGGCAGCAGCGGCGGCCCTCTGAAGCTGGAGGACATTTATTACAGTAGACCTGACGGCTCGGAGCAGGCCATCTTCCTGCCAGTTCTGAAGGCCCTCATCATTTTCAGGTGCATTGTGTGTGTGCCCACGCCGGCCCAGATTCACGCCATACTGCAGAGCACGCGGCAGGGCTACACGCTGTTTGCACAGGAGCCGGTCTCACCGTCTGAGGACATACAGCAGTTTGCTGCACGGGTGAGAAGCTACATGCAGGCGGCGCAGCTGATCGGCACTCCTCTGGATGGCTCACACCTCCTGCAGCTAGGCCTCAAGGACAAAGCTGTGAGGGAGAAGCTGGAGCTAGCCATGAGCGTGATGTCAGGCCCCACCACTCTGGAGGAGGTTGCTAGGAAGGCTATGGACATCCAAAGCAAGCAGCAGAGCCTGAACATTATGTACACCGTCAGGGGCCTCTACGCTGGGAAGGGTGCATTGGTGGCTGGAGGCGGGAGCTCTGCTGGTGGTGATGCATACGAGGGCGGCTTGGAGGGGCAGCTGGCGAAGCTAGCGGGTACGGTGGAGACCCTGGCGGCGCTGGCAGCTGGTGGCTTCAAGCAGGCTGGGAAGCTGACGGCAGGCGGCAACAACGGTGGTGGTGCTGGTGGTGGTGGTGCCAAGGAGGCTGATGCTGGAGCACAGAAGGAGGGTGGTGGCAGGCCCAAGTGCCCCAAGTGTGGCAGGCCCCACAGGGGGGAGTGCTGGCCTAAGCATGATGCGTGTGGGCGTCGCCACGACCCGGAGCAGAAGTGCTTTGGCGAAGACTACCAGTCACGCCGCCGCTGGGGCCGTCGGGAAGAGGGTGCTGCGCAGGGTGCGGCCGCTGCTGCTGGGGGCCGGCTGCTGAGCGATGAGGAGGTGGCAGCAGGAGCTGCTGAGGGCCTCAATGTGTGGAACCTGGGTGGCGGCTGCAACGTGGCGGCGCTGCTGGAGTGCGGCAGGGACTCATGTGAGCTGGAGTGCCTTGATGACGGCCTCATGGGCGGGGCTGCGCTGGCGGGGGCAAGCCTTAGGCAGACGCCGCCTGCAGGGTTCCACCAGGTGAAGCCCGGAGTGCTTACAAGGAGGGGTGCTGCCAGGCTGGTGCAGCAGCAGGCAGAGGTGGAGGCAGCTGCAGCAGGGGAGTGCGGCCGGGGTGCTGCTGAGGGAGCTGCTGATGCTGAGACTACTGCTGCTGATGACGTGGCGTCGCTTGAGGGTTGGGCACTGCAGCAGAAGCCACGGGACGAGTCTGCTGGGGCTATGTTCAAGGAGCTAAGCCGCATTGCTCCCTCTGACTCACACGTGCTGCTGGTGCTGGACCCTAAGCAAGATGCGGGGCTGATGGACAGCATTCAGGCGGCTGGGTCAGAGACTGCCATGGCAGTGCTTCGGATGCCATCCCTCACACTCAGGGAACTGCTGGACAGGGGCAAGCTGGGGATGTTGCCTGCTGCTGCTGTGGCGGCTTCACCAGCAGCGCTGTCTACTGCGCTGGGAGACAGCTACAGCCTGCTTGCAGAGGGTGCAGTGCTGGTGAGCGTCAAGGGGAGCAGCAGTAGCAGCAGTGGCAGCAACGGCGGCAGCGGCCCTGGTGGCAAGCTGCTGCCAACGCTGCCTTATCTGGCGAGGGAAGCCTACAAGCTGTGGGATGTCACCGACAAGAGGGCGGTGCAGGTGGCACGCATGCTGCTGGACAGCGGGGCGGATGGAGGCCTGATCACTCTGGCGGAGGTGCAGAAGCACAGGCTGGGCTACAGGCCACTTGGCCACCTCAAGATTGCTACTGCTGGAGGTGGTGCTGCGTCGCCCGTTGGAGTGACCGAGGGCGTAAGGATCATCATGCTGCCGGGCACGCCAGCAGCTACTGCTGTGCCCTTTGATGCTTTGGTGATGGACACCGGAGGCCGTGGGGTGTACGATGCCATTCTGGGCCGAGAGCAGATGCACTTGCTGGGCATGGTGCTGGACTTTGGCAGGCAGAAGTGCTACATCCGCCCAAAGCTCAGGCAGGGATGCTGGGACCTGGCGGAAGTGCCCTGGAGCTGTGTTAGGGCCAAGGGAGCTGCTGTAGGGGCAAGTGCAGTAGCTGGCTTTGACTGGGAGTTTGCCACAGGGGACTCTGGCGCACAGGGCTCGGATCTGGGGGGGCGCTACTGTGCTGAGCGTGCAGCGGCGGCAGCAGCACAGGAGAAGGCTTGGCAGGATGGCTGGGAGGGTGCTGAGGAGGCTCGCCTGATGGCTGCAGGCGACGTGGAACCCAACCCAGGTCCTTCTCAAGTCAGGTTTGATGCATACCCATGTATGCGTCAGATGCTGACGGTGCTACTGTGCTTGCTGGCCGAGTGTGCTGCCAGCTGCCTGGCTGTGGGCTACGCTGCTGCTGGATGGTTCTTCAGCGCTGCTGTGGCTACTGCTGCGGCGTGGGGCTTGGCTGCTTGGGTGTGCTTTCCTGTGCTGGCTGGTTGGGCAAGTCTCAAGCTGGACTTGGCAAGGGCACCCAGGGCGAGAAGGCCGAAGAAGCGACTGTCGGTGCAGCTTCTGAGGGCACTTTGCAGGATGCCGGACAGGTGCGCCCGGCAGGGCAAATTCAAGCTGGGTGTTTCCTGGGTCCTACTGCTGCTGGCCATGCTCACTGCTTGCAGCGCAACAGCAGTGACGGCAGGCGCTGTTGAGCATGGTGTGCCTGGTGCACTGGGTGTTGGCACGACTGGCGTGACTGGGGCGTACTGGACAGAGCCAGGCAACTTCTGTCCACACACAGTGGAGCTACTGGCTGGGGAGGTGTCAGGGGTTTTCTCTGCAGCCCATCTGCCAGAAGGGGTCTGTCCTGCAGAGCTGTTGGATGTGCTGCAGCCAGCTGGGGACAAGGACAAGCCAGAGTTTGCGCCAGACACCACCGTGGACCCTGAAGGCAAGTGGCAGTTTGCTCATCACCCCGAGGGCACACCTGAGCAGCTGCAAGAGTTGCAGGAGGCTGTCAGGAGCAGGCGTCATGCCTTTGCATACTCGCATGCGGAGCTGCCAGGTTACATCCACAAGGTGGGGTGGAAAATGAAGCACAATGACCCCATCAAGGAGCCCTGCCACAGCCGCCGCAAGAGTCCTGCTGAACAAGGCATCATGGATGAGAAGTGCACTGAGCTGTATGATGCTAAGCTCATCAGTGAGGCGCCTACCACCAACCCGTACGGCGCACATTCAGTGCTGGCTGCCAAGAAGGATGCGGTCACCGGCGATTGGACTGAGAAGAGAATGTGCCACGACTACCGTCGAGTCAACAAGGCCATGGTGCGGGACACGTACACTCCCCCTCTGCCTGAGGACATCTTTGCTGCTGCGGCAGGCTGCAAAGTGTGGAGTGTGGTGGACATGCGTGCTGGGTTCCACCAGCTGGTGCTTGATGAGGAAAGCGCGCGCACAACGGCATTCTGGTGGGGACGCAGGCTGATGCAGTACAACAGGCTCAGCTTTGGAACCAAGAATGCTACTGCCATCTACCAGCGGGTGATGGATGAGGTGCTGAGAGAGGGCGGCTGTGCGCAGTTTGCTATGGCCTATGTTGATGATCTGATCATCTTCAGCCCCGACATGAAGACCCACATCGAGCATGTGAAGAAGGTGCTCGACTGCATCCACAAGGTCGGCCTGAGGGCCCACCCAGAGTCCATCTTCGGGGCCTCACAAGTGGAGTATCTGGGCCACATGGTCTCTGCAGACGGCATCAGTCCCACCAAGGCCAAGGTAGCTGCCATTCTGGCCCTGCCCTCCCCCAAGAACCTGAGTGAGCTGAGGTGTATCATGGGCATCCTCAACTACTACAGGCTGTACATCCCAGGCTTCAGCGAGACAGCAGCGCCCATCTACGAGCTGCTGAAGGCCAACGCTACCTGGGAATGGACCACTGAGAGGGATGCTGCATACCAGAAGCTCAAGCATGCGCTAGCGGACCCCAAGCTGGTGCTGCGCCCTGCGGACCCCAACAAGCAATTTGTGCTGCACACGGACTGGTCCATCAATGGCATTGGAGCTGTGCTGGGCCAAGTGGGCGATGACGGGCAGGAGTACATGGTCGCCTGTGCCAGCAGGTCCCTCAACCAGCATGAGAAGAGGTACACTCCTTGGAAGGGAGAGCTGCTGGCAGCAGTGTGGGGCATCAAGACCTTCAGGCACTACCTGCATGGTGCCAGGGAGCCGTTCCGTCTGGTGACTGACCATCGCCCACTGCTGGGACTGTTAACCACCGCTGAGCCCAACTGCCAGCAGGTGCGCTGGCTTATGGCTGTGCAGGACCATGACTTTGAGGTGCAGCACAGGGCTGGAGTGAAGCACACCAATGCGGACGCTCTCAGCCGCTTTCCTGAGGCAAGCGACAGGGACACTGCTGGTGCTAGGATGGACAGGGGGCCGCTGCCTGCGCCTGCGTTGCCTGATGTTGTCATGCCTGACGGCAGTCGTCTCACCGGGGAGCAAGCGGCACAGCAGCTGCCTGAGGACTGGCAGGAGCAGATGTTGCAGGAGCAGCAGCCTGCTGCTGGTGTGGCAGCTGCCATTGTGGTCAACTCTGCTCAGCTGGATGTGTGGGGGCCGCCGGTGCCAGGCTGGATGGATGACTTTGCACCTTCGGCTTACGAGCTGGCAGGATATACAGCAGCCTCTTTGGCACAGGACATGCCCACCTACAGACAGCACCAGGAGCAACTGCTGCAAGCCCAGGCGAGCGAGTGGGTGCAGGAGGCACAGCGCAAGGCCAACAGCAGGAATCTTACTGCTGGGGGGGGAGTAGACACTACCTGCTGTGCTCCTACCTTCTTCTCAGCTGCCAGGCAGCAAGGCGTCACTCTGTTTGAGCCCTTTGGTGGCCTTGGGGCTGGGCTGGAGATGGTGCTGAGGCATGGAGTCAGGGTCAACCGCTATGTCTACGCTGACACCTCTGAGACCGCGCAAGCGGTGATGAAGCACAGGCTGGTGGTGCTGAGCGGTCGCTACCCGCACTTGCTGGCGCCCGGGGCGTGGGAGAAGGCCTTCACCACCATGCCCATGGACGTGTATGAGGTCACAGCGGCTGACACCGCTGCAGCAGTGCGCAAGGGAGAGCAGTGGCTGGTGGTGGCTGGCTGGGAGTGCCAGGACCTCTCTGTAGCTGGGGGAGGCAAGGGGCTGAAGGGTAACAAGTCCAGCTCATACTTTCAGCTGCTGAAGTTGCTGGATGGCCTGCAGAGCAGTAACAGACTGCAGGGCAACCCCCCGCTCGGCTACATGCTCGAGAACACCGCCTTCCAGTACCACTGGAGCCCTGAGGTAGCAGGCAAGGACTTTGCTGCTGTCTGTGGAGTGCTGGGCACACCAGTAGAGGTGGATGCTGCTAGGTTTGGCAGCAGGGCGCATCGCCTCCGCAACTACTGGACCAACCTTGGGGAACCCAGCAAGGTGGCGTCTGCTGTGGTGTGTGCTGAGCGGCCGCCTGGGCTGCTGGTGCAGCAGATACTGGAGCCGGGCAGATCCCCCATGCCAGTGACCTACGCGTCTCGAGCCCCTTGGTACCCGTGCAACAAGGTGGGACAGCCCAGGGAAGCACTGCCCACTCTGGTGGCGTACGAGGGCAGCTACAACTTCAGGCCACGCAGGGCTGGCAGCATCTGGGAGGAGAGCACCCAGCAGCACACAGAGCCCACTGCGCTGGAGAGGGAGTTGGCGCTGGGGTACGTAGCCAACGACACAGCGGCTGAAGGGGTGCCAGAGCTCGAGCGGTGCCAGGTGCTGGGCAGGTGCATGGACGCCAATGCGATGCAGGCTCTGTTTGGCATATGCGAGGCGTGGCGGGACCTGGAGCTGCACGCGGCTGAGAGTAAGGGGCTGTTTGAGAGCGCACCGGCGGCTACAGTGGCAGCAGCTTCCGAGGGGCCTTGGCTGCAGGGGCACAGCGATGGGGTGGCGGCTGCATTGGCCTTTGGCGGCGGCTGTGCTGAACAGGCCAGGGATCTGCAGACAGCGCTGGTGGCTGAGGCGGAGCGGTACATGGCTGAGGGTGACTTGCTGCCTGTGGGAGGCGGCAGGGAACCATGGGAGGATGAAGCCCTGTTGCACCTGCTGAAGCAAAATGTCATGCCTGAAGAAGCTTCTCAACCAGAGAGAGACAGGCTGGCAAAGAGGGCCAAGCGGTACCGCTGGGTGGATGGCAAGCTGCTGCAGAAGTGTGCTGATGGGGAGTACAGGACGGTGCCCAAGCCAGGTGACAGGCTGGAACTGGTGGCGTCAGTGCACAAGCAGTGCGGGCACCTGGGAGTACGGCGCACCTTGGACCTGCTGGGCCGCTCGTACCAGTGGAGGGGAATGTACAAGGACGTGCAACACGTGGTCAGGAGGTGTGAGCCCTGTGACAGAGCCAGGGTCAGCTTTGCTGGAGTCAACCCCACTCTGACCCCCTTCCTGTTAAGGGCATGTTCTACAGGTGGCATGTGGACCTGTGTGGACCCTTCACTGAGTCTGACGAGGGGTACACATACGTCATGGTGGCCATTGAAGCATACAGCAAGGTGCCGGAGCTGGTGCCCCTGAAGAACAAGAGTGCTGACAGCACAGCAGCAGCGTTCATTGACATGGTGCTGTGCGGGTATGGGGCTTGCGCAGAGGTGTGCTCAGACAGGGGTGCTGAGTGGGATGCTGCCTTCTCTGAGGCGCTGGTAGACTGCATGGTGGTGCACAGGCCCACAGCAGCGCAGCACCCTCAGGCCAATGGGGCTGCTGAGAGGAGCATCCAGTCAGTCAAGCGGTCCATTCGCAAGTGTGCTGAGTCGGAGGGTACTGCTAAGGACTGGTCCAAGCACCTGCCGTGGATACGTCTCGGCTACAACTGCAGCAGGCAGCAGTCCACGAAGCTGGCACCCTACACACTCCTGTATGGCTTGGGGCCCACTATCCCTCCAGCAGTGAAGGAGCGTCTGGACGAGCCTGTCGACTTTGATGACGCTGAAGCTGCTGCAACTGAGCTGGTGCAGAGGCAGGCGCTCATGCGCAGGAACCTGGTGATTGCAGGGGAAAATCTGGCCATTGCTCAGGAGCGGGACACTCTGCGCTATGCGCAGGTCAGGGATGGTCAGTACCTGCCAAGGGTGCGTGTGTTTCAGGAGGGTGACTATGTCTACCTGAAGCCAGCCACCAGGGTGTGTGAGCACATCAAGGGCTCAGGCCTGACGCTGGATGTGGAGCCGCGCAAGCTGAGGGTGCTGAGCACAAAGCCTGAGGGCAGTGTGGAGCTCGTGGGCAGGGACGGCAAGCGCATGACAGTGAACGCCTCCAACCTAACCCTGTGCCACCTGCCTGACATGGATGGCACCATCGACATGACGCTGGCCTATGTTGACGATGACCTGGCGTGCCAGGGATGTGGCAGCGTGCATCACGATGCTGACATGCTGGTGTGTGACAACTGCCTGGAGGGCTGGCACATCTGGTGTTTGACACCCCCGCTCAGCAGGGTGCCTCCAGAAGAGGAGCCATGGCTCTGTGCCAGGTGCAAGGCTGCAGGGGTTACAGAAGCTGACATTCAGGAGCGGCAGTTGGCCAGTGCTCTCAACCAAGAGGAGGAGGAGCGCAGGAAGGCTGTCAAGAGGGCTTTCAACCCCACAGCAGTGCAGCAGCGCAGGGATGCTCGCAATGCTGCTATGCAGGGGAGGCTGGTCAGGAAGGCACTGCCTGGTGGTGAAGAAATGTGGGGTCAGATCCACTACAGGGGCAGTGCTGATGGCCGCAGGCCCTATCTGGTGGTGTACCAGGATGGGAGCGAGGAGGTGTGTGGCAACCATGCAGTCGCCAAGAGGCCAGGCTGGGTGCTGCCTGAAGGCACGCAGCTGCCACGTGGCGTTCGCATTCCTGCACCCAGCTCACTGCCTGTGGGAGCTGTGCTGGCTACTGCTGGTGCTGTGCAGAAGTGCCCCTGGCCGTTTGGTGAGCTACAGGAGGCTGCAGCAAGCTCTCAGGGTGCATGTGTGGGCAAGTTCGAGGTCACTGGAGGCTCGAGTGCAAGTGCACAGGACCCAAGGGAGGCACTGGCAAGTGTAGGGAGCAACGAGCTACTGCTGCTGGTGGAGTCACTGGGCCTGCCTCGTGGGCTGCGTTACCTGGACCCTTTTGCTGGTGAAGGTCACATGGTCGAAGCTTTGCGGACTCTTGGGCTGAGTCCGGTTACAAGTGACAAGTCCCGCGGGGTTTGGCACCTGCAAACGTCTCCACTCAATCAGGACCTCTACGAGCTGGTGAAACCAAACGTTGTCATTTCGTTTGTCAGTGAGGAACAAGCAGGGTGCTTCTGGGCGCCCTTGCTGAGGCGTTGCCCTGCTGCAGCTCTGCTGATCTTCGTGGTGGCTGCGGTTAGGCCACTGCATTGCGCTCATGGGAGGCAACAAGGACCGCAAGGAGAAATGGGGTATGCACTGAAGCTTCTGGTGCACGACCCACACAGGCTCCTGCGGCCAGGGGGCAATTGAGCTTGCTGCTGCTCAGTGGCTGACAGGCAGGGCACCTTCTCTGTGCAGGCAATGACAGGAGCCCTGGCCCTTATGACCACCGTCGGCCTGGGGGCTATCACAGCCCTCAGGGAGGCTACAATGGTGGCAGTGATCGCCGTGGTGGGCACGGCCACAGCAGCAGCAGGGGCTGGGACAGGCAGCATCGCAGCCGCAGTCCAAGGGTCGGCTTCTGCAACGGCTCTCGCAGTAGGAGTCCCAGCAGGAGCCGCCGCAGGAGCCACCACCGCAGCAGGAGCCGGGCTGCCAGGGCCAGGAGCAGGAGCCCAGGCCTGTCCAACAGGCATCCCAGCCCTCGGCGGCAGGACTCCCACAGGCGCAGCCCTAGCAGGCCCAGGGACAGAGCTGAGTCTCCCGAAAGGAGGCACAGTAGCAGCAGGGAGTCCAGCAGGGTGAGGTCCCAAATCGTGGTGCCCTCCAGGGCCGCAGCAGCTGCAGGGGGTGACGTCACTTGGGGCGATGAGAAGACCCAGACCCTCATGAACATGGGGGTGGACACCAGCCTCCAAGAGTGTGAAGCCCGCATCTCTGTGGGCGGCAAGGACCAGTCTCTGCACACTGACACCGTGCACGAGCTGGTGTACACATCGGGTCGGGACAGCCTGGGGGACTACAACCAGCAGGAGGCCTTCACGTTTGGGGTGCTGTTTGCCAGCATCGACCGGAGTGCAAAGATGGTGCAGTTCGGGCCTAAGGCAGCGATGCAGCTTGCAGCAGTGGTGGCCAAGGTGGAGAAGATGGTGCGCAGCGAGGCTGACCTGCCTGACTACCTCTACAAGGCGTGGCTGATGGACCAGCAGCCCCCTGCTGAGAACTGAGTCCCAAGCAGTATGGGCAGGCAGCTGGCTTGCTGGGTGAGGGCCGCTGCTTGGGCCCTGGAGCGGGAGTGCTGTCGTTCACAGGGTGGAGCAGCTGTGGTGGTTGTGCTGATGGGTGTGGATGAAGGGCAGCTCTACTGCTGTGCAGTCAGCGGTGGTTGTCAACTGGGGTGCAGTGAGTGCCCCAGTTATGTTTGGTGTTTGATTGTGTGGCTGGAGAGTCACGGGTGTGTAAGCGCTGTACATGTGCTTGGAGGAGTGAGAGTGTGGAGCGTGTACGGTGCTATGCACACCATGCTGTGTGGTGCTGCGGTGCAGCTTGTTTTGGGTGTGTGCCCTGGTGTGTGTGTCAGTAGAATTATGGGCACAGTGATGTGGTTGCTTTGACGGGGGTTGACACGACATTCACCCCATGTGTGTGTGTGTGTGTGTGTGTGTGTGAGTATAATATGGACAAGTGCTGGTGGCGTGAGCCGCAAGGCGGACAGTCGCGCGCTTGGGCGCTTTGCAGGACTGTTGTCAGCAATGCTCTGCAGTTGCTGAGGGGGGGATGCACAGTCTGAGACTATAGTGTCCATTCATAGATTGCAGGCTGGTCAGCAGGCATGCATGCAATGCAAGCAGTTAGTGGCAGCCTGAGACACACACTTCAGACATTCTGTGCAGCCGCGGCTATGTGACGTGACAGCTGTCACGCCGTATGACGGCGTGTGCATGGCATGGCGGGTTGTTGTGGTGTGTGTATGTTTGTGTGGTGTTTTCTGGCGCTGCAGCTTCAGTTGCTGCTGCTGTCAGTTGGTCAAGGACCTAAACCCTGGCTGGTGGTTTTGCTGCTGGCTGGGTGAAGTCTGCTGCACGCCCTTGACGTGGTCAAGTGGCGTGCAGTCCTGTTGTTGGTTTGATCATTTCTGTACTGTGACAGGCAAATGCTGGTTTTTGTGGTGCGGTGTGCCGGCGTTGCTGTGTAACCAACTGGTGGAACACCTTGCTACATCCACACTGCAGTTTTATCAGGACTATAGACCATGGTGCTACGAGGCGCTGCGGCTCTCTCTGCACTATGCACAGTCTGAGACTGTAGTGTCCATTCATAGATTGCAGGCTGGTCAGCAGGCATGCATGCAATGCAAGCAGTTAGTGGCAGCCTGAGACACACACTTCAGACATTCTGTGCAGCCGCGGCTATGTGACGTGACAGCGGGTCGCATGTACAGTGTGGACGCGTCTGGCAACCCCACTGCCACAACATGCCCGGCTGACACCTACAGGTACGGCATGCACTGCTACGCAGCACTGCTGGCAGGGTGCCTAGTAATAATGCAGGTACAGCTACATTGACAGTGATAGGCTCAGCTCAAAAGAGCAACACAAGGAGGAGTCAGCACGCTGCAGTCAGCAAGCTGCAGTCAGGAGCAGCAGTGCTGTTGCGTCATGGAAACGCAGACACCCGCTAGCAGTGGCACCTGTGACAACATGCTTCTCCCTGCACGACTCCACTCCAGAACTTGCTGGACCCTGCAGGAACGTCGCCTACAGGGATGCTCCAGTCTCAGAGGAATGTTCGACTCGATGTGACATTGACATGCCATATTTCACTACCCACTCACTATTTTCCCACTCAGCTGGCCACTCCCAGCCCTCGGGCTCCTTAGTTCATGATTTTGCTCAGCCCCGTCTTCTTGCACATGTTGGTGACTGTGATCAAGGCTTGGTGTACTCCCAGTGGGCGGCGGGGGGGGGGGGGCACTTGAAATTTTTACTGTATGAATACTTAGTGCAATGACGACTGCTGACACAGCTTGCTTTACCTCTTCTGCCTGCGCTTGTGCAGCCCTGGTCTGAGGAAGCAAAGGGCATGCGTCGCATGTCCGGCTGGCTTCACCACACGGGGTGCAACAGGCAGCAGCTCCTTCAGTGCATGCGGTGAGCCTGTCAGGGGGGGGGGAGGTGGTGACATGGGAAGCCAGCACAAGGCAGACATGTCAGCCACACCATTTTCTGTACCACGAGAAACTTCTCAAGCAACATAATCTTGATTCATGCGCCTACCCTTGATTTTGGTGTGCAGGCTTGGGGTGCCAGCTGGGTGCGTGTGCGGCAGACAAACTGCACCATGCCGGACATAACTAGCTTGCATACTTGTTCAGTGTCAGTCGTTGTGTTGTTGCATCAGGGATACATTTCAACCTCGGACGCTATGCGAGGCACCTGCGCCACCCAGATCGCAAACTGCACTGCTGACCTTGCTGTTGCTTCTTGTCTCCTGCGCTGCCAGTTCTCAAGGAGGGCTATTTCCTGCAGGCTCGAGGGGAGACGGCCCCATGCCCCAAGGGCGAGTACAAGGACGGCTTCGACTCAGTGTCAAGCTGTAAGAAGTGTGCTAACGCGGTGACCACCCCAGATGTAGCCTCCACTTCCGAGAGCGCTTGCAAGGTTGTGCAGCCGTCCTTTGCCCCGACCTCCATTGTTGATGGAATCATCAAGGCAACACAGAAGTGCCCCCAAAGTATGTCAAAGTATGCAGCTGAGCCTAGTGTGTTCAGGGAACTCAGTGCAATGATTGCACTTACGAGTGACAGCAGGGTTAAGCTGAAACTGCTCATCCCTTATCTACATTGTTCAATGATCGTGCACTGCATGTCATATGCGCAGCCACAGCATCCACAGCTGCAGTGGTTGTCTTTCAGCTTTACACCGTCAGACCGGCTTGTCTCTCTTGCCGTGTCAGAAACACAATGTGTGCAGAGGTAAGTGATGAAGCATGCCTTTCCACTCAGTGATGAAAGCACTGCATGCCATTCCATATTGCAGGCACTACTGCCCCGGTGGGGAGGCAACAGCAGCCTTCAACACCACCTCTCCCGCCAACCTGGACAATACAACGGTTGTGCGCTGCACTTCTGGCACTTGGACCATGGACCTGGGTGCATCTTCTGCTGACGCATGCTGTGAGTGCTACCCTACCTTGGCATGTCCATCAACGAAACCGGCGGCCCAGGCTGAGGGATGTTGGCACACAATACTGGCATGAGCATTGCTGCTGATATGCTTAGCAAAATGCACTGACTCATGTTCAGGCTTAATCCTGCTGCAGCAACAGCTGTTGGTGCAGCTACCCAGGCCTCCACTTGCTAGGTGTGATCCCATTGAGGGCTGCTGCTGCTGCTGCCGCCTGTCCTGCTGTAGTGACACCGCCTGGCCACTACACTTCTGATGGCTTGACACGCCCGTGTGCGGATGGCGAGTACAGGGCAGAATGGAAGCCAGCTTCCCTTGCCGGCGCCTGCATGTCCTGTGGCACCAACATACCGAGCACTGGGGTGGAGCAGATTGCTGAGTACAACGCAATTTCTGGTCAAGCAGCCAGCCTGGACGTGCGTGGAAGTGCCGGCTCGTGCTGTAAGTATCCAAAAAAACACCCCGAGGGCCTCAGCACTGTATTGTTCTCTGAGGAGCAGAATGGAGTTACTTTGACACTGTGACCGGACATGACCCAGGAAGAAACACAAGACATCTCTCCACCACAATCACATCTGCAGCAGGATGGAGGCTGCCACAGTGAATTCATCTTGGTTGTGGAGTACTGATGTGGTGCATGAATGCTGAGCAGCAGCCGTTATCAACACTTGATTCCTACATTGTTGGCATCCTTGCAACTTGGGTCACAACAACTCGTGGGTGCAACCTGCTGTTTGCCTTGCCTGGATGTTGCCTCTGCAGACATCAAGGCTGGCATGGGTATCTACTATTCTCCAGTTACTTCCCGCTACATTGGTGTGAACTGCGACCAGAACAACTTTGGAGTACCCAGCATGACCCCTGGCCTGGCAGCTAACCCTTGCCGGGACTGCCCTGCTGGCATGCAGACCAGCAGGAGCCTCAACAACAGCGCAGCATACTACGCATCTGATGGTGCTCGCAAGGAGGGCTTCACCAATCAGATGGCGTGCGTCACGGCGGCGGGCTGGGGCTACAACGGGCGCGTTGCTACTAAGGTGAGCGGCTGAGCTTGATGAATGCCTTGGCAGCATCAATTGACCTTGGATGGGGCTCCGCAGCTTTGTCCTACAGGACTGGAATGTAGCTGCCAGTTTGGGAAGTCTTTCACTATTGCCAGCTACCGGTGGTACTGTGCAGGCAAGTGCGAAACCTGCCGTCACTGGCTGGTACCAGCCGGTAGCTTACCGCCTCTTACCGCTGGCTGATGCAGTGCTCCCGGCACTGATAACATGAGTGGTTTGTGATTTCTCTTATGTGCGAATTGTGCAATTTCTCGTAGTCTCACCTAATCTAAACGCCTCAGCGCATCGTTCCCATCCGATCATTGAAATGCGATTGATGATGCGACCACCAGCCGGAGTCCCTGCACGACACGTCTAGCCACGAGCGGCTTCAGACCCTGCAAATACACGCAACCAGCTGCTGCTTAGCTTGCAACGTGCCGCGCCACAGCGCCGAGCCATGGACTTACGACATACGCTGTTGTAATGTGCTCCCCCTCACAGTGCCCTCCGGGATCCTTCAATCCGGCTGGCACGTATGGTCCTTGCACAAAATGTGCAACAGGCCTGACGACCGCAAGCACTCAAGTTTCAGAGGACGACTGCAACGTGGCAGCTGGCTATGGCTACCATGGTGGCGCTGTGGTCGCATGCCCAGTTGGTAAGTGGCTGCCGGACAGGTGCAGCACTGGCCAATCACAGTGCTTGTGAGTTGCAACAAAACACTGGTGACTATGTCCGTCTGGAGGGCTGCAGACCACTCAGCAAGAACACACGTTTCAAGGTTGTTGAGGTGCTCAGGACTCTGTGACAACAGCCAGCTCAAAACACTTACACGATCGCGTGTTGATTGTTGACTCATCACGCACAGGCACCTACAACAGTGAGACACGTACCACCAAGACGGCGCCCTGCACGACGTGCCCCCAAGGTCGCACCACCACCCAACCAGGCAGCAACAGTATCTCTGACTGCGGGGTGTGCCTTGGTGGTTACAGTGGACCGGAATGCTCCCAGACATGCGGCGGTGGCCGGGGCCAGAACGCCACTTACTCCTCCGAGGGGAGCACTGAAGGCAGTGCATGCCAGGTCTGCACCCCTATCTCCAACGGCTTCACATTCTACTACCGTGGCAGCCAGAGCAGCTTCATTCCTGCTGTTGTCACGCGGGCCGGTGCTGAAACATCTGCCGACTGTTTGGCAGAGTTCTCTCAGCTGCAGGATTCTGCTTGGTATCTCGGTGGCTCAGCCCAGCTACAGAAGGTGGAGGGTGTGAGCTCCTTCACCGACTGTGTTGAGAGCTGCAGGACAACCGACGACTGCCAGTACGTGAACTACAACTACGAGGCTTCACTTGCAGCAGACAACACGACGTTCGTTTCTGAGTGCCTCATCAAACGACCCAACGCTACTGCCGCACCGTAAGCTCCTGCTTCAATGACAGCCCTGCGGTGGGGCCAGCTGGGGTTCTTGCAACGTGTGCTTGGCTCAAATTGTTTCCATACGTCTTTGTTTTTGCATACCCGTCTCATATGTGTATGGGCCCCATAGGCACCTTGCCTACTAGGCATGGCATGACTCATTTGTAATGTGCAGATGCTGCAAGCCAATTCAGACTTGACGTCACAACTGCTGCTGCCGCCGCTGCCGCTTGTGCTTCTGCTGCTGCTGCCGCTGCCATCACCCCTGCTGCTGCTGCTTCTGCTAACTGCTGCCCTTGTGGCAAACCCCTTCGTCTTCCAGTGGCAACGTTGTGGCATTCAAGGCGCTGTTGGCGAACGCACCTGAGGCAGCGTCTGTCAACAATGTGGATGCGCAGGGCTTGGCTTCAGGCGCCTACACGGTTTGGAGGGACACCGGCAGTGGCATTGGTGTCTCTCAGACCCTCATCACAGCCACCACAGCCCAGGACTGCCTTCTGGCATGTGACAGGGATGAGGCCTGTGCGGCAGTCTACATGGTGGCTGCTGATGCTTCTGCTGTCAGCCCCAACCTGTCCAGCTGCACAACGATCAAGGGGCAAAGGGTTGTTTCCAGCACCCTGCGCAGTGTCACACAGGTTGTCACAAGCCGTCTGGCTACAGGAAACATCACTGCCACCCTGGCACTTGCTTAGCAGCTTTCAGCATGTACTGCTGCGTGGAAGTCTTTTCACGCATGACAGGCCGTGCCCTGAGGGTGTGAGTGGAGTTTGTTGTAAGGAGAGCTCGGCCGCGGCATGAGTGTCCCTAGAGGGAGAAGAAGGGGTGGTAGAGTTGGCACTGGTGGCAGCGTGGCCACTTGACATGTGGTGTGCACCATCCCATGTGAATGCAAGGCGTATGTGGACCGTTGGTCAAGGTACCAACTACCGCAAAGTTGCTGCCTGCCGCAAGCTGCCCACAGATTGCATAATTAGGTGCATCGGCTGCCGGTTGGTGGCTTCATTTGACCCGCAAGTGCGTCGGGGCACTACGAAAGCATGCCGCATCCTGTTGTTGGGGTCTGTTTGGCAGTGCAGCCTATCGGTGATCACTTAGTCTAAGCCAGCCTGCAGGCTGTTACAGCTGTACCTTTACGGTACAGCAATTGGACTTGCAAGTCAGACTAGTAGATGGTACTGCTGCATGAGCACGCCTGTGTTTGCTCTGTGGGCATCTGTACGAGGACGATAACTATGCTGCACAACAGCACCAAGCACACTTGCATGGATGGCAGATGCACTTCAGACAAATATCACAGCCTGACCTAAAACAAGAGCTTGTAGCAGCTTGTAGCAGCAGATGCATGAATGCTTACAATAACACTGAACACTGCATAATGGGTGGTCTTCAGATCGCAAGGTCTGGGGATCGAATGCTGGCAAAGACACTGGCCAGGCTGTGATGTCCGCCCACCCTTGTAGCGGCTCGCAGTGGTGAAGAGGTTTCGGTGGTTTACCCTTCACGCGTGGTGATACCAAGCTTCGGCTTCGGCAGTTAACTAGGTCTGGAGAGTACCACTATGTGGTGAAAGTATCCAGTACTGAGGGAATGACAGCACAGTGGCAGCATATGCAGCGGCAGTTCCATCTCCCCATCCCTCCTTTTTATATTATATTACAACCTCTGATTAAATAAAACAAGCAGCAATACCAGGGGTTCAAGAGATAGCGGTGCAAGTAAGCAGAACCTCACATACAAAGTCAATGCCGCATGGTTGACGGCTGAGCAGTCCATGCACTTGCTGCCAGCATACCACAGCGGGGGCTACACCAAGGCCACACGGTCCAGGCACACCCACTTCTCCCCGCCCCAGTCGGAGCGGAATTTAATTTCATTAAGATCTTCTTTTGGGAAGAAACTTGAAATTGTAGGGGTCATTGGGACCTGTAGGCAGGCACACCACCGGCACACCTCGTCAGCATGTGTTGTGGCACCAGGCTCAGCTACACCAGACATGCAGCCAAATAGGAAATGCACGTGCAGGACCCCCCCCAGACAACAGCTTGAGATTCAGGTTGCGTCCACAAGCACAGTTGACACCAACAACACCGCCAGATGGCCCGCGCTTGATGCTGAAACTTAACAAAGCCCTCTTTGCTTGTCTTGCTGCCTGTACTGCAGTCTTGAACAGTGCAGATGGTGTGGTCTGGTCCTCTGCAGCCAACCCCATGGCAAACACCCACTGGCCAAGTGTGTTGGAGATCAGTGACAGCGGCCGCCTGGATGTGTTTGATTATTGGGGCTCCTCATACTGGCAGCCTGTGGTCGCACAATCAGGTTCGAAACAGTGCAGCAAACTCTTAATTCATAACAGTATTCTTGCATACTTTATCTTATAATTGATTGTCAGCAAAAATAAAAAAATTTATTTTGCTGACACTTTTCATTACAATTTTGTGTGCCTCGACCAAAACAGGCATAGGAATAAACTTTAGCTTAGTAAGCTTGGCAGTCCTAACATGTTCGCAACAGTCGAGACCGCGCAGCCGGCTGAATCTACTGAACAGCTATCGGCTGGAACAGCCAGACTGATGCAGCGGCCCGCTGCAATGTGTACGGTACACATTCTGTGTCTGTGTGAGGAAGGTTACAAACGGCGGCATCACATGTTGTCGAGTGCAGTGCTCAGGCATTACCCTGCCAAATGCATGCTGTACTGTCTGAAACATGCATTGTTGGGTCTGCCAAATTAGCTTGCTGTGGAAGCTGACAATCCCCACTGGGAGTGCGTCACCTTGACATGAAGAGGGTCGCACAAACCTGCATGTACGGTGTGTGAAGCATACAGACACCACTAGCACAGCCTCAGACAAACGGCTGACAGCAACACGCGAGCTGCTCATCTGACAAGCTGCTCTCTGCCTGATCTGCCTTCTTGCGCAGCTTGCACTGTCATCATTGACAGAAGCACGCCCTCGTCTGATCCAATCAACCTGTCAGAGGTCCAGCTGTTCAACGCAGTAGGGGCACAAATCCCAAGCACCCGCCTGAGCCTCAGCATGTCATCACATCACCTATCCTATCCGGGGGCCAACTGTCTCGATGGCTTGACAAGTAGTTTCTGCCAGACCGGCCAGACAGACCCCAACCCCACACTGCGAGTGTCATACCTTTGCTCTGAGGGCTTGTCAAGGGTGGACGTCTTCAACCGGCAGGGTGCCACCTCCGTGGAGTCCCAGCGCATACTGCAAGTCCGCATCAGGGCACAGAATGCAGCAGGCGCAGACCTGATGCAGCCGTTTACCATCACTGCCGTCCAAGAATACTACGCAGTGCCTCTGGGTGGGTAGGGTGTGTGTTGCAGTATCTGTCAGGTGGCAATCCCTTCCGGGACATGCAGAGATTCGGACCTCACATAAGGCACGTGCAGCACATATCTGGGCTAATAGGTATGTCTCAAACGGTTGCGGTTTGTAACTGTGCATGCATGGTGCTGTTGCTGTCGTTGCTGCAGATCACACCCGCTTCCAGCTCAGTGGTCGGACTATCCTTGCGTTCTCAAATGCACGCACGACTCAGTATGAGGCGCGTGAGCGGTGCAAGGCAGAGGGTGGCTTCTTGGCTGCTGCATACACTCAGGCAGAGGCAACAGCCCTTGTCAATGCCTTCCCAGCCAGTTCAGGCACCAACCCCATCTGGATTGGGTTGGCGGCAGCAAACAGCGTACCCACTAGGGATCGTCCCAATTTCCTCTGGTACCGGACAGGCCTGACACCTACAGGTTGGATGGGCTGGGCCGTAAATGAGCCAAGCGATGCTAACACGGAAGGTGTGTGCGTGGTGATGTATGCAAACACACCGGCAGGCGAATGGAACTTGCCAACCAAATGGAATGATGCTCCTTGCGCCATGAGCGCAGCGTTCGCCTGTGAAATAGGTGAGAGGGGAGCTGTGCGTTTATGCGGAGGCATCTGACTGGTGTGGTCAAAAACTGGCATGGGTGCCTGGGTTGAGCGTACAGGGGTTGCCTACATGTTGAACACTTTGGTGCCCACCGCATTCACAGGCTAGCAGACCGAGGGGTGCTGCTTGCCACTGCCTTGTGTGTGCCGCAGATACCTCTTGTGCGAGCAACCCCTGCTCACTCAGCTCTGCAAACAGCAATGGCGTATGCACAAACAACTTTGGTACAGGCTACCAGTGTGGGTGCGCACCTGGTCTGTGGTGGGACAGCAGAAGGAAGAGGTGCGCAGGTGAGTAGCCATGTTGCATTGGACAATGCACGTGATGCATTGGACAATGCACATGGATAAAATAATGTTATAGCATTGTTACATCTGGATGGATGTGCCACATCTAGTAGTTCACTTGTTGTTTTGTCTCTGCATGCTTGATTTCAGATGTAATTGAGTTGCAACGTTCTTATATACGATGTTTGACTTCTGCAGATTACATCCGTATCAGCCCCACCCCAAGCAGAACGTGGATGGTCGGCACCGCTACCCCAGCAGATCATGCGACCACCACACGACGCTGCAACCAATTGAACGCCGGGCTGGTTATGCCCACAACCGAGAGCGATATGGCCACCATCAAGGACACATTCAACACGTTTCTCAGTGCTGGCTACTCCCGTCCCGCTGACTGGGGGGCTGGTGACCCATGGTACTGGCTAGGCCTGAACACCCTGGATGGAAGTGCATCCAGTGACCCCAACAAGTGGGTGTGGACGCGTACACGGACGACCCCAATCCCCGCCTTCTGGATTCCAACACAACCTGATGCATGGGGAAATGAAGAGAGCTGTGCCCACTTAGGCTTCCACAGGTTCCAATGGAATGACATCAATTGTGGTGATTGGGGGCGTATTTCGCAAGTATGCGAGCTGGGTGAGCACACTGCTTGCTGTTGCTTTCGGTCTTTTGTGAGCTTGCATGGCAGCTTCCTCGTCTGGACCTTAGGGGAAAGCCATACATGATAGCACAGGGGATCTCGTTCTTGACCGCTAGCAGCAGATATTCTGCAATGAAACAAACCCGCAATGCCGACGCCGCACCACTGCCTTTGCTTGTCTGCAGTGACAACGGCCACCATGCTGCCATACAACCCTGCCTGGAGTGCCGCATTCCAGTGGAATGCGGCCTTCCTGTTGCTCAGCGGCTCTTGCATGTCATCACCAAATGCAGCCTACAAGCTGTGCCTCCAGGATGACGCAAACCTTGTGTTGAAAGGCCCTGCGGGGGTCGTTTGGTAAGTGGCCATGTGTAAAGCTATGCTCAGCACAAGACAGCGGGATGCATCTCAATCCTGCGTGCAAGCATTGTCAATGGACGGCTGCGACTTACATGCAAGCCACATGCTGATGTGCACTGCTTGCAGGCAATCAGGCGCCACTTCTGCATTAGGCAACCGGCCGTTTAGGGCCTTTGTTGATGCCGCCTCTGGGAGGCTGACAGGTGCGGGTTAACTCTTTGTGTGGTGATTGCTTGTGAGCAAGAGGCGGGGGCACTTGCGACTCCCATCGGCTGGCCACACCCACTGCCAATAGGCAAACACAATCGCCGGCGCCCTGAGGCGACTCGATGGAAGCTTCTTTTGAGCCGCATTGTTGAATGCCAAATTGCAGTACACTCATGTGCAGACTGTGTTGTCCGCAATATAATTACCTCCAAGGTCCAGGCCCTTACAGCAAACGCTCTGAGTCATGGATGCCATGTGTGTGTGTGTGTGCCCTTCCGTCTGCAGTCGCTTATGGTGCTGGCCCCACAGTGGTGTGGCAGGCCACAAACAATGGCTTGGGTGCGGGGGTCACTGGGCCACGAACCCTGGAGCTTACAAACAGTGGTGTTCTGGGGGTGTTTGAGTACCGCGGCCGGCGGCTCTGGAGCACAGCAGCAGCAGCAGCAGCAGCAGCGGCACACACAGCGGCTGAGGGTGTGCCCAGGATGCCCAGATCAGTGTAAGACTGATGGTGTTCAACATGCAACAGTACCGCAACGCCGTCTCAAAACCTGTAAATAAACCCAAAGCCGTGTTGAAGAAATGCCCACCTGATGATGCTCAGTGATCATTACTACTACTACTTTACTGGATCATTACAAAGTACGCCTGCATGGCTGAAATTGTGAAAAGGGCGCGCTGTTGGGAAGGGAGAACGTATACTGCAAAGGCTAGCGCTCGCTGCTGCGTGCAATACGGAAGGATGTACATCACTCACTGCGAGGCAACTGCTGAGTGAAGCCTATCTGGTGCCAGCCAGTGTTGCAAACTGTCTTCACCACACGCTGTGGGCAATCATGTTTGGCATTCATGATGCTGAGTTGTTGGGAGTTCAATATGCAACAGTAACCAAGTGAAAGCAAAAATGAGAACGGTCTTGGAGTGGTGTGTATGTGTATCGCTTATTGGAAATCTCCTGTGAGGACCACATGTCAACCACTGGTTGGCATTGGCGTTGTCCCTGAACCATGCCAGTAGTACTGCCCCATTGTGCAAGCTTTCCCAGACACAAGCAATAGTTACATCTTATGGCCGGGACACAAACAAACATAGCAAAGCAAGAGCCAGACTGCAGTATGCTTTGAACAGCATGCATCAAGATGATCTTTCAGCTTACATTGCTGGTTGAACACAAGATGGCCACACATCATTCTTGCATGCTGCATGCAATGCACTGCGGGCACAGGCAGTGCCCGTAAATATCTTCCTCATCCAAGCAGTATGCAAAAATCATGTAGGCATGCATGCAAACGGGCCACAGCACACAAGTCACCTGTGGCACACCAATGCTCAAAACAGCAACTACCGCTCAAGTAGCAGGAAAGCTTGCCAGCTGGCACCTTCCACAGCAGTGTGATGGACAAAGTGAAATACTGTGCTGGTCCATCTGCAACAGCAGTGCTGTGGGACATACTGCAATACGGTGCTGGCAGCAATCCCGAGTCACTACTCAACATGCCTATCACAGTCTTTGTCACAGAGTGCATGTTGTAATAGGAAGCTCACACTGAAAACTTCGGCGCCACCAGTAGTACCACGTAGCCAGACATACTACACTACTGGTAGCCTACCAGTTGGCTGAGCCAACAAGGCGCATCACAGCATCATGCATGCAATATAAGCATGCCTACAGCGCATGACAGACTTGAACCACCAGGTCGGCCATGAGGGTCTGTCACACTTGAATGTGCCATGTGCCTGTTCAAACTGCATGAACCATGCACCAGTGGTGACCATGCACCACCATCACGCACGCAGTCCTGCACACACAGCCGCTGTGCCAGCCCTGGGCAGGCCGCCCAGTTGCTGAGTCACAAAACAGGCTGTGTGGCTGTGTGCGACTTGCTTCCCAGTGCAGATCAGCCACACAGCAACATGCACTTGGCTCAACTTCTTGTGACCAATGGTGCACAAACATACACTCAAAACGGCAACCAACACAATTCAACGCAATGCATCAGCAAAAACACCCCCTGATCATACCATTATCAGCAAGCAGACACAGAATCACACCAAACCGGCTTGCTCAGGGAAGCAGCAGTCACCAGGGGCTGCTGTCAAGACGACCAAACACCTTGCTGCAGTCAAGGGACCATGCCCTTGCAGTCTTGGCACACACCCTTACATCTGGGCTGTTGGGCCTGCCAGCTGCTGCTGAGCAGCTGCAAGGGCCTTGCACACCGGCTTGTGCTGTGACCAGGCCTGCCGTTGACAACCCCTCCCACAGTAGCGGGCAGTGCGGCAGCCAGCGCAGATGCAGCTGCGCCTTGACACCAGCTGCACATCTGTAGGCCCACTGATGTTCCCACAGGCGGTGTTGTTGCAGAAGTGCGGCACCGCGATCCTGCACAGCATTGCCCCGGTGCCTTGCATCTGCTCCACCATCGCTGTCAGTGTCGCATCGCTCAACCCCTCCCGTACCGCCTGCTGTGCTGCTGACAGCGCCTGCAGCTGTTGCCGTAGCTGCACCAAATCCCCACCTGCAGCAGCTGCCAGCGCTGCTAGTGCCGCAGGGGACGAGATGCCATCAACCCACAAGCAGGCTGTGCCCACCACTACTTCCAGTCTGCTCAACTCAGCCATGGCAGCTGATTCTCCCTCATACCACCCTGGGATGCACGCGTGTGCTGCGCTGTGCTGTGGGGGAACCCCTCCCTGCTGCTGCCCTGCTGTGCCAGACCCCGGCACTAGCAGCCCCGGTGCTTGCTGCTGCAGCTGCAATGCCCACGTCAGGCAGCAGCGCCCCAGGATGTTGAGGCTGGGCAGGCACTCATCTGCAGCTGGTGCGGGCTGCAACAGCGTCGTTGCTGCCAGCGCAGCCACCCAGCAGCAGTCATTGGCAGCCTGCGGCCCCCAGCATTGCTGCTGGCCCAGCTTCTGCACAGCCCTCAGCAAGCTGTACAGCTGCCGCTGCTCCAGCACCAACTGCTCAGGCCCACAAAGGCCCATGTGTTGTGCGAGCTGGCAACCCCCGCTAGCGTCATCAAGGGCGCTGAGGGACTGCATGATGACCGAATGGAGGTGATCACCGAATGCCACGCAGCCGGGATGCTGTGGTGCAATGGTGAAGGCACGCATTCCCGCCTCTAGTGCGGTACAGACCGCAACAAAGCTCTTGGCCACTGGGGGTGGGCAGGGAGCTGCAGCTGCAGCTGCTTTAGCCTCACTTGCAGCAGTGTCAGCATCATCACTGCTGGCCTGGTGAAGTGGGCTGTCTGTGCTGCTGCCAAAGACCAGGTAGGCAGAGCTGTTGGACACCAACACCGACAGCACCTGCACCACTGCTGCAGCGCCACTGGCCCAGGTGCGTGCAATGTCCTCCTGCGATGCCCTACCGCTGCTGCTGGTGGCTGACGGTCCCTGGGAGCTGCCTGAGGCAGCAGCTGCTGCTGCACCGGCTGTTGGGGGCTGCAGCACAGCTGGGGGCTGCTGCAGCAGCAGCTGATCTGCCAGCTGCAGCACCCCAGCCAACAGCTCCGCTTCGGCAGGGTGTGGCGGCGTAAAGTGCGACTCAGTGCCGCCGCACAAGCACAACCATGCGTGCAGGGCATGTGACGTAGTCAGCGCCTTGATGCTGTGATCAAGCATCGCCACCACAGTCGCTACTAGGCTATTTTCCGGCTGCAGTGACAGCAGCAGGTGGTTGGCACACGGCAGCAGCACTGACGGCAGCAGCAGCCACAGCCGCTGCTCAAACCGCCAGCGCTGCTCCTGCTGCCCTAATTCAAGGGATCCACTACTGGCCACCCCCAAAGCTATGTCACGGCAGCTTGCACTTGACAGCCGAGCGACTGCCATTCGCCCTATCTTATCCATCATGGGGTAGCTGGGCATATGCTGCAGGTTTGCTAACAGCTGGGGGGTCAAGCCCAACAGCGACAGCAGCTCCAACTGGCAGGGTGTGAGGGCGTCACCCCCAGCACCCCCGCTATCACTGCTGCCAGCAGCAGTGCTGCTGCTGTCATCTGCACACACAGGCCGGTGCTGCTGTCTTGAGTTGTTGCTGCTGCTGTCAGGCCCGCTGGTGCTGCTGCTGTTGCGGCTGACCCCGCCCCTTCCCTCAGGCCCCTGCCTGCCACTGGCTGCCTGCAGACTGCCGTCCCTACTGACCCAAGTGGTGTACACCACTAGCAATGCCGCGACAAAGGGCAGGCAGTGGGGTGACAGAAGCAGCGGCGGCAGTTGCTGCTGCTGCTGCTGCTGCTGCTGCTGCTGTGACTGATAGTAGTACAGCGCACTCATCACGCGATTGCCGATGTTGAGTGTGGCTGCCACTGTTTCGAGTTGGTCATGCAGCAGCGCCTCTGCTTGCTGCGGCAACCTCTTCTGCACAACCGGCAAGACGTGCGTCAGCACGCTGCTGGCATGCTGTAGCGTTGCGGTGCACAGCTGCATGGCAGCTTCCGCATGCTTGCTGGGGTCACACAGCCAGGCGCTGGCATTGGCCTCGTCGGACTGACCAGGGGAGCCCCAGACCTCCCTGAAGCCAAGGTAAACCTCGCCCACAAGCAAAAAAGCCGACTGCGCCGCGCCCGCTCGTAGGAAGCGGTCGACGTCTGAGCACAGCTGATCGCTGGTGAGGCCTCCCAAGGCTGCTGCTTCGCAGCGCCACTCTGCAGCCATCGCTGCCATGGTTGCTGCCAGCTGCTGCAGCAGGCGCGATTGCTGCAGCTGGTGCTGCATGCTGCTGCCTAGGCTGCCGACAGCTACACGCTCCTTGCAGAGACCTGCGGCTGCCGCAGATGCAAGCAGCAACTCCAGCAGTTGCAGCGCTGCGTGCGTGCCTGGCAACTTCCAGCTGTGCTGTGCTGCTTGGTTGAAAGCTGTGGCAATCTTCAACGGCACCTGAGCGGCAGGAGCATGTGCAAGAGGGGCGAACCAGGAAGGGTAGAGGGCCTGTCTAGAGGCTGAATGGATGCAGTTGTTTATGCAGGAGCACAAAAATGCTTGCCAAACCATACATGTTCAATTCCGCGAGTTGGTAGCGACTGATTTGTGTGCTGTTGCGTAGGCTGGTCGCGTTGAAGAGCAAGCAGGCATGGAATACCTTTTGCTGCACCAGCTTCTTCCATGTTGCCTTGGGAGGAGGTGACAGGCTGTGCAGTTTTTCATGCACGGGCTTCACACGGAAGAACAGCTCAAGATCTGCACAGCTTGCGGCGTCCTTGGTAGCATCCTGCACCAACTGCACAGCTTGCCCCCACAACCCCACGACATTTGTCCCCATAATCAAGGTCCAGTCGTGGCCAAACAGGAAGGAAAACTCTTATGCTATGAGTGAATGTGTTCCTGGGTGGGAAAAGAGCTGAAGGACGGTTGTTCTGGGGCGTTTGATGAGTGTGTCAGATCACAGGTGTTTGACCTGCCCCATACGTGTTCAAGGCAAGGAAGGTGCAGTGCTAAGTTCAGCACAGTTCAAAAGCAATGCAAGCGCGTACGGTACCTAACCTCTGCAAACGTGCTGTAACATCAAACGGTTTGTAGCGGATGTCAACCGCCGCTGTTTGAATTGACAGCCATAAATACACTCGCCTCAAAGGCAGCCAAAGCTGAACCTAGCTCACTGATTGTATCAATTATACCACCACTGCTTGTGCATCATGGTGTTTGGGTCTACAATTGTGCAGCTGTGGAGGTCTAGCTGGCTGCCCTTCAATGTCCCTGGCACACTCAAACTGGCTCGAGAACGCAGCACCCATCAAGCAAACGCAATGCAACCACCAAGGCCGCACCTGCCCAGCCATCAGCATGCAGCTTCCACGGCATGCTGCGCACCGACCTGCAGCACATGGCTGCGGGTGCAGCTTCGCCACCCGACAGTACTGTCAGTTTAGTGTGAAACAACAGGGCCAACAGAATACCCTTTGGACCCTTGAGGTTTTGACTGATTGATCAGTGGCACAACCTGCAGGATTCGGCTGTACTTGTGATGTGCTTTGACTGCGCGCGTTTGTGCTGGGCTGGGTGCCTTCTTGTAAAACACAGGTGCTGGAGGGCTGCAGACTGCATCACACTGCAGCCTGCAGTGTGATTCAAAGGGGTGCGGGTGGAGTATCAGCAGAAGGATAACGCATAAGCCCAGTAAATCTTTGCAAACAGAACCTTTCACTGAAGCTGCCTGTGCAGGCTGCACACCTGCGCATGCGCAAACCAGAGCATCATGCATTGGTTGGCAGGTTGGCAAGCCTCAATGCCCACTGCTTCAGTAACTCTTGCCAGCATGGTTGTCCTGGGCTTGAATGTTGGTGCGGCTCCTGGGATTGATGAGAGTGACAAATGGCCTTGGAGTGCTGTGTGTGTATTAATAACGAATGCCACCTGTCACCAATCCATCTCCCAGGATCCCTGACACCGCCCCGTTGCGCGAGCTTCCCGAAATGCACGCCCTCTTTACATACTGTGGCCAGGGCACAAGCGCACATAGCCAAGCCAAATCCAGACTACAGTATGCTTTGAACAACATGCATCTCCAGGCATACACATGCTGGTTGAACAAAGATGGCCACACATCATTCTTGCATGCTGCATGCAGTGCACTGCAGGCACAGGCAGTGCCCGTAAATATCTTCCACCTCCATGCAGTATGCCAAAATCATGTAGTCATGCATGGAATTGGGCACAAGTCGTCTGTGGCACACCAATGCTCAAAACAGCAACTACCACTCAAGTAGGAGGAAAGCTTGCCAGCTGGCATCTTCCACAGCAGTGTGATGGACAAAGTGCATCGATGATATCACTGTGCTGGTCCATCTGCAACAGCAGTGCCGTGGAAGATAGTGCAATACTGTGCTTGCAGCTGTCCCACAAGTGACTACACAACATGCCTATCGCTGCCTCCCAAAGCGGTCACAAAGTGTCACAAGAGGCTTGCCTTGGGAAACCCCCCTGAAAACCACCAGTGTTACCACGCAGCCAGACGTCACACACTAGTAGTCAACAAGGCGCACGCTGCATCACAGCGTCATGCATGCAATATATGCATGCCTACAGCGCGATGACAGACTTGAACCACCAGGGGTGGGTCAGCATGAAGTAGCACCCGTGGCACACCAGCACAGCGGACAGGAACCTCCCCACATTCTCTGCAGACTTGGGCATCCTCTCCTGCAGCCTCCAAGCAGCCCAGGCGTTGACGTAAATCCAGACGGTGTTCTCCATGTCGGTCATGGCCAGCCAGTGGCTGAAGAGGCCGATGGCCAGGCACTCCACGAGGAAGAAGGCGTTGTTGCTCAGCCTCTGGTGCAGCTGCGCTTTCAGCAAGGCGCAGTTGCCACCTGCAGTAAAGTAAGGCGCAGCAGGGGTACATGCGGCATGTCGGTCAGTAGCAGGTATGTTGTGAAATGGCAGCGCTATGGTGGACATGCTGCTGCTGTATCATAGGCAGTGGAGGGCATAAGGATGTGGCAAGCCGAGGGTGTGTCATACAGCAGCTCACAGGTCAATGGATGTGCAGCTCTCTGAGTGATTCGCTTTTGCAGTGACTCCAGTGAACATGCAATGTGCAGTGCATGGTCAGCGTGATTGGCAAAATTATTAGGGCTAAGCATGTGGCCACTGTTGGCACATGTTGCACAACACAGCACAAACACCAATGGGGTTGTCACAAGTCTGCACTGCCGACTCACCATCGTTTGTGTGCATCAGACCAGCAACAAACAGGATGTGCTTAGAGAAGGTTGCCACACCCAGGTTGAAGGGTGCATACCAACTGACAGGCACACCAGCCAGGCGGGCGCCGATGCTGAGGCCCAGCAGAGTCATGGAGGTGATGGTGGAAGCCCAGAAGCATGCATCACCTGTCAGAAAGCAAACACAAGGCGGCCTGTGAGCTGCCAACTCAACCAGCCATGCACTGATCAGCCATTCATGAACAGTCATTGTCAACAACATCGTCCCGCTGGCACTCGTGCTGGGTGGGCCACCATGGCAGACTTGCAAGCATCACTCCGCAAGCTGTATGGATTTGGGATTTGAGGGCCACATCTCAAACCCATACAGCTTGCTGAGTGATGCTTGCGGGTCTGCCTTGGTGGCCCACCCCGCTAAATAAGGAAATTTTAAAAAAAAATTGGCCAAAAGGTGGGATCATGCCATGAGTGGCAGTGCCACTGCACAATAAGGGCTGTTAACTTCGTGGCACACGGTTGAATAAGGGCTGTGTATAGGTGTGCCGCACACACTTACACACACACCCAGCAATTTTGACCGTGTACTCAACAGCCCTTGTTTGAATGCCAGTGCCATAGGTGCCACCTAGTGACTAGTGACTAATCCTGGCAATGTGCAGGGTGTTGACAACTAAGTTAGTGGCCTCCAGCAGGTACATGCCATGATAACGACCGTTGTCGCCGTGCACACATGTTGGTGGCCAGCACTTGAGATGCAGGGTTCAGCCAGCTGCCCCCAGTACAACCATGGCCAGCAACTGCACATGCCGTTGACATTTTGTATCGGTCATGCATCAGATGTTTTGAGTAGCATGTATGCAAGAGGGAGCACCTTGTTCACTGAGTCATGCTTCAGCACTCACTTGTGATCTCCAGATGGTTGACCTGGGCCTGAGCAGCAGCGTGCATGGCAGCAACGGCCACGGCGCCCACGAAGAGGTTCTGGTAGCCGACGGCACTTGATGCCAGGCCGATGGACAGCAGTAAGGCAGGCCTGGACCACTCCACAGGCTTGAACTCTTTGTCGTCAGTAGAAGTTGCACTGGAAGAAGGAAGACAGAGCACAAGAAGAACAAACAGAAAAAAGATGGCATGAGGGCGTCAGCTGATCAGGTCATCATGAGCCTGGCAGGCTACAGAAATATGAGGATTGTGAGTATGAGCAAGCAGGGTTTGACCCTGCTTGAACAACTTGTGCAAGCACCGAGCCATGCAACTGAAGCAGTACTGCGGCCAAGTGTGGAATCCATGCGGCCTCGACCCTTATGATTGCACAAGATGTGCCAGATACCTCTCAAGCAGACAATCGGGCCATGAAGGTGTTGGACCAACACATCACTACCCTGGGCTGCACCCATTCTAAGCTCACACGCACTCAGCATACCTTGCTTTCTGGTTGGCGACCACAAAGCCAGCAGCAGAGAGATGACCCAGCACCGACAGCAGCAGACCAGCCAGTGGTGCATTCGGTGCGACGATGCTCCCAGCAGCCACCACGTAGAGGCTTGCGGCAAACATGCACCAGTGTGCCGCAACGCGGGCCACTGGGTTCTGAGGCACCTTCTCAAACAGCTTCACAAGGGCCTGGACCAGGTTGTTGAGCTTCAGGGTCAACTTGGCAATGTCTTTGAGGGCAGGCAAGAGGTACCTGATCACCGTCAGGGTGCTGGTCAGGTAGATAGCCAGCACGATGACGTTGGCTGCCATCAGGAGGAAGGAGATCATGCCTTGGCTCAGGCCCAGCTGTGTGGTCAAGTTGTTCAGCTGGTCCTCCTGGTGGGAAGCAACAGGGGCAAGGGCAGGCGCATGGGCAGGGGCAGGGGCGGCCAGAGCGGATTTAGGAGTTGTGAGTGGTGAGGCAGCTGGGCAGACTGTACAGAAGATGTGCACACAGGCGGGTTCTGCCATGCATCAAGCAGCGGGACAGAAGCGGCCTTAGGCTTGCTGCTTTGACAGCATAGCTTGCCAAGCAAACATGATGTTTTGAGGCAGCTGAGGCGGCTCTTTACCAAGGTGACATCACACGTCAGAAGCGGGTGTTCTTCAGAGTGGACATCAGAGCACTTTCTAGGTCATCATGTCGAGTAATTGAACAGGACCTGCTAGTTGACTCACATTGAGGACGGCCAGGGCAGCCAGTGTTGCCTGAGCAGGTTGCTTGATGAATGCGATGATGTAGTCACCACAGCTGGTTACTGCTTTCAAGTAGACCATCCAATCCATCTTCAACAGCAGCTGAACAGTCCTGAAGCACACAGCAGGCAACAGCAGCAGATGAGGATGTCAGCGCGCTGGTCAATGGTGTGCCCCAGTCAGAGAAAAGCCGGGGCAGTCTGTAGGCATGTAGATCTCGACCATCTTCCTTACCTCACACCAGGAAGGTTCCTTGCAACACCTGGTGTCATAGTGATAATCCATGCTGCAGCTAGGTAGGCCAGCTGCAGCCAGGCAGCAGCGATAGGGCCCACTGCAAACAAACTCTCCTTCTTCTGGTTTTGCTGAGTTCCATATGCAGCAGGTTCTGCTGGAGCCCTCCATTTCGCTGAATCCGACTTTCTGAAGGACTTTGGTCGATACATTTTAGGGACGTTAGAAGGTTTGCAAAACGATCTCTCTTTCCGAAGTACTGCAGTGATCCACAGTTTGCTTGTGGGCAGTGGAGAAAGGATATGGGTGCTGCATGTAGCTGCTACGGCGCGGGAACTACGGCTGCTACGGCCGCGCACATGCTACTGTATGTCACGAAAACATCGTCATTTGGTGAAAACTTCATCGAAATACCTGAAATGCTTGGATACATTGCTCATCACGCCGTTTCTCTTACTCTGATAGGGCGAACTCAACAGACGTGCTGTACAATTGTACAGCTTGCAAGCTGTACGCGCTTGTAGCCGACGCAATCGTGGCGGCAAAGCACAAGTCTTCCACCTTATTCCAAAATGTAACGGCAAATGTCCGATTTATGTGGTGGCCACAACGTTTGCAACTCCCAGTACTACTATGTGCACAACAAAAGGATCACGAGCACAAAACATCAAGCATGGATCACAGGATAAGCTACCATAGCTGGCTCACATGTAAGCCGTCAGAGCTGCACAAAACCCAACGCAGGAGCTGATCTGCTGCGATCATGATCGCACCTCCACAACCTTGCTGCCTGGACACACCCAGCAACCAGACCTTCCAAGGGATCACAGAAAGAAACACGACATATCAAACCTAAACAAACTGCTTCAAGGCCGCCCATCAAGCCAACTACCTCCCGCTGCTGCCCACTGCTGTTGCTAGCTGGGCCCTGAACCCGCTCAGCAGGTCTGCTGCATTTGGGATCACCAGCTTTGAAGCAGCCTGCAATGCAGCCCGCACAGCAGGACTTGCACTCACAGAGCCTCCCTGAGCCAGGGAGCTCAGCACCTTTGCAATCTCACCCACAATGGGCCCGCGCTCTGCCGCGCCTGCGCCCTGCAGACCACTCTGCAGACCCTGCAGGCTCTGAATCACCTGCCTCCCGCCCTCAGGGTCCAAAATCACAGACAAGATGTTGCCCTGGGGGATTGCAGAGATGAGAGACTCCATCATGCTGGAACCATCCTGCAGACTGCTCAGGAACTTCTGCACAGCGTTGAGGGCGGCGGAGGCGCCAGGGCGGCCGTTTACTGCAGCGATGGCAGAGTTGGCAAACTGATTGGCAGCGCCCAAGAGTGCCTGCTGCACAACGCCGTTGAATGCGGTGGTGTCGAAGCCAGCGGGGATGTTGGTGAGAGGGGTGATCTGCAGAAGGCGGCGGCCACTCCTTGTATCCTCCATTGCCATGCCCATGGGGCCAGGCCAAGGGCAGCGGCTGCGGCACCAGCCAGGTCGCCGAAGACACCTGCGCGCAGACAGACAGACAGACAGACAGACAGACAGACAGACAGACAGACAGACAGACAGACAGACAGACAGACAGACAGACAGACAGACAGACAGACAGACAGACAGACAGACAGACAGACAGACAGACAGACAGACAGACAGACAGACAGACAGACAGACAGACAGACAGACAGACAGACAGACAGACAGACAGACAGACAGACAGACAGACAGACAGACAGACAGACAGACAGACAGACAGACAGACAGACAGACAGACAGACAGACAGACAGACAGACAGACAGACAGACAGACAGACAGACAGACAGACAGACAGACAGACAGACAGACAGACAGACAGACAGACAGACAGACAGACAGACAGACAGACAGACAGACAGACAGACAGACAGACAGACAGACAGACAGACAGACAGACAGACAGAAGCACGGTTCTCACTGTTGGGCCCAGCAACAGACCCAGGTACACGCGCAATCATGATGGCAGCCAATATTGTTGAGCTCTACAGGCACCAGGGTTCAACCTCTATCCACCCTTGGAAGCGTTTGACCACGCTTCTCAACAGTCAGTCACTGACTGATTGGCCGTTCATATGGCTCTGTTGCTTCAGACCTATCGGCATGCCTTCAGTCTCTCTGTTGCGCAGAACGATGCCATCCGACACCACAGCTTTACGGTGACAGCATCTACCGGACCAACCCACCTGCTGCTCCCTGCAAGAGTGCTGGCAGGCCAGCGGATGCCCCGTTGACTGTGCCATTTAGTGCTGCCAGGAGGCCACCCAGGCCTTCATTCAGTCCGGCTGCCAGAGGCTCCACAAGACCCAACACAACCTCAGCGGGGGCCAGGGCAGACAGGGTCTCGTTCAGGCCGCTGGCAATGGTGCCGATAGCGCCTGCAGTTGAGTAGTGAGAGAGCATCAGGCACTGGTGAGCGTGAGGCTGTGACTGCCTCATCAAGTGTGTGCACAACTTTGCTGTTGCTGGGCCACAGCCACAACTACAGTTACATGCAGCTAGAGTCTGGGCCACATCTGTGTCTGCTTCATGCTGCAGAAAGTGCCCGCACACACAGTAACGCGTCAAAGAGGAGCGCTCCCAAGGCATTCAACCATGGACGGCATCCTTACCTGCCAGTGCTGCATCTAGGCCGGCCAGAGGGGCCTGCACAGCCTCTGCAGCAATCTCAGGGGGAGCCAACGCCTGCAGCTGAGCTGCAACCTGGCCAACGCCGTTGAGCAGGGCGGCAATCTGTAGTGCAGCAGGGGCAGCAATGACGCGAGCTTGTCTGCTGCGCTGACACGATGATGTGGGCTAGCTATCCATAGATGGAGGGTGTTGCGGCTTGCCGCAGCATCATAAAAGGACGATCCATTGAAGGCAATGGTATGAAGCCATACACAAGGCATCAGGCCAGGTTGGTCATGCATGTGCCAGGTTGGTCAGCCTATGCACCTCAGGCACACATCCCACCAAACCCATCTCTAGTTCTTCAGCAGAGGGTCTTGTATTTTATTCACTTTGATTCAAAGCCACTGTCCCTGCAAGCCAGTTGCGCTCCGCACCTGCAGCTGGCCCTGGTTGAGCAGCACCACCAGCTGCTGCAGGACGCCTGACAGTCCCCGCAATGCGCCCCTGTTGATGTTGGCAGTGGCCATGATGGCGGCGTTGCTGGCCTGCTGTGCAACAAGGCCCAGGGCCTCCAGTGGAGGAGCCAGGGTGGTGTCAATGAGCTCACGGATCTCTGGGAGAGAGGGCAGCTCCTTCACAAGGGCCTGTTGGGGAAAATGTTTGGGAGGGGAATGAAACAGAATTACAAAGTTGGCGACAGTGTGATGTGTGTGAACATGAGTAAACACATGCAAACTGAAGCTGGGCCGCCCGGGTAAAAGGTCTGCTTGCCGTTGGCTAGTTGCCAAGAAGTCTTGCTAGCAAAGCAGATAGCTGACTGCCAGTTGCCGGGAGTTTGGAGTGGCACTCTGCACCGCACTTTGGGAGCCGCCTACATGTATCGAGCCAGTGTGTGGAGGTTGGTGCAGCAAGGAGTGAGCGCCTGTATTGAGACATGCAGTTGCAAGGATGGCAGGCAGATGCAAGCCAGCTAGTGCTCTCACAAACAGGTTTTGAAAGCGCCAAGCAGCTTCCATGCACAGTACGTACAGTACGTAGAGTATACTGGACACCCACTGCTAGTTGGTGGTTCAACAAATGAAGTTCAGCAGCTCTTACCTCAAAGCGCTCTGTGATGGATGACAGCAGGGTAGTGTTGAGGAGGGTAGCGATGTCACCCAGGGGTCCTTCAGCAAGCACCTGGCCAAGACGGGCTGCCTGTGCATTCTGACCCCTCAGGTCTGCACACAGCACAGCACGGCACAGCACATTGTATTCGAGGTTCAACAGCACAATGTATTCAAGGTAAACATAGCATGTTGCGGAACAGCTGATCCTGGATGCTATGATGGGGGAACAGAGTCCCTGCAAAAACCTAGCTGGAGCCCTAACCCTGAACAATGTGTTGTGCAACATGTGCGTGACTGGACAGTGGTGGCTTAGCTGCAGTATCAGCTTCAGATATCGTTGATGGTGAACCAATGGTTCACCATTGGCGATATCTGAAGCTGGTACTGCAGCTACGCTACCAGTGTGCAGTCAGCTACATGTTGCGTGAGCCCGTTATCAAGTTGGTTTCAACCAACAGACAACACACAACATGCCAACTTCCATCTGGGCTCGACTCGTAGTATCTAGGGTTCAGGTTGAGGATTCAGATATGTTTTTGGTGTGGGATTGATCAGGTCACCTGGATATGTCTGCTACATGGTTCCAACTTGATATCTACTCACCATCAACCAAGTTGTTGAGGCGGGCGTTTAGGTCTGCCAGGGCGGCATCAGCCACCTGTGCTGGTGCACCAACCAGGTTCCTGACGGCATCCTGCAGCTGGCTAGACTCCTCACTGAGGTCGTTGCTGCGTGTTGTCAGGCGCTCAGTGACGTCAGTCACTGGTGGCTGGTTGGGCAGGGACTTGGCGATGGTGCTGATTTGACCAGCAAAGGTCTCGAGAGCAGAGCCAATGTTCTTCAGTGTTGCCGGGGCACGGGAGGTTGCGAGACGGGGCGGCGGCAGCAGAAGCAGGGTTGAAGAGTTGGCGCACATTACATGTAAACAAAAGGCTAGGAATCCAGAGACAACACTGTCTGAGCCTCCTGAGCTTGCCAGTTGCAAGCTAGAGCCACACCCAATGTTTGACTCTCATACAACATGCGTCAGAGCTAATGAACCGAAGTCACTCATGATTTGAACCGAAAGAGTGACCGCAGCCTCTGCAGGTCAGCTGACTCACCTGCTGCAGCTCTGTGAGCCTCTCAGGGTTCTCAGCGCCTGGCCTGATGGTGGCTAGGGCAGGCAAGTTCTCAGAAGCTGCCTGAACAGCCTGCACAATGGGCTCCAGGGTTGCTGGCAGAGCCTGGCCCAGCTCACGGGCAGCATCAAATCCAGCAAGGTTTTCAAAGGCGGCTGCAGGGCAAGCAGTCAAGGAACAGGTGACGCTGGTGTTGGCAGCAGATGGCAACCTCCGTACGGGTGATTGGTGGTGGCGCTGTCACCAACGGTTTCATGGTGTGCAGCAGACGCTGCTGTGATCATGTTGTGCAGCAGACGCTGCTGTGATCATGTTGTGCAGCAGACGCTGCCGCAGCCACGGTGGCAACACTGTTGCTTCATACAAGCGGCTTCTGTGGTGTCAACTGGTGTTTGCTGCAAGTTGCCAACAAAGCCGCTTCTAGGGGGGCCACTAGAATGCATGTACAAACGAGGCATGAATCATCACAAGTACGCAATTATTCTGTACAGCTAACCCGTCACAACTGTCATGCCTGCCATTTTATCATGCTATCATGCTGAGGGCAGAATACCTACATGTGAGGTCCAGTGTGTTGGTCACCAGGCTCTCCAGCAGCTCTCCCAGCTCCTTGATGAACTCAGCTGGGTCCAGGTTGGGGTACTCACGGTCCAGGGCCTGGAACAGCCGCTCAATGTTGGTGAGGGTGCGGGCACCCTGCGACACACACAGCCGTGCAAAGCAACAGGAGCTTGAATTCAGCTGGTAGTGCTTAGCGCTGGAGTCGAGTGCGTGGTTGTGGCAGCATCAGCCTGCCAGGCAGTGCCAGGGCCTGAAACCCTAGGATGTTCAGAAGGCTTTGAGCAAGCGGCATGGTGATAATCTGCAGGCAGAGGTGGGGGATCTGCAGCTACCCTGAAGTGTCTCGCATGTGGAGCCTGTCGGCATTTCTGCTGCATGGCGCGATGCTTTACTGGCAAGGCGACAAGGAAGGTATTGAGTGCATCGCTTGTGCATCGCTTGTGTTGAGCCCAGGCAGAATTCGTCTCGGCGACAGGCGGCCTAAACAGAGGCTGCTCATGAGCACGTCTCTAAACCTGGGCCCGGTGTCGAGACCTATCCTCACCACCGGCTTGCCACCGCGGTCCCCAACCCGGTGTATGGTGTTGAATCTGGGGCCGGTCTCTAAGACCGCGGTGGCGAGCCGGTCTTGAAGACCGGTGTCTAAGTCCGCGGTGGCGAGCCGGTCTTGAAGACCGGTGTCGGACATCGCGGTGTGGAGCCGGTGTTGAACAACGGTGTTGAACACTGTGTGTGCAACTTGCTGATGCAGGGCTCAAATGGCCGCATGCAGCATCCAAGCGTGGTGTGTTGCACCTCTACATCATGTTGGCTGACCATGTCAGCAAATTGGCTGCTTGCGCCTTGCCAAGAGCACTTGTGGCCCCAACGCTGCTGCTGCACCAACACCCTAGGCATTCTAGCCTGCCCTAGCAACCTAGGCTGGATACTTACATCCCATACCCCACCAACTTGCCCCCATGCCCCCTACTGTGCGCAGCTACCCACTACAGTACGTCAGCAAGCCCTGCAAGCACCCCTTTGGGTTGACAGACAGCATGCATGGTGTGCCTTCTCTAGCCTGCATCGACACCCCAGACAGAAGGTTAGGCACACATGCATGCCATGCCAGCCCAAGAGCCTTTCTGTCAGCCAGCCCTCTAGGTCATGGTTCCTGTCTGCACAACAGCACCAACAGCAGTGTGACACCAGTCAGCCCTGCTGCATGCTGTTGCTCTGGACAACATAGTCAAGTGGTTCACAAACGCAACACTATACTGTGCCGTGCTCCTTCTGGTGTTTGAAGCTTGCGCTACTCAGCCTTGCTGTTGTGAACCACAACAGCTGCTGTTGTTGACTGAGACTGGTGCTGTCTGATGCTGCCACAGCAGCCTCTTAATAACCTCAGTAGATTATTGACACATGTATGCGTGACTGGAGTAAAATTGCTGCCTCGATTGTGCTGCAATGTATCTTGACTGCTGTCAAGGAAAACTGCGCGCGAAAAAAGCGGAACCACTTCAGTGCAACCAAACAGCATCTCCGTACTTCGTTGATTAAACTTAATTGGTTTGAATTGCTATACGTGGCCTACTACTTACATCAAACCAAGCCTTGCGCTTTTGACCTGGTCGAATGAGTTGACCAAGCAGCAACACGCCGTGAAACATCATGATGCCGGCTCCAAGCTGCTTTTTGCGGGCGAAATAGCATGCAGGTTGTTCGTGGAAGCTGATAAAGAGGTTTGAGGCCTTGAAACGGCGACTCGTCAAAGGCGGTGTTCACCACACATGCTTCTGCACCGCTTCAGCACCGCTGGTGTCGAACACCGGTCTCAAACCCGGTGTTGAACTCCGCGGTGTTGAAGCCCGGTGTCGAACATCGCGGTGTTCAACACCGGTGGCGAAGTGGACCTTGCCACCGCCGGTGTCTAAGTGCGGTGGCGAGCGGTGTTCAAGACCGGCTGGTGTCTAAGATGACCTTGCCACCGGGGGGACAGGTCCCCCAAATTTTAGAGACGCAGTTCTTACCTGCTGCCTGATGCCCTCCAGTGTGCTCTGGAGCATGGGTCCTGGGAAGCCCTCCTGAATGGCTGACAGCACGGTCTGCACACCAGAGGAGGCCTGGAACAGACCTGCAGCCAGGTTGTTCAGCTGAGCCTGAATGGCCTGCAGGTCAGGACAACAAACACACAGACACACAAACCACTTGTTAGCAACTGTGTCAGCCAGTATACCATCACCACAACGATAAACATACCCGTAGGGGCCTTTCACGCCACCATCACGTGTCAGGGACACTTGTAAAAAAATCATTTAGATGTAGAGCAGAGTTTGGCTGGAGCTGACCCTCCGTGGGTTTTGAACGTCAAGAATACATGCCAGTCACATGAAAGCAATTCTAGGAAGACCTGAGGCCCGTGCTGCAGCGGTAGCTTCTGCTGCAAAACAGGCCAAGCACCAACAGAATGGCGCAAAGAGGCTTGTTGTAGCCACCCTAGGCTCCAAACCTACCTTCAATGAGGGTGTCCTCAAACGATCCGGTCGCTTCGGATCGTTTGAGGATACCCTCATCGAAGGTAGGTTTGGAGCCTAGGGTGGCTAAAACAGGCCTAGCATGCGCCTGGCACACTAGAAGTTTTAGTGTGACAGCAGTCCCATAGGGTAGCAGCAAAATCGCACTAGCACAACTGAACGCGCCACGTGCATGGGTGGGGTGACAACTGCGCAAGTGACAATGCCAGGTCCAACCCAGGCTACCAAGCTGCCAGCGCGCTGAGTATGTTATGACGTTGAGGCTGAGGCAACTAGCCGCGCCCTTGTCTTACCTGAGATCCCTCTCCCTCATTGACCTGTGTTGCCGCCTGGTCCAGCAGGTCCAGAGTGGTCTGCACTGTGGCCCTCAGCAGGTTGTCCATCTCAATAATCTCAGGGATGGGCAGGGTCCTCTCCAGGGTGTCCCTGGCATCGGACAGGATGCCCTCGACAGTGGACCTGTCAGGTTGGAGGTGAGGTGAGGCGAAGAGGCAGTGCAGTGGACAGCGAGTCCGACTCCGGGTGGGTGGCAAAAGGCTGGCTGAGGTAGGGGTCACCCGCGGCGGCCATGTGGCTGCTACTACCCCAGACCATCAGCACGGCCGCGGGTCACAGCATTCCTTGGCTTGGGAGTGTCACAACTCATGCTTGGTGTCCAGACCCCTGCTGGGGGCTGCACATTCAAAGCCAGAACTATCCGCCAGGCAGTGCAGCCACGCAAGGGTCCACTTATGACCAAGGTCTCGCAAATTTCTTGCTGTAGGTTTCAACCTGTTGTGAAAATGCACCAAAGTCATCAAAAACATGCACATGCAGTCCAGGCACCCACCTGAGGTCAATGAGGACCTGCTGCATGCTGGGGCCAGGCAGGACCTCATCCAGGGCCTCCTGGGCAGACTTGAGTGCGGTGGCGGTGTTGTTGGCCAGCTGGTTCACGGCCTGACCCACCAGGGTCAGGGTCTCATCAAGCTTGCCAGCAAGGTCCTGTGTGTGGTTGTTGGGGATGGCAGTGACACGGGGTGAGTGTTTGATTTGCGGAAGATCTGTGGGGGCGTTATATGTGACTTGCGCTGATGGCGCGTTCGACTCAAAAGGCTTTCAGGTGAGCCTTCGCCGCCCCGCGCTGTGCCTGGCTGTATGTTGCGCAACATCCTGGATGGCTGGTGTTGGCCTAACACAGCAGGCTTCCGTAGTGCTAGTGAAAGCGGGGTGGCACAGCCTGCGGCAACAACCCCTGGGCTGCTGCAGCTGCAGTTGCAGTGCAAACATTCGGCACGAAGTTAGAGCCACCCACAGAGCCTCCGTCGATGTTGAAATGAAACCAAAGTTTCCAAAGGGGGAGGATTCACTTACCAGCCTGTTGGTTGAGGCCCTGAGGTAGCGTGCAACAGCATCCTGCTGGAAGGAGCCGATGTCCCTGAACACATCGTTGATCTCCTCTGTGCTGCTGTTGTAGATGGCGCCCAGGCGGGGGTCAATGGCACCCAGTGTCTGGCCAATCTTCTCATTCATAGTGGCTGCAACAAATGCGTGCCAACAGTACTAGTCAGCAAGTACAAAATGTGTGCGCCAAGAGTGCAATGTTGCAACCCTGGCCTAGTGGTAGCTGGCTGTTCACACAGAAGCGGTAGGTCCACAACCAGGGCTGTTCGCAACACACTGATGAACTCAAAAAGGTGATGCTGACGATGCAACGGTGCTATGAGAGCTGTAGGACATACCTGCACCGTTGGCGAGGCCTCCTGCACTGGCGATCAGGGCCTGCTGTGTTCCCTCCATGCGTGTGCGGATGCCCAAGGTTGCCAAGTTGAAGGTGTCGCGGGTCACGCCAGCAAGCGCTGTGAAAGCGGCAACAGGCACAAGTGCAAATGACTGAGGTTTTGCGGTTGCAGACTGGGCCAGCGATGAGTCACACCCTCGTGAGTGCTGCCACGGGAACAGCCTGTGTAGGTCCTGTCGACATGTGTGATGACGGTTTGGGCGCTGTCGCTGTCATGCGAAGAGACACGCTATGCACGATACTGCCAGCGCTCACCTCGCACGAAGTTGGTGATAGCGGGAATGTCGTTGTTGTTGTCGGCGTCCGTGAGCTGTGTGGCGTAAGAGAGTGCCCTGAACACGCCGCGCAGTGCGCTGATGGCGGCCGAAAGGGACTGGACGATGAAGGCGCGAGGGTTGACGGCAAATCGCTACAACAAAACGCATTCAAAAACACACGTCGTCAGCGAAGCTGTGAGAGGCTTGCGGAGGGGCGAACAACTGCCAACCGACGTAAAACGCTTCCATTGTCGGCAATTATGACTTACGATGGGGCTGAGGTACAGTGCGAGCCTGATGGCGGTCTCTCCCCAAGCCTCGGCGACAGTGGCGACGGCATCGAGCTGGGCGGCCCTGTACAGAGTGCCGATAGAGCTGTAGAACAGGACATCACCCCAGGCTTCAAGCTGAGGGTTGTCCTCTGCATGCATGGCGGGCAGGGCAGCGGGACAGAAAGCTTAGCTGGGGATCAAGTTGCTGGGCAACGCTGTCGCATCGGGCAACTGGCGCTTTTGCCACAATGCAGCAATTGATACTGCGCTGCGGTGAGTCACTCAATCGCACTGTAACAAATGCCTCATCAAGTGCCTCATGTGGCATCAGTAAGCCTACTCAGCAAGGAGTCAATCTCAATCCAGGGTGAAGTCAATGGTTGATGAGGCAGCAACCTGCAGATGGCGCGCTTACCTGCAAAGTTGCTGATGGATGCCAGCCACTGCTCCTGTGCAGCAGACCATGTCTGGGCCACAGGCTGAGCACGGGACTGCCAAGTGGCGACGAAGTCCTGGGCAAAGTTGCCCTCCAGACCAGTCTCTTGCCAGCACCTGGGTTGACACAGCGAACACCGTGTTTGGTGACCAAGACAACATGGGCCATGTGGACATTGAACATGAACCTGACATTGCTGAGGAGTCCCAAGGGTAGCTTCATGTGTTATGCATGCTTTGACAAGGGCTGAAGTCGCTGGCAGCAACCCTCAGACATGTCAGCAGGCCACCTGAACCACGCAACACAGTGCCAGCGCCAGCCGATCTCACCAGAAGAGGTCGTTGTAGCAGCGCTCCAGGGTGGACAGGAATGCCCTAATGTCATCCTCACTGGTGGGCAGCTCAAAAGTGCCATCACCTGTGACAGGGCATGAGCACACACATTCAACATGGATGTTTGCTTACTGCCGCAATGCTTGTGGATCCATCTTTGCATCCAGCACCTGAGGTGCATTGCAGCAGTGATTTGATGCAGCCATGATGGTTGCCAACCAGTGCTACCAGACTGGCTGGCAACAGTGACCCAACCATGCTGGCTGTAAACTACTTCGTGACCATAAGACGCTTGCACTGGCAGTGCCGATCCATGCTGGTTGGGCCCAGCCTGTTGACCACCAGGAGGATTGCCTCACCTGTTTCCTGGAAGCCCATGACTGCTGGCAGCTTCTTGAGGCTGACAATGCTGTTGGCAATCTCACTGTTCAGCACCTTAGACAGAGCAGGGCTGGCCTTGTCCAGCAGGGCCTACAAAAAAAAGAAAAATGATAGGTAAAAATGGTATGTTTTGGCCACCACTCCAATTTGAACATGTGTGTACTTCATGCTATGAAATACAGTGTTCAACACTATACAACGGTTGTATCTGCGGTGGCCATTTGCCCATCAGGTAGACATGCAGGCTGGAGGGCAGAAGGCGACGGCACACACACCACACCTGTGCCTATCACAATGGCCCATCATGGCGCAACGTTTGGCAAACATCAGCTCAAGGGTGCTGGCAACATTCAACCGCCAACAATACACAGTTCCAGGCCCTGAGTCGCAGCATTATTACTATAACATTATAATGTTCACCTGCACAGGCTCAAACTTCTTGGACAGCTGCTTGGCCAGGAAGTCATTCAGTTGGTCAACAACCTGACAGGAACAGCGCACAAGAAGGTGGGGTGAGGCCCTTGATAGTATCGGCAGGGTGCAGCAGACAGTTTGTCTGTGGCCACCACCGCCCGGAGCAGAATGTGCATACACGTGGCAATGCTGGATTTAGCCATGACTGGCACGCCTTGACATGCTTCAAGGGAAGCAACTCAGATAGCCGCTATTAACTGCTGTATCAGCATCCGCAGATGCAAAGCTTGCAGTGGCTGGACCGTGAATGGCCCCTTGCCCAATATTGCGGGCGCCACCAAACGGCAGTACCAAAGGCCATACAGGCTCACTGGCCGTGCACCAACCCCACCTTGGCTGTGGCATCACGTTTGGCGCCCTTGATCTGCCTCACGGACTTGACAACAGCGGCCACATCAGACTTGGAGGGCACAGCCACACGCTTCTTGAAGATGGACACCTGCACACCAACACACCAAAAAACTTATGCTTTCACTCGATACTGTCCACTGCAGCCCTTGCACATGGATAGGGTGATGATGCCTGGCTTACTACAAGCTGGCTTACTTCAAGTTGGCTGCATAACTGTCATGTGGATGGCTCAATGATAGATGGGGTTGAAAATCATTGCACGCTGCAGTGCAGGCTGCAGTCCTGCTTACCTCAGGCTTGACCTCGCTACCATCAAAGGCAGTGGTGTTCATGTCACTGGCAAACAGTGGCCCGTTGGTTGCACCACACAGCCACAGCTCCCAGCCTGTCAGCTTCAGGGGACGCCTGAGGGAGGGAAGTGAGGGAGGGATCGAGGGAGGGAGGGAGGGAGGGGAGGAGCACGGGACAGGTGGGCAACTTGGGTTGAACGGGCAGGGAAGACTACTGTCAGCCGAGGCGACAGGAGGGTATTATGGCAGGTAGCATGCAGTGTTGGGGAAAGTCCAACTCTGGCAGGAACAGGATGGATGGAAGATGCGGGCATTGACAGAATGACCTGCACCATCCAGTAATCATGCTGTAAGTTATATCCCTGTCTGCACCTGGTGATCAGTTCCTCACCCCCCAGTGGTGAAGAACTGATTAGCAGAAGCAGACAGGGCCATACCTTCAGCACGATGTACTGCATGGTGCAGGGTGCGTGGTGGCCGACCGTTTTCTAAGGTTATCAGAGCTCTTCAACGTCAATTAGGGATTAGGGTTTGGGAAAGGTTAGGTACAGGAGAGCAAACTTTGCTCTGGTTGAACCATATAATGCCATCAGCAGGGGCACAGATGCCATTGGCCAGTGGCACAAATGCCACTTTGGGGATTTGGGCATGTCACTGAGATGGACAGCGTCATGCCAAATCCCCAACATTACATCTGTGCCACAGACATGGCAAATCTCCCTTGACGGCACCAACAGGCCTGAAAGCATGCTACGCAGCTTAGTTGCAGCCAACTGAGCCCCAGCCTTGAGGTACTTACTTTGTTGCGGCCGTGTCAGTGACAGTTAGGGTCCACACACCCTGGCTGCCACCAGCGCCTGCAGCCGTGCCCTCACCAGCAGCCAAGCTGGCCAGGGGCTGGGCAGGGCGGTACACAGAGCTGTAGGGAGCCTCAGCCTGCAAATGTTGAAATGAAAAGAAGACCATGAGTTTGCCTTGATGCCTGGGGCCCAGCCAGGTTGTTACACGTCCAGCGGGTGTGGAAACATAATGTTCAGTCAGGCTGACTGAGCGGCATCACTTCATAATTGACTTCATTGATGGCAACGCAAAAAGCAGGCCTCGTAGTGTGGCACCAGCAGGGCTTGCTGGTGCAACTGCCAGTTTGATGACCGAAGTACGGACACCCAACTGGCAGTTGTACCAGCAAGCCCACCCGGTGCCGCCACAGTATGCGGCCTGATTCTTGCGTTGCCATCAATGAATAACGCCCATACAGTACTGAGAAGTTCTCATTACAATTTTCACAAACGGGCATCAAATTTGGCAGTGGCGAGTGTTTCTGTGTATGACATGACTTGCAACCTATGTGGCCCCGGGTCAGCAAGTGTTCAACACCTCCGGGAGACTACCACTGGTGCATAGTATGCACGTGTGCCTCACGCATCAACTCCACCGAACACACAACTAGGAGACTGTTTGCCATAGTCCCATGCATGCTTACCGCATTGGTCGGGAATGCGTTGGGCGCATAGTCCGAGAAGATGGTCTGGATCATGTCGGCTCCAGCAGAGGCACCACCAGCAGCAGACTTGATGGTAACGGTGCTGCTGTTCCTGCTGGTGCCAGCAGCTGTTAGGGTCACCTACAGGGGCAACAAACGTGTTGTTACATGACAGGAAGTAAAGGGCAGATGCAGGCCGCAAGGGTTGAGCCGAGGCAATCAACACGACGGTGAAACCCAATCAGTTTGCAGCCTGCAAGTGTCACCAAAATGGAGCGCAGAGCTTTGGCATGCAGTCCTAAGGCATTCACCTCTTCAACCTCACACACCATAAACCGTGTCACAGAGTGAAAAAGCTTGGCAGGCCTACACGTGCTGAACGTGTCAGGCACTTTGATTCACACACTGGCTCAACAAGGACTAGTACTACTAGTAGCCAGGGCCTTGCACTGTCCCCTGCTACAACCGTGCGTTGAAAACCCCACCGCCCCACCAACACTAAGCCTGTGGTTAAGCCGCGCATCATCAGGCAGCTAGATCTACGCCAGGCAGACAGCCTGTCTGCCAGGCAGCTAGATCTACAATGTAGATCTAGCTGCCTGATAATGTGCATGTGTCCAGTGTCCAGGCCTCCCACGCCAGGACAGTGTCAGTATCTGCACGTTTGTGTTGGCTGAGTTGACAACTAACTCAGCAGACACAGACGTGCAGATATCAACACGGTCCTGGCCTGGCAGGCCTGACACTAGACACAGCCTCCCCCCCCCCCCCCTCATCACTCCCAATCAGGCAGCAGTGCCTGGGTCTTCTCACCTGCGTTGTCTGCCTGGCAGGAAAAACAACCAACACAGCAGGCACACAGGTGCATCACTGACAGGCCTGACCCTGGACACAGCCTCCCCTCGCCCCAACCATCACCCCCACCAGGCAGCAGTGCCTGGGTTTTCTCACCTCGAGTGCTGCCACGTCAGGGTGCTGCACCTGCATGATGACTGACACGTCCATGATGTCAGCGGCAGCCAGCACCTTGAGGGAGCTGCGCACGTGGCCCCAGGTGTTGCTGTCGGGGGAGCCGGTGTTGTTCACCACATGCACACGGCAGGAAACCTGCTCGGCATCATCCTGGGCAGCAGCCTGGGGTGGCAGAGGTGAACGGCAGCACACGTGTACACAGCAGGTTTATGTATTGATTGGAGCACACACCAGCTGGGGCAGATGGATGCTGAGTATCCGGCCAAGAAGATTTTCTGGACAGCTGCTGTGGAGGCCTGCCTAGGTGGAATCTGTAGGCTGCCTGACAGTGTGCGGCTGCTGCACTCCCAGCAACAAGGGCTTGGGCTGTCTAGGGAGGCTGCTGCTCCAGACGCCAATCAGAAAAACCCAAATAATCACGCGTCTGAAATTTGTCCGTAACCAGCTGGGTCGGATTGTGTAGCTGCCACAAAACTGCTCCTCTTGGATTGGCCAAATCTGTTCACCTTTGCCACGCCGCACACGGCCAATAGCGCCAGCAGAGCTAGCGTCGACAAACTCAACCGCATGTCTTTATGCTGTTTTTTTGTGCTTCTGTTTGCGAGGAAGTAAGTGCTACAGCTGCACCACTAAATACCGCTGCCTGCCTGCTCTCTGCGCTGCTGTCAGCGCGTATCAACCAGGCAAATGAAACAAAATGAAGGGTCTCAAGCGGCTGGCGACGTGGGAAGAAAGACAGAGCAGTCAGAGCCTGAGACACAAAAGCTTGGAGAAAGAGATGCCTCGGGGAATCAAACATCCCGCTGGAGATACAACTTTGCAGATGCATAAGCAAGACAAAAGAGGCAATGCATTGTCGATAGGAATCTGAGCGCCTCGCCGAAGTGGCAGGTAAGCCTGGTGATCGTTTGACTTTGACTTGTGCTCATCGCTGGTATCTTCACGTACTATGCAGTAATCCATGGTGTACTCAGCAAGAAATTCACGGCTGTTATCATGTGGTTGGATTCACCTGTTCCGCGGTCAACTTTCATCACGTTTCTTGACTTCTGACGGTCAGGCTCGACTTAATCAGGTCCACCTGCCTTGGGCCCTCAAAAGTGCCAGCACCATGATGCGGCCGATACTGTTTGGGTTGCTGCTGCTGTTGGCTCACACAGGCCTGTGTGAGTAGATCATCATGAGCTGTGCTTCTGCCCCGTCACCCTACGGGTTCTTACCTGCCATCTCCTGATTCTACAGGTGCAGAACAATGTCAGAATGAAGCTGCATCCGCGCAGTACAACTACACGCACGTGTTCTCAACAGCAAGGGGCACAGGTGTAGCATTTTCAGGTCAGGTGCTGACTTGTGCCACATTGCAGCTCATCAGCAGATGATGGTGTGCTGAGGCCTTGATTGTGCTGCAGACCTTCCTGGCTACAGCAGGAGTGTGTATGCAGAGGACCATGCCCTGCTCACACCCGAGTCACGAGTGTGGGCACCCAACACATACGGATGGTGAGCACCGGTTGTACAGCGGGCAGCTGGAACGTGCTCAAGCAGCAACCCACCCAACAAAGCCTTCCCTATGGTGCCTTTACAGATTCAGCAACGGAAGCAGGAGCAAGCCTGCTGTTCTGTGGTATGGTGGCGACACAAGTCACCCCACCCTATCTGAAAGCCCCACGCTTGAGCTGGTCACAACAGCACACAGCTGTGTGCCACCTCCACTGGCTGATAGCGTCTTTGAAGTGTACTGACAGAATCGTTCATGCTTTGTGTGGCTTGATCTGCTGCCCATGCTGCAGGCAGAACAGCCTGACAGCCCACCTGATCACCCCTGCCAAGGGAGCCCACTTCACGATGTACCTGGTGCAGATGAAGGAGGGCAGCAAGGCAGCACAGCTGGCACCTACTGTGGAGAGGCAAGTAACTGTCCAGAGGGGTTGAAAAGCAAGGCCAACATATAGAGGCCAGCCAATGCTGCCGCAGGCTGTGGAGGGGGGGGGGGGTGAGTGTGTGTTTGGGGGGGGGGGGGGAGGGGATCCTGGTCAACACGACTACTGTCAACTTCCCAGTCATAGGGAATCACTGACTGTGTGTTGCTGCTGCCCTGCAGGTTTTTGTTTGTGGTTGATGGGGAGGTTGAGGTGAAGCATGCCGGCAAGACGCTGAAGCTGGCGGCAAATGACTACGCATACTTCCCCCCTGGATCAACTGACACGTGAGCATGCTGGACTGGGCTGTGCTTGTGGGGCAGAACTTGTGGTGGCCGAGAGAGGGGGGGGGGGGGGGGGCGCTTGTACTACAGTACTGCTTGTACATAGTTGTGCTAAGGGTTGCTTGTGCAGTACTGGCACAATGTTTGGTGGTGGTGTTGGACCATTTCAACAACAAGCTGTGCTGCTGTGTCTGTGTGCAGGTTGACTTCAGATGGGGCCGGCTTGTGTGTGTATGAGCGGGTGTACGCAAAGCAGGTGATTCAGGAGGGGGGATGGGGTGGGGTGATGTTGGGGGGGGGGGAGTGAGACCTCATACAGCACAGTCATCGACTGCATGGACATCAAAATCAGGCGAAGTCTGCCTCAATTTGCAAATTTAGTGCTGAGTTGGGATTGGCGTGATGCTAATGCAGCCGCAAAGCTGTTTAGCCGGCTTAGGCAGATGGCAGCTGTGTACTCCCTCACAACGATGCATGTGTCCCAAGTGGGATGTATGCATGCCACTGCATCCCTGCCAGTGTCACAACCCCAGCTTGCCGCTGCTGCTGCCGCCGCTGCTGCTGCCGCCGCTGCTGCTGCCGCTGCTGCTGCTGCTGCTGCCGCTGCTGCATCTTACAGGGCAAGCCCAAATTCCAGCACGGTACTACTGACGACAAACCTGAACTCCCAGTAGACCCCGAGGTATTCATCCTGCGCAAGCTGATGCCTGCAACAGATGACTACGATTTCAACATCCATGTCATGGACTTCAAGCCAGGGCAGTACCTATACATAAAGGAGATTCACTACAACCAGCACGGGCTACTGCTGCTGCAGGGACAGGGCATCTATAGGCTGGGGAACAACTGGTACCCTGTGCAGGCTGGTGATGCGATTTGGATGCCGCCGTTTGTGTTGCAGTGGTATGCAGCACTGGGGACGGAGAACACACGGTACCTGCTGTATAAGGATACAGCTATGGATCCACTGCTATCTCCTTAGTGTGCAGAGTGTGATTTGCACCTCAGCAGGCATTTGCTTGCTGCTTTTATGTCCCTGATCACGGACTGCAGGGGTTTGTCTTGGGGTGTCACAAGACTCTTGTAGCTAGCAGCTGGTCCCTTTGGGCACACAACACTGTCACTTTGCATGGTGAAGTTCACATCAAGAGCATTCGTGTGGCTTGTTGCCCTGACTGGGGTTTCCTCCCCATGTTGCAACATTTCAGACTGACTCAGTCTGCCCTGTTGGACAGGGCAGCTATTGGATGCAGTGCATGGCTCGGGCTCACGGTGTATAGGCAGCTTGAGGCCAAGGTGCTTTGCTGTGTACTGGGGACTTGCCTTCCCGAAGTCAGGGGGATCGGCCAGTGCAGGCGCAATGCGACGGACCCCTCTGTGCTTGATGACGAGCATGTCAGGCAGTATGTGTCATCACCTCAAGAGGCCAACTTGCTATTGTGGCAGGCATACCAATTGATCCAGCACCCTAATATTGGGCATGTGCTGAATCCTTTTAGAGCTGCTGCTGTGAATTTTGTGCAGTGGATGCTGCATGCTGTGATCAGCTTGTCACAAGTTCAACGGTTGAAAGATGTCAAGTGCATGCTGCTGAACCCACACTCCTGCCGCACAGCTGTTACTGTTACTGTTACAAAAATTCTACCCCTTCAAAAGTTGGCAAGGTTGAAGGGTTGAAGAAGAGATATCCATACGTTGGTCCAGTCAATCCATGACTGCAGCAGCAACTCCAGGGGCTGCTGCTACTGGGCCTTCCAGCCTGCTGCCGCCTGGTCCTGCACGTACTGCACCAGCTCTTGCACCTCCTCATCACTCAACTTGGCACCAAACGTGCATTGGGCCTGAAGGTCACAGCACAGCACAGCACAGCACAGCACAGCACAGCACAGCAGCAGCAGCAGCAGCAGCACACAGCGTACAATATTCAAGCCCAGGCAGAAGAAAGCACATGCGTGTTGTAAATTCTGGCAAGCACAGAGATATACTATGATAGAGTGCACAGGGCAGCAAGTCGGGCTGGTCTGTGTGGAGCGTTGCGCCTGCAAGGCGCATGAAGGCAGCATGCCATTGTCAGGGAGCATGCCTCTCAAAAAAGGCACACCGCTACCCTCAGGATCACTCAGCAGGGGTAAGTGGCAACATATGTGGTGACAAGCATGCCGACAGTGGTAGCGCCATGCTTCTCATGATGGTATCAACGACCTCGCAGCTGCGCCTGAACCACTTGCAGCTGCAGTACGGCATGCTGGCAAGCACTGGCATGAGTATCGGACGCTGCCAATGCAACATGACCATAACATGCTCATGCATTGCAGATCAGAACCCCACCTTGGGAGCACACTCCTTGCCAAACCCAGGCATGCGGGCCTTGCCACTGTAGATCAGCTTGTACAGGCTGTCGCTGTCAGCTGCACCATTCTTCACCAGGTCTGCCTGAAAGAGCGTGGCTCCTGCCTGAATGATGTTGCCACCCCCCACATGACAGCCTGTGGGGTGAAAAGGGGGGATGGGGCCAGAGACAGAGCGGTGTATGGTGACTTGTCATGTTGCTATTTTACAGCACAACTTGGCCACCAACAAGCCTGCTGCTAACTGCAAAGGCTGCTGAAGCAGAAGCAAACCCAATTAGGTGCAGCAACCAAGTCCCTCCCCTCCTGTTCCAGCCATACCTACACACTTCGTGCCAAAATTCGCCTCTGCTGTGGCTGCTTGAGCAGTGCTGCTGCACAGCAATGCCACTGCTGCCACAGCAGCTGCTAGGACCGCTTGGGATGTGTGCTGCAGTTGTGGCTGTTGGGCACTCTCAGCAAGCCTGGCTCTGTAGGCACGTGGGGCTACTGTCAGAGGCCTCTGCAAGCATCCAACCACGAAGTAAGTGATCTGGATCAACGCTGCGCATCTGGCAAGTGGGTTTGAGACAGAATAATGTGTCTTACTGTTGTGCTACTGCTGCTGCAGCAACTGCGTGTGGGCTGAACATGCAGTGAGCTGCGCATGATTCCAGAGGATGAAGCTAACGTCTACCAAATTTTTAAGTGGGCCTAGTTTGGCGCAACCAAACTCTTGCTCTCCCATCATCGTACTGCTGAACCCGTCGGAAGAGTGGTGAGGCCCCAGACACACAGCAGATATCGATGTCCCTTATGACTGTGTTTTATGCGTCGGCATCTTGCCCGTATGCTCTCTTTGCTCACGTGCTAAGGTTTCGAAGGGTGATGCAGCTTGTCAACCTGCAGCGGGCCCGGGTGTGCCGCCAAGAGCCAATAATTCACACCGAGAACCTATCAGTATGCCTTCAGCCACGACAGAGGCGTCGTGTTGCTGCTCACGCGCAGAAGCGGCTCCCAGTAGCTTCTGCTGCCTCTGTCCTTGGGAGCCTGTTGGCTGGCGCCGTGTGGGCTTCCGAGGCTGCTGGTGGGTCCACCTATTTACTACGTGCCAGATAGCAACCTCTGCCGTTGCTGCAGACCGCATGTGGGTGGCAGATGTGCAGCAGATACAAAGAAGCGGTCCTTGCACAACAATGTACTCCTTGCACTGCACTGCAGACGTGCAAACCACCTACGTACCACCTACTGTCGTTGATGTGGAGTTTGTGCAAGCTATCCCTCAGCAGGTACGCTGCAGCTTGTGGTAGGCATGTTCCATCATGCAGCAGCTCCGTGTGACAGGCTCACACCCAGGTGTTGTCAAGCAGTGCTCCACTTTACAAGCTGTCCTGTTCACAAGCTCTGCTGTCCCTGCACCACCCAGCAGGTAACGCATGTCTAGCTGCAGGCCTGCACTCTTCCCTCCCGCACAGACTGTGACGTCATGCGTGCCATGTGCTGCAGGTGCCATCGCTGCGTGCCAGCAGCTTTGATGGGGTGCTGCTGAGCATCATCCGTGCCACAGACGACCTCTCACTGGCAGCTGACACCCTGCTGGACCTTACAGCAGCCTCAGACCCCTCCACAAACACCTCCCTCACCTCAGCAGCAGCCAGCAACGTCATCAATGACACCAGCACAGCTCTGCCAGCTGCACCCACACTGCAGCTCACCAGCATCCTGCAGCCAGCAAGAGTCCTGCAGCTCCCAGCGCATGAGACGGGTGCCCATGCCAGCACAAAGGCACAGGAGGCGCTCAGCACACCACAGCGCATGTCTCAGCAGGCTCTTGCCATGGCTGGAGAGGCCCTCAAGCTTGCAACCTTACTGGAGGCACAGGCTGATGGGTGTGATCCTGCAGAGCAGGAGCTCCTGCAGCAGATAGCAGCAGCAGCACGGCTGGTGTCTGTCATGGCAGCGGACATCGTGCCGCCCGCTGGCGCAGCAGACAGCAGCAGCTACAGCAACAGCGACAGCGACAGCCTGGTACCTAATGTCAGCATGCATGGTGCTGGCGGCTCTGCAGCGGCGGCGGCAGCGGCACCAGCTGAGGCTGCAGGAGCAGCAGAGGGAGCTGGGAGCTTTGGTGGGGATGCGCTGCACAGGTTTGCGGGCCTGCCGGTGCTGGGGATGCAGCAGGAAGCCTGCCACACCCCGGGGAAATTGGCGCTGCAGCGTTGCAGAGCTCAGCTTGCTTGCATCTGTAGCATGTGCTTGCATCTGTAGCGTGTATGTTTGTGAGCTGTTGGGTGCTGTGTCCACCCGCACCACGCTGCAGCAGCAGTAACAGCATTGTTGTCAAACTGGCAGGTGTGTGTGCAGGGGTGTGCTTGTCTGGTTTCGTGCCACAGGCTCAATAGCAGCTGTTGGTCCTGCGGGTGTGGGCTGATGTGCATGTGCGTGAAGTGCACTTGTGGTTGCGCCTACCAGCGCAGGTGTCGCTCTCATTTCTGCATGTGCTGGGCTTCCATGGGCTGTCATACCAATCAACGTGTTCACTACGGTAGTGCTGGGTGGCTGCCTGCAGCCTTGAAATAATCTGCTGGAGTGCCCGTTTTCTGGGCGAACGAAGAACAACCGAAGGCGGGCTGCTTTCTGTGCACGGTTGTGACAGTGGTGGACTTGACTGCTTTTGGTCATCGCAGGGTTGGGAGTGTGTTCAGACCCAGACTGTGTTTTGACTTGGGTTATTGACCTGTACCTACTGCATGATGGCACGCCATGTGTGCACCAGCTTGCAGGGCATTCTTGTGTGACCTGGCCCCGTGTAGGTGCCTGACGGTCAGCACTGCAGCTGCGCTGGAGACAGCCGCAGCATTCAGGCTCGACTTGGAACTTGGTATAATATAAGGCTCATGCGGGTGCCACCCGGCTGCGGCAGCCACACAGCAGACCCCCACCCTCATGTGGGGCTGGTGGCGCAGCAACATGTGCTGAGCTGCCTGTGTGCTTGATGAAGGCGGTTGGTGTTCATCAATGGCGCTGTCCTGGTGCCGGTTTTTGATGTGTTGCTTGCACCCCGTTGGCATCGGTGGGTGTTGCTTTTGTGTGAGCTTGGAAGAAATTGTGGTTTTACAGTTGGCTTCATCTGTCCTGGAAGCTGCCATTAAATGACTTGTATTTGACACAACGGGCCAGCCTTGGCCCGCCCATCTTGGCGGCTGTGCAACATCAATACTACTACTACTACTACTACTTTACTGGATCAGGGCCTCGCCTGATCGCCCTTTCAGGAGCCAAACAAGGCTCATAGGGCATAAGCACTCCTCAAAGGACTCGCATGAGAGAAAAACAACAGCACCAGAATGCGCCTCAGAGGTCATCCAACAACTCATCCGGAAACATATCCGCCGCACCAGCTTGAGCTGCTTCAATGATCTCCTCTTCTTCAGAGGCAACGACACCAGCAGGCTCGGCCACAAGTTCTGGCGGCGGGTGCTGCCACCGACGCTGTGAGCACTCATACATAAAACCAGCTACTAAGTGCTGCTCTTGAGGCATGAACTGCCGAACTTCCGCAGAAGACAGCTGCCGGCTGGCTACATGCTGCCAACCACCGAGGCACTCAAACAAGTGAGAGTGATGTTGTCTCACGGTGGCATAGGCACTGCACTCAGCAATCATATGCAACTCATCTCCAACCCCTGCATCACACAATCTGCACACACGCTCCGACCGAGGCACAGGGGCACGTACACGGGTCCCCTCAATGTCTTGATACTCCCACTTCATATGCAATTTGAGTCACCCGAGAGACATTGACTGCACAGGCAAGAATATACCTTCGAGTGTTCGCACCCACTTCCACAACAGACTCACGCCTTCCACTTGCTTTGACATATTTCCACGACGGACTCACTTAGGCAAGGGGATCATGTCAACGGGCTGACACAGGCAAGGGGATCATATGTTACACCATCAAAGCAAGGTGCACTAGCCCATGTTTCAAGCTTGGGCACGTGCCCAGCCACTGACGCGCGCTCAGCAGCTGCAGAGTGCGCCGCCACACCACAGCTGCTGCACTTAGCTCCTCTGGCTGACCACCTCCTCGACACCACAGCTGCTGCAGCTGCCTGCTCCTGCTGCCCGTCGGCCCGACATGCCCCATCCTGCCTCCAGGCGGCACGCTGGTGCACTTCGCATGGCCCAGTGCGGACTGTGCCAGCCTGCTGCTGGCTGTGCTGACGCAGCGCGTGGCTGACGCTGTAAACGGGTGGGGCTGAACCGTGCAGTCGCTGTGCTGACTCCGTGGTAGCATGGGCTGAGTGGCGCGGTGTCCAGCTGCCATCCTGCGCTCTGCCGCGGTGCTGGACCCACACACAGTCACTGTCAACATGGTGTTGGTAGCTGGAGGGAAGTGTGCTGCGTGTGCTCCCAGGAACCTGGATCCTGCAACACCTGGTGCGCGTGGCCGGGAGGCCTGTGTACCTGCAGGGGCAAACCTTGACCAGCGATGCTTGACAGTAACAGCACCCGGAATGTTCAGTCAGGAAGTTGTTGGCTGTCGTGTTGCATATGCAGGATGTTTGAGTCCTCCGCACAGTCCCAGAAAGACCCATGTCGCTGGTGCTCATGCTGCATGTGTGCCTGCTGTCGGCTGTTGCACACAACAGCGTGCCGACATGCGAGCAGCGCATGAGCGGAAGCTGCCCAAAACCAACCACAGGCGTTACAAAACAGGGCCTCACACCCTGACATCGAGCCAAGGCATACATGTGCATTGCTGCACCAGCTTATGCAGTCGTCAAGACACACTGCGTACTGCGCGTGCAGCGCACATTTGGCACCCACTGTAGCGGCTGCAGGCTGGCCATACAGTCCAAACACTGCAGCAGCTGCAACACTACGGCAGCACTCCACACTCCCACCACAGTGCCAGGACAGGCGCTTGCTGAAGGGTGCGGGGCCAGGTCATCACTATCCCTCCCGCCCAATTCCCTGACCTAGCAGGCAATTCTTTGACACGCTTATTCACTTCGCGCAATGCAGACGCTGATGTGCAGCGTTGCCTGCATGCTTGGTTGTGCCAAAGAACCCTACACGCAACACTGCACACACCTGTACCCACACTTGCCAGCTGTGTGGCTGTGACGCCTGAATGGGATGCAGCCCCCGCCTGACTGCTTGACAGCAGCCCACCAGCCTGCTGTGAAAGTATACTATCCTGGCACTTGTGATTACTGTCTGCTGAGGGTTAGTGTCGGGGTGTCTGTACTACTAAGCTGCTAGCTTGCTGTCCGTCTCCCTGCGCTAGTCACTGCCTACTCCACCACGCCATCCTGCTGCTGCTACTGCCTTCTGAGCTCCCCAACACTCATTCCCAACAGCTACCTGCTCAACCTCAGCCAGATCTTGGCTGCAACCAAAGCCTCTGCACTGCCAGTCGGCACAGGCTGCTAACTGCCCCTGCATGGTGGAGCAACAATGACACAGACAAGGACAGGGAGGAGAGATGCCACATACCTCAGATCGACCAGGGGCCACAAACCTGGCAGCAATGACATGCTGTGCAGGGCAGGCGTTGGCAAGGCCAACACAAGGCCACACTCCATCACAGCAGGCACGCTGTGATATGGTGTGGCGCTGTCTGCAGTGCCACAGCTACGGCTGTGGGCGATAGGCATGTCTTGGTGCTGCTCATGCGCCATGCTGTGATCTGGAAGGCTTACCTGCAACATACAACACACGCAGCATGGCACAGCACAGCAGAGCAGCAAGACAGCAGCAGAGACAGCAGCGGAGCCAAGCTCAACAATGCCATGAAGCTGCTCATGCATGCACACACCGCTAATTGGCATCCCTTGGAGGTAAAGGTGCTGCGACAGTACCCGCAACACATCTGACAACTTATATCCATTAGTAGCTGTATGGTGAGATGAATAACCCCTGCAAACTGGTAGGTGGTCCTTGTACTGGACCTGAGGGGTTGTCGGTCTGTCTGTCCATCTGTCCATCTGTCTGTCAGTCGGCCTGCAGAGGTAGACCACGCTTGACTGCCAGCTGGGTGACTGCAGACCTCTCAGCGCCAGCAGCTGCACAACCACACAGCAGCAGCAGCAGCAGCAGCAGCAGCAGCAGCAGCAGCAGCAGCAGTGAGTTTGTTGAACACTGCGCGCAACAGCCAAAGCTCAAACCCAGCACTCTCACGGTTTGATGTTGCCAACACTACAGCCCTTTGCATGCCCCTGCGGCACCACAACACCAATCAACTGCTCTCCCTCAACGTTGACCATATCAATCTGCAACAACATCAATCCCACCTCAGCATCATCAGGCACAGTAAGTCACCACCAAAACCTAAGGGCAGCCTAACCCAAGGATTTCTGCATAGGAAGCACCCCAGCCACCCCATCAAACCCACCCGAGGTCTCCAAGTGCAACTCCCACAGCTGCTTGCTCCAGGGATGCACCTCAGCACCCCGCCGCGCAACAGCAGCAGCAGACGCCGGCGACACCCGCTGCGCCAGCTGCACTGCTGCCACCCAGTCCCCCACAGGAGCCACCGGCACGCACTCCCACAGAGCGCGTATCAGCAGCGGCAGCAGCCAACACAGTGCGCCGTCACTGGGGAAGCGGGGCACCAGGGACAGAAGGGCCTGGCAGAGGGCTGGTGAGGCTGGGACAGCTGCTACCAGCAGCTCGACAGCCTTCACCACCTGCAGCAAAGAGGGTACGATAACATAAAAATAGTGAGCCTGGGCCTGGTAGAGGGCTGGTGAACATGGGGCGGCTGCTACCAGCAGCTCGACAGCCTTCACCACCTGCAGCAAAGAGGGTACGATAACATAAAAATACTGAGCCTGGGCCTGGTAGAGGGCTGGTGAACATGGGGCGGCTGCTACCAGCAGCTCGACAGCCTTCACCACCTGCAGCAAAGAGGGTACGATAACATAAAAATACTGAGCCTGGGCCTGGTAGAGGGCTGGTGAACATGGGGCGGCTGCTACCAGCAGCTCGACAGCCTTCACCACCTGCAGCAAAGAGGGTACGATAACATAAAAATACTGAGCCTGGGCCTGGTAGAGGGCTGGTGAGGCTGGGGCAGCTGCTACCAGCAACTCTGCAGCCTTCACCACCTGCGCAGGGAGGGCACAATGCAGAGTTGCTTCAGAGTGTATGTGCAGCGGCCTTGGGCGACCTTTATTGCTACAGCGGATGCAATGAAACCAGGTGTCAGACACAAGGATAGTGAGCCTGGGGCTGGCAGAGGTACGGTGAGGCTGGGACACCTGCCACCAGCAGCTCCACAGCCTTGACCACCTGCAGCAGGGAAGTGGGTGCAACGAGCTCACACAGCGCGCATACACACAGCACAAGCAACACACAGCACAAGCAACACACAAGTGGGGGAGACGGCAAGCAAGGTTGGAGCACCCCGCAGAAACACGAACCCCCTTGCGACCCTGTCCTGATTATGTATTGCATTCGGTTCATTGGTTGCTTGTACCGTTGACACAGAAATGCACAACATACAGCTTCATGTGCAACCCCCTCACCTCTCGCGGTGTCAGTGTCTGCAGCAACCTGCCCAAGGCTCCCGGCCACAGCAGCGCATGTGGCAGCACCAGCCCAGGAGTGCTGAGCTGCTCCCGCACACCAGCCAGCCCATACACCACCTCAGGGTGCTGCAGCCCAGCCAACACACCCCCACCCCTGCTGCCGCTGCTGCTGCGCCCGTCCTGCTGCATAGGCCCCCGCACCCGCAGGCCTGCCAACATGACCTCCAGCCAAGAAGACGCGCAGGACTGCTGCTGCTGCTGAAGCCGCTGCTGCTGCTGAAGCTGCTGCTGCTGCTGCCCCTGTTGCAGGGCCGGACCCCCTGGGCTGCGGCTCGGACCCGAACCCCCCGCTGCATGCACAGCAGTGAAGGCACCCATGAAGCATGCCTGCAGCATTGAGGCAGCCCCTGTGCTGGCACGGTGCTGCTGTGCTGCGCTGACAGCATCCAACACATGCCGACAGGCCTGACCCCATGACCCCAGGCTAGCCTCATAGCTCGCCCAGTTGAGCAGCGCAACACACAGCTGCACAGGCACACCCTCTGAAGCCCCCTGCATGCTGCTGCCGCTGCTGCTAGGGCCGGTGTGACCAGCCCCTGCTGCTGCAGCAGGTGCAGGTGCAGTCACAGCCCTGGACAGGTTGTCCAAAAGGGTCTGGTAAGACTGCCGCACCTCCTTGACCGCCGCTATCAGATCCTGCTGCTGCCGCCGCTGCTGTTGCTGCTGCATGAGTATCCACACAGCGCCCACTGGGCCATTGCCTTGCTGGAAAGCCTGCTGCAGGATGCCTGTTCCCGCTAGTGCACCTCCACCCACCGCCGCCGCCGCCGCTGCGCCCATGTGCTGCTTAGAGCCCTTCTGTGCACGAGCATACAGCAAGCCTGATGCCGCTGCCCCCAGTATGTGCTGCAGGAGGCGCTGCTGAAGCTGCGTGGATGTTGTAGTGTTGCCTCTGCGAGCTAACTCGACCGCTAAACCCCCAAAATCAATCGCAGAGGCAGCTGCTGCCAGCGCACAAAACACCTCTGGGTGCCTCAAAGGTGCCGCATGCTGCGACAGCAGCTCCGGCAGCAGCCATAGGCCGCAGTATGCTGCTGCTGCAGCATCAGGCCCTGTCCCAAATGCCTGGCGTACCAATACCTGAGTGGTCGCCATGATGGCTTGCATGCGCAACAGAGCACCATCCCAGCCCACACCTGCTGCCTGTCCTGCACTCCCTGCACTCCCTGCCGCTGTGGCGGCTGTTTGGTGCTGCTCCTGCTGCCCCAGCAGCAGCATCAGGATCAATGCTGCTGCAGAAGCAGACTTCTCCAGGTCTCCAGAGGCCGACAGCAGCCCAGCGACACCGCGTGCTAGGTGCGCCTGCTTCTGAGGCGCTGCCTGCAGCAGCCGCAGCCCCAACACCAGGTCACCTTCCGGCTGGCCCTCGCTGCTACCCAACCCCAGCACACCCCAGAAGGGATGCAGCGCCATCCAGTTGCAGCAGAGGCCCTCACGAGCAGCACAAAGAGCCGCAGACGGCACCCCTGGTGACACTACGTGCTGGCCCTGCTGCTGCTGCTGGCGTGAGGTGCAGCCCTGCACGACAGGGCCCTCCAACAGCAGCTGCGCAGCAGTCTTCAGGAACTGCCCGCAAGCTGCCGCTCAGGAGTGGCCGCATTCGCTCTCACGCCACCAGCGGCAGCCCCGCACAGCCTCCCAAACTCCGAAGGGTCCACCACCAGTGGCCCCTGCTGGTACATCAGCCGAGCAGAGACCCCGTGCGGCAGCGTCCGGCAAGCCGCCGCATGTGTCGCCGCCACCAGCAGCACCGAAAGCTCCAACGGATGCTGCAGCAGTACTGCTAGCAGCCCTCGGACAGCCTGTCTGCCAAGATTCTGCCTGAGCACCTCCCCCAGCGCTGCATCCCACACGGCGGGTGCCGCCCCGCCCGCTGCTGCTCCCGTAGTGCGCTGCAGGAGGGTATTGGCCGCCTTCACGGCCCCCTTCCACTGCGCTTGGCTGTGGCGGCCCAGCACCTGGCCTGCAGATGCCTCGGCAGCAGTGTCCAGCAGCATCCGCAGCAGCTGGTGCAGCAGCACGTCTGCCCCAGCCTCACACAGGACCTTGAGCAGCCGCAAGGCGAGGTCCAACACACAGCTAGCAAGGGCCTTTTCAGCTGCCGCCTGCTCTAGAAGAGCACCCGGCGACCCCGCCCGCCCTGTTACACTCTCAGCTGTTGTGAGATCCGAACCCCCGCCAGACACCCGGGTTGCTGACGTCCCTGCCGCGGCTGCTACAGTCAGCCCTGCAAGGCCCTTGACCCAGTTGACCGCCTGCAGCTGCCACAGCCCCCGAGAGAGCCCAGCAAGCAGCCAGAACTGGTAGCAGCGCCGGCCCCACTTCTCAGCACGCTCCAACACTGCTGCCTGCGCCTCGAGGCCGCCCCGCAGCTGCAGCAGGTGCAGCTGCAGCAGCCAGATCTTAGTGGAGTGCTCGTGGGCCTTGAGACCCTCCAGCAGCCGCCGGTTGGCTGCAAACAGCAGCTCGCTATACAGCAGCGGCACCGGCCGCTGCTGCTGAGGCTGTGGTGCAGCCGGCACAGCAGCTGCTGCTCCCACACCCCTCAGCACCTGCTGCACATGCCCCGGCATCACCCCGAGAAGAGTGAGGGCCCAGGACAGCCACCAATCCTCACTCTGGTGTGGCTGCTGCTGCTTTTGAGCCTCAAATGGGGCATCCACCTGGGCTACTGCTGCTGCTGTGGCATCCTGTGGACTCAATCCTGTTGCTGGCAGGGGACCTGGTGGCCCCTGGTTCCCTCCTGCAAGCCCTGCAGTGCCACCCAGCGGCCAGGCCGCAGCCTGGTTGTAGTACCGCCACTCCTTCCCCTGCCCCTGCTGCTGCTGCTGCCCGCGCCGCTGCTCGCCTGCTGCGCTGCCACCAGTAGAATGTGCAACAGCCAGGATCTGCTGCCGGTTTAGCTCCTCAAACCAGGCCGTGCGCTGCCTGTTATCCGGTACGTTGTATAGGTCCAGGCCAGCTGGCGGCAAGCCGAGTGCTACTGCTGTAAAGGCCCCCTCCTCCCACGGCAGAGGCAGAGGGCCACTGCCTGCAGGGAGGACCCACTGCTGCTGCCCACCAGCAGCACCAGCGGCAGCGGCAGCAGCAGCACCCACCTGCTGCTGTGGGCTGGCTGAGAGGTGCCTGAAGAACAGCTGCCGCAGGTGTGAGGGGCTGTACACCTGCACACCAGCCGTCGCCAGCAGAACCGGCTGCCGCTGCTGCAGCTGGGTGCGCTGAGCATGGGACACCTGGTGATCCAACCCCTGCTGCTGCCTGCTGCCTGCAGTGGGTGTGGAAAAGCTGCATGCCACAGCAGCAACAGGCACCAGTTGGTCGCCTGCAGCTGCTTTGCTAGCTGCATCGACGCGTGCTGCCTTCTGCTGCGTGGTGGCAGCCGGCTGCTGCTGTTGCTGCTGCTGCAGCAGCTGCGCGACCCAGTCCACCCGCTGTTTACCCAGCTCGTTCAGCAGCAGCTTGCTGGCGCGCTGCTGGTGCAGCTGCTGCTGCTTCTCGCCAGACTGCGCCGCTGCCGTTTGCACCATCGTCTTCCAATTCTTCACAAGCTGCAAAGGACTGAGCACGTCTGCAGCCGTCAGCATCTGCTGCAGCTGAGCAGCCACCCCCGTCAGTTGCAGGGTGGCATCTGCCCAGTGCTGATGGCTGCAGCGGGGGTTCAAGTGGCTGCCGCGGGCCTCGTACCAGCAGAGGGGCCAGGCAGGGTCGATGCTGTTGCAGAAGGTGGCACTGGCGGGGTCAACTCCATGGATGTCCTTGTACTGCGGTGCCAGGCGGTACGCCTTGAAGCACGCCAAGCTGCTGCTGTACTTGCCCTTGGGCATGCGATGCGCCCCAGCAGCGGCAGCAGCACCCCCACCAGCAGCAGCAGCTGCAGAGGCAGAACCAGCACTGACGGCACCTCCAGCAGCAGCTGCAGCGGCTGCTAGCTGTGTGTTGCGCGGGCCGACGCTACTGCTGCTGCTGCTGGCGGCAGTGCTGCTCATTCCCCAAGCTGGCAGCAGCGGGAGTTGGCCGCCGCAGGCGGCAGCAGTGACGAGCGACGACAGCAGCCCATTAAGCAGTAGCTGGAACTGCCAGCCGCCACCATCCCTGCTGCTGCCGTTGTCACTGCCGCTGCCAGCAGCAACAGCTGCTGTAAGATGCACCCCCTGCTCATGCTGCTGCAGCAGTTGCAGGAATGCTGCTGCTGCGGCAGCTTCAGATGGCAGTGGGTCTCCAGCAACCCTGAAGACCGGCCGGAGCTTGTCAGGCACAGAAGCACCAGACCCTGGCACAGCTGCTGCTGCTGCTGCTGCTACTACCGCTGGTGATGGTGGCAGTTGTGGTGCTGCTGCTGCTGCACCACTAACTGGCTCGACGGGCGCAACAGCACCACCTGCTGCAGCGGGGCCAAGGGCTCCGTCTGCATTTGCTGCTGCTGCTGCTGCCGACTGACCTGCTGCTGCTGCTGCTGCTGCCGACTGACCTGCTGCTGCTGCTGCTGCTGCTGGCACTGCCGCTGCGGACACTGCTGGTGGTGCTGCAGCTCGTGCTAGTGCTGCTGCAGCTGATGCAACAGCCCCTGCCGCAGCTGCCGGCACTGCTGCTGCTGGTGGCGCAGGTGATGTTGCTGCCGCTGCTGCTACCGCACTTTGCCGCAACTGCTGGGCAGCGGGTGCTGCTGCTGCTGCCGGCCGAGGTGGTGGTGGCGGTGGTGGCGGAGGTGAAGGCCTTGCCACTTGCCGCTGCTGCTGCTGCGGTGGCTGTCGCTGCTGCTGTGGCGCTTCGGGTTGATCACCAGGATGCAGCTGCTTCACAGGCAGCACTGGCGGCGTCGGCGCAGGCACCCTTGGCGGCTGCTGCGGTGCGGTAGCTGCCTTTTGCTGCTGCGGCAAGGTGGTGGCTGCCTTCTGCTGCTGCTGCTGCTGCAAGGTAGTAGCGGCCTTCTGCTGCTGCTGCTGCAAGGTGTTAGCTGCCTTCAGCTGCTGCTGCTGCTGCTGCTGCTGCAGGTTTGAAGCCACCAGCTGCTGCTGTGGCTGTCCTGCAGGCGGACATGGCTGTTTCGCAGGTGCAGGGCTGGTGACTGCAGGAGCTTTGTCCTCAGCCACCCCCTTGGGTGCAGCAGCACTACCCTCAGAGATGTCCATTGACACACCAGACTCCGACTGACGCTGCTGCTGCAGTGCGCCTTCCGGCTGCTGCACGCCGCCTGTGCCGGCAGCAGCAGCGAGTGGACCGAGACGTGAGGTGTTGCCGCCTGCTGCTGCTGCTGGTGCAGGGCTGGGGCTGGCACTCTTCCTCTGCTGCTGCCGTTGGCCCCCAGCAGCGCGGCCGCTGCCCTGCGACTTGCTGCTGCGCCCCCCGGCGGCAGCAGCAGCACCGTTGCCAGCCTTGTCATGTACAGCAGCCCTGCCGCCATCATCCCTGCCACGAGGCTGCTGTCTGTCCCTGCTACTGCTGCGCCGCTTGCCTGGCTGCTGGGTGCCGTTGCCGCCTGCAGCACGCTCACTGGAGCGACCGCGGTGGCGGCCACGATCGCTGGAGGGGACTTGGAGCGGGAATGCGGCCGGTTGCTGCCATGCTGCTGCTGCTGCTTGTGCCTGCAGGGGAGAAGATCAGGTTTGCTTGGTGTAAGGGATGGCAAATTGGCGTGATTGTTTTTGGTCATGATGGCAGTTGTGGAGCTGTTCAGCATTGCGCAGCTGTTGACGTGAATTGCAAGCAACAAAGCTGATGAGCGCAAGAGAGAGGCCGGAGACCTGCCAAGGCAGCGCTGGAGGCAGATGTACCACGTCAGTGCTGCAACGCAACTGCGATTGCTCCCCTTCGCTGCACAAAGCCAAGCTCAACTGACGCCTGAAGCTGCCTGCAAGGCATCGACCCAGTGACCCACCTTGTGTCACGCTTGTCTTTGTCCCTGTCATTGTGCCGCTCCCTGTCCCTGTCTGCTGGCCTGCTGCCGCTCTCCCTCTCCTTCAGCCTCTCCCTCTCTCGCTCAGCCCTGCCTCTGTCTTGGCCCCTGTCCCTACTGCTGCTGCGGTCCTTGCCCCTATCCCTGTCTCGCTCCCTGCTCCTACTCCTACCCCTGCTTGGTGACTTGCTGCGCTGCCGGCTGCCGCGCACAGGGGATCTTGGAACTGCAGCCCTGTCTGCCTTGCTGCTGCCACCACCCCTGGCTCCACCCCGGCTGTTGTCCCCCATCGGCCGCTCACCCTCTCCTCCTGCTGCCGCTGCTGCTGCTGATGTGGTGCGCTGCCGCTTGCTGTCTTGTCCACTGAGCGCGCGGGGGTCAGCTGGGGTGTGCTGCCTTTTGCTCCTGTTGGCGCCCTCGGCCCTGCCATTGGCAGCAGCAGCACCACGCCGGCCAGCAGGCACTGCTCCGTCTGCTGCTGCGGCTGCGGCAGACCGCTGCTGTCCTGCACCATCCCTCCCTGCCCCTCTGCTGCTGCCAGCAGCCTGTACTGGCAGTGGCAGTGCTGCCAGCGCAGGTACCCCAACAGCAGCAGGCCTGCGCTGTATTACAGCCTGCAGTGCAGCCATGTTGGCAGCTCGCAGGGCTGCCATGCGTTCATGCAAAGCTGCACCACTCAAGCCGCTGATGGCAGCAGCTGGTGCTGCTGCTGATGTGGCAACAGTGCCTGCAGGCTGCACTGCAGTGGCCAGCGCAGCAGCAGTGTCTGCAATCTTTGCTTCAACAGCTGCCAGCACGCTGGGGGGCACCACACCAGCTGCTTCCTGCCGCACGCGCTGCTGGAGCGTCTCCCACTGCTGCTGCAGCTGCTGCAGCTGCTCCTGCAGCTTCTGACCCACTAGCCCTGCAGCCTGGTCTGCGGCCTGCAGGTCCTGCATGGTGGAGTCACCAGCTGCCCCAGCCCCTGCTGCTGCTGCTGCTGCTGCTGCCGTACTGGCCTGACTTCTGCCCAGCAGGGACATCAGCAGCTGCCCGGTGGCTGTCGGCTGATACGGCAGGGCGATGCTGCCAGCCTGGCGACCGGCGGCAGCAGCAGCGGCTGCTGCTGCTGCTGCTGCGGCAGCAGCCGCGCTGGGCGCAGGTGGCTGTGCTGCCAGCTGCAGCAGCTGCTGCTGTTGCAGCATCTGCTCTGTGCGACCATCGCCTGCAGCGCCTTGCTTCTGCCGCTTGGGTGGTGGTGCTGCCTCGCTGCCGTTTGCTACTGGCTGGGGCTGCTGCTGCTGCTTCTGGTGGGGGACACCTTTGGGCTTCGCCCTGACCGGCTTGCTGGCTGCTGCCTTGCTGGGACTCTGCTGTCCTGGGCCAGCACCACCACATGCAGCAGCAGCAGCGCTTGCCGCAGCAGCAGCAGCTGACTTTGGGGGCCTTGACAAGCCAGACTTGGCGGGAGACCCGCCCTGTGCTGCAGGGTAGGCGCCAGCAGCTAGAGCAGCAGCTGCTGCTTGAGCAGCTCGTGGTGTGGACGCAGCAGACTCGGGCGTGGCCGAGCGCGTGCTGAGCTTCCTTTTTGCCACAGGCTTGCCCTTGGCTCCTGCTGCTGCTGCACCAGGTGCTCCAGCAGCAGCGGCACCAGCCTGTGGCTGTGCTGCTAGTGGACTCCTGTTGCCCATTTGGATGGCTGGGCTGCTGTTGCCACTCGGGCGCTGCCTGGGAGTGGCCTCCCCAGAAGCCCGGTCAGCCTCTAGCGCAGCAATCTGGCGTGCAAGCTGTGCTGCCTGTACTTCTGCTTCTGCAGCTGCAGCGGCTGCTGCATCCTCTGCTGCTGTGTCATCATCTGCTGCGGCTGCTGTTGCTGGTTCTTGCTGCTGTTGTGCTGTGCGCTGAGAGGCAGAGCTGCCTCCAGTATCAGCAGCAGCAGCAGCTGCTGCTGCTGCTGCAGCCGCCTCAGCCTGTACTTGCTTGAGAGCACGCCGGGCCAAAGCTTCTCGCTGCTTCTGCTGCTTTGCAGCCACAGCCGCTTCCAGCTGCTCCTTCAGCTTGGAGATGGCACTCTCCAAGTTGCTGTTGGCGGCAGCTTCTGCAGCAGCTGCTGCAGCCCCGGCTGCAGGCGCCCTTGCTGATGCTGTCAGCTTGGCCACTGCAGACGGCCGCCTGTGCTGTGTTGGCCTGTGCTGAGCTCTGGCAGCAGCTGCAGCGGCTGCAGCACCTGGTTGGGGCCTGTGGCCTGCTGGAGGCCTTTGTCCTGCAGCTGTTGTGCTGGGCCCTGCAGCAGCAGCAGCTGCTGCACGTCTGTCCCCGTTGTCATCGTTGCCAGAGCCCTCCTCGTCCTCCTCTGAGGAAAAGACAATCTCACAGTAGGGGTCGTCATCGACGTATGGGGCAGCAGGCTGTTGAGGATTGCCTCGTGCTGTGGGGCGCTGCATCTGTCCCTCCTGTATGTTCAAGGCGTGAAACACATAAAAGAGTGGTCCAAGGTTGTCTGGTGCATGCACAAGGGCTGGTGGCCCTCTGTGCGTTGGCACACAGCTCAGTTGGGGACAGCAGACTTATCTTGCCTCACAGGCACAAAGGGGGCCGGCCACAGCTGGCCAAGCATTAGACTCCAATACCTAACTCAAGCAAACCCACCTGTTAGCTCTGCTGTCTAGGAGACTCCATCATCATCCTTGGAGCAGCCTTGATCGCTGCACAACCATGTATCTACGACGCGAAATGTTCTGTCGTCAGCCAGAAAGAGTGCAACTAGTGCTGAATCAACGCAATGAATCTCTTCACTTCGACACTGTTGTGCCTGCAGATGTGTGACTCCAGGACTTCAGTGTAACCGCTTTCTGGTACCGGCTTTCACATACTAGCAGCACGATCTTGAAACACTGCACCATACAAGGACGCCTGCGCAAGGCACCAGCCTCAGATTGTGATGCACGGCTTGTGATCTGAGGCAGTCACATGTCGTCTCTGCGGCGTGCTGCCCTGCCGCGTCTGGCCTGGGCATGGCTTAACAGGGCCTCCACATCACCTCAGTCCTCCACGCTCAGCCTTGGCGCGGTTGCCGCTTCAGCAGGGTGAGAGCAGCAACGCGGGAGGGCACTTCCCAGTAGGGGACAGAACAACCCTAGCTAAATTGTGCCTGCCACGGGTTGGTCTACCAGCACGTGTGATCGTGGCAGAGCTGTTGATCCAACAGTGGTGGGACCTTGCTGTGCAGGCAACAGGCGGGGCTGAGAGGCTGCCAACCCGGCTTGGCAGTCTGGCTGACCCGCGGCTATGCAGACTGTAAGTGGCCGCACCCTGTTGCTTGCTGTATTGGCAGTCACTTTCTGATACTGCATCTCTGTACGCACTCATCTGCAATACCAGCAGCAGCACCGGCCCGCACCAGGGTTCGCCGTTGCTGCCAGTCCCAGTTCAACTTTGTGTACGCGATAGCGCGGCTGTGTGAACTGCCTGCAGCTGCAGTTTTGCTGAATAATCTGCGCATCTAGTAGTTGATGACTCAACCGCCTGCAACTGCACCTGCTGCCCACTCTGCCTTGCAGTGCCTGCATACCAGGAGATGGCAATGCCCTCTCTGTCACCCACAATGACCCAGGTGAGTGGCCACTAGCAGTCCCATGGAGCGGGAGGGTACAAGTAGTGACCTTCGCTGATGGCACTGATATTGCCTTTTCGGTATGGCCCTGATACTTTGTGGTGGGGACGTAGATGCACTCCCTGTGTCTTCACACACTTTGCCACACATCTATGGCATTGCGCACCGGGTTCGAGCCAAGCAGTGCTGCCGCTGTGCTCAAACAAGTGCTGTAATTGCCTGGTGGTGCTGGTGCTACTTGGATGCAGGGCAACATTGCGTCCTGGCGCAAGGCTGAGGGTGACTCTGTGCAACCTGGTGACATCCTGGCTGAGATTGAGACTGACAAGGCGACCATCGAGTGGGAGGCGCAGGAGGAGGGATTCATTGCCAAGATCCTCAAGCCAGCAGGTCAGCACAGACCCAACTGGAGTAGCACGCAGATTGCATGGAACGGCAGCAGGAAGTTGTGTGCAGGGTGTCATGTGGGGCAAGGCAGCAGCGCAGGTGCAGCGGCTACACAAGCATCGACAAAGCAGCAGCAGCACTTGGGGTGTGGCCCCAGGCCCCACACCACACACCCCGCCAGAGCAACTCAAACTGTATGTGCAGTACGATGCGGTACAGTACAGTAAGTTCTGTGTTTAACGACACACGTCCCATTTGACACACAGCTGTTTGCGGCCATCTGTGGCATGTGTGCACGTGTTGCTGCATGCGCAGGCAGCAAGGATGTTGCAGTGGGCACCCCTGTTGCGTGGCTGGTGGAGGAGGAGTCGGAGGTGGCAGCCTTCAAGGGAGTCACTCCAGGAGGTAGGGGCACCTCAATATGTCTTCAAAACTGGCAGTGCATGGCAACACCATACATTGTGTTCTGTTCTGCGGGTGTCGTCGAATGTCAGGGTCGGTGACAGATGGTATACCACGCACTGGCGGTAGAAGACGTCAGGCAACAGCAAAGTATTGCATGTTGCCAAGGGGCAAGCGCCTTGGAGATCAGTGTGACAAACTGCAGGACAGATTTGGGTGTGCAAGTTGCACCAGCAACCCATGTGCTTCCTGTTCCGGCACGGGTAACACATGTGTGCCTGTCCTGCATCACCCATGCCTTGCAGATGCCAAGCCCAGCGCAGCAGCGGCGTCCTCGTCGTCAGCACCAGCAGCAGCAGCACCGGCAGCAGCGTCAGGCAGCAGCAGTGGCGGCAGCTTCCCAGCACATGAGGTGATGAAAATGCCTGCCCTGTCACCCACCATGAGCATGGGAAACATTGTCAGCTGGAACAAGAAGGTGGGTCAGCAGAAGTGATTGATGGGCAACACTAGCTGCCTGGTGTGATGTTGCAGCTACAGCTCAACGCCTGACTGTCAAATTCACCCCTATCTATCGATACTTATGTAATGCATAGCTATGACAAGCAGCAGCTAGTCACAGCAAGCTGCCTCAAACACCGGCCCAGCATGTAAGGTTGCAATGCTTCAGGTATGTGCCCAGGGCATGCCAGCAGCAACAGGATTTGTGACAGCTGTATGTGTTGAATGCCGCTGTCTGCTGGTGCTGGTCGTCACGCCATGCTGTGCCATGCTATGCTCATGCTGTGCTGTGCAGGTTGGTGACTCTGTGGCCCCTGGTGACATGCTGTGTGAGGTGGAGACTGACAAGGCAACCATTGGATGGGAGGCTCAGGAGGAGGGCTTCATTGCAGCTATCCTGCTGCCAGACGGCAGTAAGGATGTGGCAGTGGGCACACCAGCGGCGGTCATTGTTGAGGAGGAGGTGAGGGCGGCAGGCTGTTGGCAATGGTGCAGTGAGGCAACAGCGCAACTGAACATGTGCATGTTGGTATGTGTGCAGCCATCAACGCATATGGAACGTCAAAAGCCATTACCAGAGCAGCGGTTGTGTATGAGGAGGGGGAAGTGAGGTCAGCGGCTCAGGAAGGGGTGCGTGATGCATTGTGTGTGTCTGTTTGTGAGTTGCCCGAAGTGCTCCTAGCAACCGTTGGCATGTTGGCACTGCGCGAAGACCTGTCAGCAATGCGCCAGCAGCACAAATCAGCAACCACCCAAGTGTATTGCAACACTGCTTCCCTGTCTGCTGCTACCCTTTCAGGACCAAGTGCCGGCCTTCGCTAGCTATGGCCCCGCAGATGCAGCCGGTGGAGCAGCAGCAGCACCCAAGCCACCTGCCTCGGCACCACCCCCACCCCCACCCAAGGCAGCAGCCCCTGCTGCCCCCTCCACCCCCAAGGCAGCAGCACCAGCACGCCCAGCAGCCCCTGCTGCTGCAGGTATGGCAGGCTTGGGTTTTGTGCATGCTGGGCTGTAGCAAGGGGTGCCGTGGATTCTGACTGCAGACTGTGCCGGCCATGATTGATTAGGATGGCCTCTGCACGGTGGCAGCAGTGTGTGTGCCACTGTGATATAGAGGCAGTGCCCCAAAGGCTGCAGTGGTGGGGATACAAGCACACAACGTGCTGTAGTGATGCAGCCAAGACCCTGCACTCTAGGATATTTGCTGCACACATCGCTGCTCAGGATCCACCCCCAGGGTCAAGCTGCCAGGCGTTTGTAGGTCCTGTCAGGATGCAGTGATACCATAGAAGCTGCCTGTTTCGCTCACCTGCACATGCCCCTACAAAACTTCAGAGGATTATAACTCCATGTGATGTGCTGTGCTGTGGTGTGTGCCACAGGTGGTCGTGTGGTTGCCAGCCCGCATGCCAGGAAGCTGGCAGCAGATGCAGGCATCAGCCTAGCGGGCGTGGCAGGCAGCGGACCCAGTGGGCGCATTGTGTCTGCTGACGTGCAGCAGCTGCTGGCATCAGGTGGCGGTGCCCCTGCTGCTGCTGGTGCCCCTGCTGCTGCTGGTGCCGTCACCCCGTCTGGCGGTTACACTGACATGGAGGTGAGGACACAGGGTTTGGAGGTTGTGAGGAACCTCAGGGTTCGGGGGGATATGAGAGTGAGGGGATGGGGGTTGTGAGTGACCATCGCAAGACAGACCTCAGAGCTGGGGGGTCTCTTGGATGATGCTGTACGGATGCCACGGCAGATGTACCAATTCACTGGTGCTAAGCGGCTACATTTGCTCCTGATGGGCTTCATTGCTGCACTTCACCTCACCTGTGCGTGTATGTATGTGTATGTGTGAGCTGTGCTTGCATATGTATGTCTGCAGGTGAACAACATCAAGAAGGTGACGGCTCAGCGGCTGCTGGAGAGCAAGCTGACCATCCCACACTACTACCTCACCATGGAGTGCCAGGTGAGTCAAGGGAGTGGGCTCTAATTTGGGGTTGTTGACCATGGAGCAGATGTTGCTGGGAAACCATGGAGCAGATGTTGCAGGGGAGGCCGCATAATTTGATCCGTCCCTATGCGCATCTACTGGAATGCTGGCAAAAAGCGCAGGGAACAAAACCAAGTTGACACCGCCTCATCATCACCAAGTTGTCACAGCATCACCAGCCTGGATGTGCCCACCGGTGGGTACCCTTCTGCTGCAATTGACACCCCTGCTGTTGCTGCTGTTACTGCTGTTGGCCCTGCTGATTTCTGCTGCTGCTGCTGCTGCCCCAGATCGACCAGCTGCTGTCGGCCCGTGAGGACATCAACGCCTCCCTTGCAGGCAAGGGCAAGCTGTCAGTCAACGACTTCATCGTCAAGGCAGCAGCACTGTCCTGCAAGAAGGTTCCTGCAGTCAACGCCAGCTGGATGGGTGACTTCGTGCGGCAGTTCCACAACGTGGATGTCAACGTGGCAGTGGCCAGTCCTGCAGGCCTGATGGTGCCCTTTGTGAGGGATGCTGACAAGAAGGGACTGATGGCTATCAGTGAAGAGGTCAAGGGCCTGGCAGCTAAGGTGGGGCGGAACAGGGCTCGGGTTTAGTTCACTTATGGTTCAGTGGGGGTGTGAAGTTGTCAGGGCCAGTTGAGGCCCTGGCTATCTGGCTACCGCCACAGACTAGCGCCAGGACAAGGCGGGGCGAAGCAGGGCAGGCGTGACGATGTTGAGCTGCTGCAGCCTGTCTGACAGCGGCGCCGCTGTTTAAACATTGAGTATGGTTTGCGTGTGGACTGCTCTACGAGCAGCCACTCAGCGCCTTTGTGGGCGTCTGATATGTCATGCAGTACAACACTGTGTCAAGTCGCAAAGCAACGTGCTGCGCTCCCATGTGGTTGTGCTGACTATGTTGTGCTGTGTTGTGCTGTGTTCCTCCAGGCCAAGGAGAACAAGCTTCAGCCCGCTGACTTCATGGGTGGCACCTTCACCATCAGCAACCTGGGCATGTTTGGCATCAAGCAGTTTGCAGCCATCGTCAACCCACCACAGGCAGCCATCCTGGCAATCGGGGCAGCAATGCCAAAGGTGCGGCATGCATGGATGGATTCTAGTTGTGATCTCAAACCCATTCTGACCGTCATAATGATTGTGCAATGATGAGGATGGGCGTGCATGCGCCTGGTGGTGTGGTGTGGCGCAGTTGGTTGGTAGCTGTCACATACTCAGTACTGAATCCTTCAACCTGAAGGGTCACTGCAAGATATCCTCAGCCTGCGCCGCTCAACTAATCGCACTGCTTGATGCTGTGTCCACATGGTGTGCTGTGTCGTGCTGTGCTGTGCTGTGCTGCTGCAGGTGGTTGCCACCCAACGTGGTTTTGAGGAGGTTCGTGTGATGAATGTCACCCTCAGTTGCGATCACCGCGTGGTTGATGGTGCAGTGGGTGCAGAGTGGCTCAAGGCCTTCAAGCAGTATGTGGAGAACCCCATGCTCATGATCATCTGAGCTGGCCCACATTACAGTCAGCAGCTTCGTGTAGTCGTGGTGCCGTCAGTTGGTGTAAATAGAGGCATTGCGGCAATGCAGCTTGCTCAGCACAGGCAGCTGCATGTAGCAGCTTATCTTGGTTGTGGTGTTGTTAGCCTGAGGTTCAGTTGGTGTGTTGACAAAAGAAGTGCAGCAGTGAAGCCTGTAGACACTGTCAGTACCGGCCCTTGCTGGTTGACATCTGAGGGCAGGGCGTCTGATAGTCATTGTGCGGCACAGCAGTCAGAAAAAGGTGACCCATGTTGTGTGGCTTGTTTGCATCTGCTTGGAGGCAGATGTGCTTGTGTCCGGAACAGGTTGACCGTTGCAGGATGCAATGTGCCTCACAGAGCTCAGCACCTGTGCTCTGTTGCAGGCTGTTGATTTTTCTGTACCAACCAGCTGGTGTTGGCTTGGCTACCCCATGTGTAACCGCCGTGCATCGATGCATCCCATGCATAATTCAGACGTTTGCCACCATTGGTGTTGTCACAACCCCTGCAGGGGAGCAATCTATTGGCAAAAGAGCTTTGAACTAAAGCAACAGTGTAATAAGGGGCAACTTACCCGACCAAGTGATGTATGCGACAGTTTGGCGGTCATTTTCGGGAAGCCACAAGTGACCTCGGTGTCGAGCCTGATGCAATCATGAGCGCCGTCTCTAACCTTGATTACACCTGACTCTGTAGTTCGGCAGGTGGGTAAGCCCAGCTTCCTAAGCTGGCGGGTTCAGGGAAACTGGCGAAAGTGGGTTTTGGGGGCCCCTGCGGGCCCCACCTACCTTATTGCCAGCCACCCATGACAGAGTAGAGCACTCTTGCCACCACCCATCTCTATCATTTTCCTAAGGTCACTTCCCTCCCCCTCTCGCTGCCTTCCCTCCTTTTCGCGCTCCATCAACATGGCAAAGTTCGTTGTCTTCGCCCTGGCCATCAGTGCCATGCTTGTGTCTACAAATGCCTTCATGGGCTCAAGGAAGCTGCAACAGGTGAGCATGCGACAAGTACTGCTTTGCACCGTGCAACCATCGGTGGTTGGTGTCTTTTTCAGGCCGCGCAGTGGGCGGTCCGCAGTACCTGACAACTTAACATGCATATGTTTACTTGCAGGATGGACTGTTCAACTGTGGAGGCGTCCAGCAACTGGGCGAATCTGCTGCGAGCAATAAGTGCTGTGAGCTGTGCTTCTGTATGGTAAATACCAACCTCCATAGCTGTCTCAGTAGACACTTGGATATGAACAATATCATTTCAGCTCTATCAGCGCATGATGCGGTGTATAGACGGCCGGTCAGGCAGCAGAGCTGTTTGTCGGTTCAGCCTTGGTCTGCTGGCAGTGGCTGGCAATAGTTGCCCCAGCACCACTGGTAGCTGCATACTCCGCTTCTACACAAGTCGGGCGTCATTCTGACAAGCCCCAGCTGCCCTGCTGCTGTTGTTTGTCTTGCAGGGCAACCAGAGCCCCAACAAGATCCTCGCTGCGTCCGCCCTGCAGAGCTACTGCAAACAGCAGTGCTCCGCCTGTGTGGCAGCTGCCGCCGACAAGAACCTGTGCCCAAGCCCCGACAGCCCCCTGCCAACCGCCTGCTCCCAGGGCCTGCAATACAACACCATGGTGTCTGGCCTGGTCAACAAGTGTGCTGGCATGTACTTTGCTGAGCCTGGCAGCCTCTCCAGGACTGGCTGCTGATACCCAGGAGTTGTAGGTATCGCCATTATGAGTGATCAGCTATGGTAGTAAGGCCTTGGCCTCCACCAAGTTGAGCAGCCTGCTGCAAGGGTGTCTGAGCGTGATATTTGTTGCCAGGTCTGTTGAGAGTGCAGAGATTGGGCACAGAGTGGCCCACACTGAGCAGTGTGTGATGGTGGCAGTGAGGCACTGAGACAGTGCCAGTTCGTGACTTGTGAACAGTGACGTTTGAAGTGTAACACACTCTGTGTGCAACCTGTGCAGTGTGACCAAGAGTTGGGTGGTGCAGACACATTCATGCACTTGTCATTTTGGTGGTCTTTGCAAACTTGGCATAATAGTCACTTCAAGTGAAAGTTTCACTCAAAGTTTGAGTGCGACAACACAGAGGAGCCTTGCACTGGGAGTCCCAGCAAGAACTGCGCTTCAACAGGCAGACAGCGCTGTGCACGTGATAGCACCCAACAAGCAGCATGCCGCACAGCGGCACTATTGCTATGTACTACAGCTGTAGTGAAATGGCCAGCAATGCTGCTCAGCAATGCTGCTCAACATGTGAACAACCGCTGCGGCACCTGTGGGTTCCTTGGTGCACCTCCAGTGAATCAGGCATAAACCAGTACAATTGCTGAAGATGACCAACAGCGCCACATGTAGCAGCAGTGTGTTACTGTAGTAGCCGCACTACGCGGCTACTACAGCATGTGCATCAATCGCCTCGGGTGTATGGGTCACTTCATGCCATACGGTAGGATCCATGTTTTCTCAACCGACCCTCCTAACCTGTTGCCTTTGCCTGGACCTTGTGCTCAGCTGTTGCCTCTGTGCCGACCAGCATGCACCCAGTGTTTTTTTTAAGGTTTGGACCCTTGGCGATACTAGGCGAAAAAATCCGAGTGGCCGATTGATTTTGGCTACAGATTTGGCGCCAAGGCCGTCCCACCCCAAATAATTTGGCGACAAAGCCAAGTACAGTGAAATGCCTGTTTTTGGCAACAACAGCCCCCCCACCCCAACATAATCTGGCGACACCGCGACAAAGTCCCCTTGACTCCTGCTTTTGCTGCCTGTTGTGCTTGCGGGAGCACCAAAGCAAGCTTGCCGTGCCAGCAGTTGGTGGTCAGGCCGTAGCAAGTAACAGTACCAGGCAGGTAACAGGTCACGCGGCAGCGTGGCCCTGCCTGGTATTCTTTGCAGCTGGACGTTTGGCGACACACAGCACCACCATGTATATTGTTTGGCTACAAATTTGGCGAAACTGGGGTACCCCTGAATTTCATTTGGCTACAGAATTTGGCGACAAGTGCCATGCAATTTTTCCTTTTAGCCAAAGGAATTTCCTGAAATTAGCCAAATTTGGCGAAATAGCCAACTAAAAAATCACTGGATGCACCGCCAACCAGCATGCACATGAGGCGGTTTGGCACAGCAGTCTAGAACATAACGTAGACAGACCGCCCCTAGCGTATGCGCACGGCAGAGACAGCGTCGGCATTCAGCTCATTATGGGATGTAAAGACAGTCGTCGCGATAACGCCGGCGCAACCGTCACTGGCGGTGGTCGGTGGAAGAGCGGTCGGTTCTTCCGACACCGTGATAGCTGCATGCCCACAGCCGGTCTCCCTATCATCGAGGAACCAAACCCAGTCTTGCTCATTCGGCTTCGTCTGTTGTATGTAATCATCGAATCAATTTCTGCAATACTTATCACTCTGTCACTTTCGTGCTGCCAGCGCCATCATCAAGGAATGAGTCTCATGAGTCCAAGAACACTTTTGACGAGTGTGACAGCGCCTGGTAATGTTGCCAGGTCACACAAGCGCAGCATATGCATGGGGTTGTTGGTCTTCATGATGCTGCTGTCAACCACGGCTGGGGTCACAGAGTGCAAGCTGCGACTGCAAGCACGATTCCCGCGCTTCTGCCAGGTCGATTGCTACGACCACGTAGCCAAGGAGGCATTCTTGGAGTGCACTGGGGACCCAATCGCCATCAGCAGCAAGCTTCTGCCAGTCTTTATCGACCCTGAGAGCACAGCAGTACATCTGCGCGTGACTGGGGCCGTGAAGACCACGCGAGACTGTCCTGAATACATCCCAGGCCAAAGTGGGCAAGGCGTGAACTGCATGCTCACCATTTGCGGCAAAGATGTGGTGTTTACGGAGGCTACCATTGTGGACACTCAGGAAAGGCCCTCTGCAACCTCAGGAGACCCCAGCACAAGAGGCAGTTGGGACTCCCCTGCATCCGACAGCAGCAGTACCATGCCCCGGGCTGGAAGTTTTAGTGGCACCTTTGGCTGGAATCCCATGGACTCACCGAGTACCTCTGCTGGAGGGTCACCTTTCAGGCCACCGCCTGGCTGTGACTCCAACAACATGGGCTTGTGCAGCAAGGGGCTTCTGTGCCTCGCAAATCAGAGCAGCGTTACTTTCCAAAACCTACAGATGTCAGGGCCTGCGTGTTACGATGGTGTCTGCACGGTGGCTGTCCAAGAAAACTCCACTTTGACAGTGGTGGGCGCCAACATCCACGATGCAGTGCTCATGCACCTTTTCAAGTGGGATGGCACACCTTCTTACGCGTCCAAGGATGGGGTGAGGTCAAGAGAGGGTTTTGACTTCTCTTCAGCTGGTGGAAGCAGCATCGGTATCATCAACAGCACCGTTGCTTCAACCAAGATTCAAGCTGACACCATCAAGTTGGTCAACTGTGAGGCGCGGCACATCTCACTGCAGGCCAACAGCACCAGCATCATCAACAGGTCAGTGGCTGAGCTGACCCCCACCCAAGGCAAGATCACTGGCTATGAGCCTTTCAACTGTGGCAACTTCATCTCGATCGACAACAGTACCATATCTGACTCGCAGTTTTGCTACTACAACACCTCATTTGCTGCCTTGCGCAGCAGGTTTACACAGTGCAAGTTTGAGAGTGGGCGGCCGTGGCGTTTGCAGCGTGAGCTGACATGCTTTGCTCCATCCTTGGTTGTTACCAACAGCCAATTTGACTCAGGATCTTACTGTGGAGAGGACCGCAGCTGGGAGGGTGTTGGCGGAATGAGATTTGATAAGCCTGTCTGGGACCTCAAAGTGCAGGATGCACTGGATCAACGGTGTGACAGCCACAAGTGTGTGTTCGCGTTCACAGACGTGCACACAACCAACATTGACGGCGCCGTTTGCTCTATTCATGGCACCACGGCAGATGCATGTAAGTCTCCCAACAGGGTGCTGTACACGTCGGTTGTACTGCTGTCGTTTGCAGCATGCTTTTTGGTGATTGTGGCAGTGTCTGTGTTCACGGCTTGCAGGTACAGCAAGCTGCCTACCTCTGCACAGTCTGAAGGGTGTCTGTCGCGCCTCTCAGACAAATTCGACACCTGGAGGCGGCAAGGCTGCGGCCTTTTCCTCTGTGGCTTAGTCCACTTCCTGTTCACTTTGTGGGATGTAGTCACAGACATAGTGATGGCTGTCACACTCTACAGGTTCAAAAACTCCTCAGACCTGTGGATTTACTACGTGATTGCCATATGTTTCCCACATGTGTGTGCTTCCTTGCTACTGCACGTCAGGCTGGTATGCGCAGCTAGAGAATCACGAGAGCAGCATGGGGAGTTGAGTGCCCTGTACAGCAGCATGTGCCACTGCTGCTATGCGCCTGTCGGGGTGCTGCTTGGCCTGGCTTTCCCCTGGGCGTCTTGGATGCTGTGGATGGATCTGCCGATCATGCTCCTGCATGCATTTTCATGTGGCGGGTGCTTTGCTTGGTTGCACTTGTGGCACTATGGCGATCTGCACAGCATTTTGACTGCAGCTACTGAGGCTCCCTTTTCAGCCATACTTACCACACTAGTGTATGCTAGAGGGATGATGCCTAGCACACCTGTGTTTGTGGACGATTTCATCTTCCTGCAGACTGTCTGCACCTCCCTGGCACAAATCTTGCTGTGGGTGTGGAAGATTGCCGACGGCTGCGCCAAGCGGAAGGGCGGGCAACTGTTCAGGGACACCTTCTGGAACATCATTCAATAGCCGATTTATGAGCACTGATACAGCACACATTGCTGATTGACTGATGTGTGGCCATGGCTTGTGTGCTCAGCCATACTGCTGTGCTTCTGTTGTTGGGCATGGACCATTCTGGCCAGTACAGTCTGTCATAGGTGTTCTTGTTGATACTCAAAGGTCACCTGGCATCATGTAAGGGATGCATGCACTTGTGACGTTGGGACTTGCAGTTCTGAACTGTGTTGGACACCTCACCATTGAACGAGTGCTTGACGTGATCACTCGTTCACTGACGTGCTCATGAGCAACACAACCGGCTAGATGACGCGCTGTTCAAATCCTGTCCCAACATACATACACGGTGCACCTGCCACGTATCACGAGCGCACGATGCATTCCAACACAACCAGCCAGTAACAAACAAACAAGCTTGTGTTGCAAGCAAGTAAACACAAACTGTGCAATGCATGCACAAACCCCCAAACCAAAGCGCTACGACTCTGCACCTGCTACCCGATTGTACCGCGGCCGCGACTTCAGTACCACCGTTGACGAATCCAGCGGCGCCCCTGTGTACCGCTTGTATGCAAACATAGCCCCAGCTATCGCCAGCACCACCATCGCCGCAACACCCGCGATCGCAGTCCATCCCGTGAGCGTGAGCGACTGCGCATGCCCGCTCTGATCCCGGTTGACCATCGCAACGCCCGTCTTCGACTCAATCGTTGAAAGTTGGCTCTCTAGCAGTGCGACAGACAGGGTGGTGTCGAACGCCCGCTTCATGTTTGGTGGCTCTGCAACATCAGCCATGATTCTGCATTCGTCTGTGAGTGTTGGGGGTGCTGCAGGAGAGCCTTGGGCTCCTTGACCACCTTGCGGCTTGTTGCCTCTGCTGCTTGCTGGCGCTCCAGCTGCAAATGCAGGGCAGCAGGGGATGGGCAGCAGGCAAGACAGTGACACAATATGTCAGCAGTGTGGATACAGCCTGGCATGTGGAGTGTATGAGCATATTTCAGCATGATTGGGACGACCTATGCGGCTTGTTGCCTCTGCTGCCTGCTGGCGCTCCAGCTGCAAATGCAGGGCAGCAGGGGATGGGCAGCAGGCAAGACAGTGGCACAATGAGTCAGCAGTGTGGGTACAGCCTGGCATGTGGAGCGTATGAGCATGCTCAACATGATTGGTACGACCATTGCGGCTTGTGGCTTTTGCTGCCTGCTGGCGCTCCAGCTGCGAATGCAGGGCAGCAGGGGATGGGCAGCAGGAAAGGCAGTGCCACAATGAGTCAGCAGTGTGGATACAGCCTGGCAGGAGGAGCGTATGAGCATGCTCAACATGATTGGTACGACCTATGCGGCTTGTGGCCTCTGCTGCCTGCTGGCGCTCCAGCTGATACGCAGAAGACGGCAGCAGACAGGGATAGGGCAGCAGGCAAGACAGTGACACAATGAGTCAGCAGTGTGGATGCAGCCTGGCATGTGGAGCGTATGGGGGTGTCCCAACATGCCAGCAACCAGCACTACACCACACGTGGCACTTGCAGCTGATGACTGCAGGTACAAGCACAAGCTGAGCCACATTGCTGGACAATATCAAGCAGCCCAAATCGCCCCCTCCCCCACCCCTCGCCCCCACTTGCATTCACAACCCCACTCCCCATGCAAGCCTCCCCACTCACAATGTCGGCCAGGCATGACCCCACAGCGCCTGGCACCGCGTCCATATTGGGCCGTGCCTTGAGGCACTCCTTAGCCACATCCTCGTCACAGGGGTGTGTCAGGATGGCCCCCGGTGACCAGATGAAGAAGGCCATGTGCACCGCACGACCCAGCTCCTTCTTGCAACCGGGGTCAAGGTCGTCATGGTTGTGGATGAGGCACCTGAGGCAGCAGAAGATGGAGCCGATCACCCTTTCAAGAATTCAGTAGCAGTTCCTGTCGTTCAGGAGCCGGAGGCCATGGGCTGCTCACAGAACCAGGGTAAAGATATCAAGGAATGAAGGTTTGCAGGAACTGCTGGCCGTAGGTGAAGCTTTAGCAGCCGCGGAGAGGTGGACTTGGATTGAGACAGTCAACCAATGACGTTTGATGGCACCCAGGTATGACCGTTGAGGTTGTTTTGGTTCATACAGCCCTGTGCGATACATGTGCCAACATGAACATGCTGCAACAACAGCAGTGTTGGCGCCAAAATGCGTGTTCAAACTGGGAAGGGGAAGGGGAGGGGGGCAGCGAGCAGCACCCACCTGTACACCTCTCCCGTCTCACTGCCTCTGCTGTCCTCCTGCTTGCACATGTCTGCCGCGTCAGCCTTGCAGGCGCGGCGCAGGGCCGGGTCCAACCGCCAATTGGCTTGCCTGCAGCAGCAACAGCAGCAGCAGCAGCAATGACAGACATGGAATGACACATGCCATGAACGTCCTATCTGATAAGAACAGACCTGCATGCGTGCATAAAGACTGACGCTTGGAATCGATATGTGTGGGTGCAAGCCGTTGTCACAATGCGGATCCAGCACGACAACAAGTCAGAGAGCTCGATGTCTAGATGCCTAGGTGAGGCCACTTCCATCAAGGTCTGAGGCCAAAGGCTGATCAGGTGCCCACCTCCGCTGCAGCTTGGTGATCACTTCCATGCGACACTTCTGGCCAAAGTCAGGGTCTGCAAGCTTCTCAGCAAGACACCTGTGCAGCACAGCACAGCACAGCATAGAGTGCCACCAACTATATCAGTCACGCACCACCTGCAGCTGATGCTGTTGGATGGAGCATTGCAGCACATCATCACACCAACAGCTGTCGTGATGGCTAATGCAGCTGCGGCACAGGGATGCACCGCTGTTTGTTATAAAGTTGCACTGCACAACTTTGGATTTCATCTCAAGCCACAACGACCCCATCACACTCTGCGTATATGCTCTGGCCTGAAGCATCACGCTTTTCAAGCGCGGTGACCACTTGGGGGCCACTCAGTAGCGCCCAAGCAGTCACCACGCTCACAAAGTGTGATACTTCAAGCCAGGGCATCCACACATAGTGTCGCTGTCACGGGACGGCGGACACCTGCCCTACCAATGTATGCAATGACTTCTAGGCCCCCAAGTTGCTGCTTCCCAAAGGGGCAGCTAGGCTCCGGCTGCATTAGTAGAACATACATCAACCTACTACACCCCTTTGCTGCGACACCACACGGCACAGCCGCTCACCTGAACACCCTTCCAGCTCCAGGCTGCACATTCCTGCAGAACGACTGCCGCTCGTCTGCACACGCCTTGAGCAGGTTGGGCCGCAGCTCAATGTGCTCCGCCTCCTGCTGCTCCAACAGCATCTCCTCACTCCTGCAGCCGTGACAAAAAAGTAACAAAAGTGAGATGAATGACGACGTCAGCCGTGAGTGACAACGATCGCTGAAGTAAGTGCACGAACAGTGTCAAGCGTTGAAACAAAGGTACGCTGCGAATGAAGCTGCAGGATTTAAAAGGACATGGAGGAAGGGGGGGGACTAACAGCGCACCTGCACCCGGGGGAGAGCTCCTTGCGGTGCTGGCGCAGGCAGGCATGCACACGGCCCTCGCCTGCGAAGTGATGAAAAAGCACAGCACAGCAAAGGAAACACGACATGCATCAGCATTGCCTGGTGACTGCTTGCCATGCTGACTGCGACCTGCAAGCTGCAGCCGTCATCACCAGCCAGGTCAGCGACGACACTAACAGAACATGCCCAACCTAGCTTCAACGTGATACATGCACAGCCTCAGTGCAGCGGCCCAACCCACGACGGCTAACGGAACTTCACAGCCGGTTTCACCTGGTGGCACGTCTTTGCAGAACTTGTCCACGTCCGCCCTGCACTGTGCCGCCAGTATGACGTCATTGTGGTAGTTGGACACCTCCATCTTCTCAAAGTAGAACACCTCCTTGCGGCATGCCTCACTCTTGATCTCATCCTTGTTCTTTGTCAAGCAGCGCAGCACGGTCCCACCACACACCTGCACACAGCACAGCAGCAGGTCACCTTCGTTGTGTGCAAACAAAAGGGTCACAACCATTGCAGACATACAGTACTTACTGTGCAGCATCCTGCACACGACTTGGCAGAGGGCAGGAATGACTTCTGCACGCTCAACCCTGGACGCAATGTCAACCTTAGAACGTTCTAAGGCCCTTAGCCGATAGTATCTGCTGCTCTCTGCTCCCAATAGCCACAGTATTGGTAGGAAGAATCCCAGGCTGCAACTGTAGCTAGGGACCTAGGACCCCTATGCTGCCTCATCCTCACGCACCTTTGAGTCACTCACCTCACTGGACTTGCCGGGGTGGCAGGCATCCTTGCACAGTGTGTCGATGTCACTCTTGCACTCCTTCTTCAGCCTGAAGTTCAGCTTGTAGTCCTGGGAGGCACGGGACTCATACTCCTGAACTTCACGCTTGCAGGCCCGGCCAAACTCCTTCTGGTCCTTGTAATGCTGCAGGCACCTGCAGGAGGCATAGCGCAGCACGGCACAGCATGAATACTTCGGGCTGCAGGAGGTGTCTGCCGGAGATATCTTGCATCGATGCGAAGGCATGCATCGATGCGAAGGCAGTAGTGCCAATGGTGGCATGCAATGGTCAGGAAATGGTCACGAAATGCAATGTCACCGCCTTTGCAACATGCCATAAGTGGGGCCACGACCGCTGGCTGCACCAACACCTGACCAGCCCCCCCCCCCCCCCCAGCAGCACTCGCCAAGATTCCACACACTAGACAGCAGGTGAAAACCCAGAAGCAAGGTGCCCGACGCACCAACATTCAAGCAGACAGGCACAGCCACGCGCCCGAGCCCCCCCTCACCTGATCACGCGTGCATTGCCGTGCGGCACGTCCTGGCAGAACTTGTCAATCTCCTTGCCGCATGCCTGCTTCATGGGGTACATGAAGTCAATGTTCTCGCTGAACCGCACCTCCTCCTCAAACATAACAGCCCTGCAGATGCCGCTCAGCTTGTCGCGGTTGCGCTGCAGGCAGCGGATCACGCGCGCTGAACCCTGCAGCAGCAGGACAACACGTATTTGTACACAGAAACAGCATGTAAGTAAGACACACCAGACTGAATGCACGGCCCATGTATGTGCGCAATCGCGAGAAACAGCGCCCTACAGCATCCAAGCGGCCATCCTGCCGGCATGCAGAACACGCTGCCAGGCAAGGAAAGAGGGCGCACAAGTGCTGTCCCCTACCGTTGACCAAGCGCAATAGCACCACTGGCCATTTTCGAGCAATCCAGTCACACAACTACTGCCCTCAGCACCTGCACTGAACCCGCACTGTGCGTGCCATATACAAGCTATCCAGCGTCAAATTAAACTGCAGGGGGACCCAGGGCGCAGCAAGGATGCACGCACCGGCTGTATGCTGCCGCAGAGCTTGATCCTGTCGTCCCTGCAGGCGTCGGCCAGCGGCACATCGAAGCGCACATCCTGTGCTGCCAGCTTTTGGTACTCGTAGATCATGGTCTTGCAGGTGCCTTCAGGGATGGACTGCAGGAACGAAGCGTCCTGCAAGGCGGGAAAACGGCGGGGCGCAGGGACAGGAGAGCATCGCAGAGCATTGCTCAACACTGACAGTGCAGTACGCTACTGTACAAGACAGTACGGCACAAGCAAGAATGGGCGTCGACTCAAATGTGAGGACACAGCAACACTGGTTTTGAACCCTGCTTGTGTTTGAAGCGAACCACCCTAGCTTGCCTACTACACGCAAGCCCTACATCGCAGGCGTCTGTGCCCTGCATAGCGAAGCCTAAAGCGTCACCAATATCCCCCCTCCCCTTCCCTCTGCGCACGAACACCGACTGACTGACTACGCACCTGCAAGCAGACGTTGAGGTCTGTGTCATCCATCTCGTAGCTGTCCATGCTGCCACAGCTTTCCATCAGGTACTTCCCACAGTGCTTCTGCAGGCGCGAGTCGATGCGGAAGTCTCGCACACGCGCCTCAATCATAGCCTCAAGCTCCTCCCTGCAGCACAGCACATCACAGCACAACACAGCACATCACAGCACAGCACGTGACAGCAACAAAATTAAAGTGTGGAAGGGTTGGTGATATCAGAAAATTCACTTACACCATGTGTTGTGATACATTCCCTGCCAGCACCAGCCGAGTGCAGCGAGCGAATGAAGCATGAAACACAAATCAGACCAAAGATTGCCACCATCACCCACACCTCAGGCAGACCTACACAACCACTGTGCACATGCAGAGACGTGGCTCCGTGTCAATATACACAAACACAGGCAGCGATGCAGAAGCCCCCGCCCCACCTGCAGGGTGCGCTGAATCCCGGCTCCTCCCTGTGCTGCACCAGGCAGTCCCGCACAGCAGCATGGCCCGGCTGCACGTCGGGGCAGAACTGCTTCTTGTCTGCCAGGCACGTCTGGAGGAGCAGTACAACACACAAGAGAAGTACAAAAGTTACATTTACCGTGTTATGAAGTGCGGATTGAAGGAATTGTGATTGACATGCATTTTGCAACATGCACTTGTGCATGCATCGGTATAGTGTGTGTATCAGGACAAGTTGGATGCATCTGGGACCCACATGCAAAGACTTCCAGTCTACCAGACTGCCCTCCCCATGACACCGTCACACAGTTACCTGGAAGAGTGGTATGTTGAGCCGAATGTCATCGTCTGCCTCCAGCTGCTGCCTGAACACCTCCTGGCTGCACTCAGGGTTCAGCTTGTCCTTGTGCTTCATCTGTGGACAACAGCATTTCACAACCACAACACACAGCTTGTGGACAGAAGCATGCACAACCACAACACGCAGCTTTCCTTTATTCTACATCATCTGTGGGCCAGCCAGGGCGATGCCACAGGAGGGTCAGGAAGCTTTGGGCGTGCCAAAAAAAAGCAACACAGGAGCCACAACGGGAAAGGGGTGAACCAGTCTGTGAAGTTGCTCCCCTGACACAAGTGAGGGCATGGCTGGGATCCTTGATATACATGCTACTGCTAGGGCAACGCTGGAGCATGGGTTGCCCTAGCAGTGCATGAAAGGAAGCACACCGCGCCACCACCCCCATCCTTGCATAGGGCAGTAAGTCCTCCTGGCAGACACCTAGAAGGTTGCCCAATGCATAGAAATTGCGGCCCCTCCCCCCTCAGGCATTGGACACCAATCTGGGGACAACGCCCCAGCTGCATGACATGTTGACACCCCTTTACCCAGACGCTCACAGGCCTCTGATGCAATGAATGCAGACCGATGGAGGGGTAATGTGTGTTGTGATATTTTCAGTGTGGGGTTGTGCCACTTTTTCCTTAAAGTGGTGCAGCCCTACACTGAAGATATCACAACACACATCACCCCTCCCCACCCCATGCGCGGGGGTGGGCCGCCGATTGTGAACACGTGCCCAGTGCCAACTGCCGCACAGCCAGCTGCAGTCACTGCCTGCTCACTAAGCATACTGCCTTGTGGTCTCACCCCTCCTTGCCATCCTTGCAGTACGTCTCCCCACTCCCACCCCTTGCCCTTGACACCCACAAGCCCACGATGCACTGACTGCAGACTTTCAACACTGGCGCAATCCTACTGCGAGGTGGTTGAGTATGCAGCCCCCCCCCCCCCCCCCCCCGCGCCCGGAGGATGTGACACCCCTCCTTTACGTCCTTGCAGTACGTCTCCACACCCCTTGCCTGGGCACACACCAGCGACCGATGCACTGATCGCAGGCAACTTGAACCGACAATGTCCCCTCAAACCATAAAGCTTGCAAATAAGATCACGCCCCTTCACCCCCCCCCCCACACACACACCCCGGGAGAGCAACACGCCACCCATCCCAGTCACATGTGGAATGGCCCCAGTCAGCTGCTGTCACTGCCTGCTCACCAGGCATGCGGCCTTGCGTCCTCCCCCCTCCTTTACGTCCTTGCAGTACGTCTCCACGTCCTCCTTGCAGGCCGCAGCCATGGCTGGGTCTGCCCTGTAGTCCTGCGCAATGGCCTTCTGCACCAGGTACACCTCCTTGGCACACTCACGGGACAGCTGCTCCTTCTGCTCCCTGGGGTGACACAACAACAACAAAAAGAAGGTTTCGGTGCGTGTCACATTGTGCCTTTGCGGTTTTTAGCAGTTTTGGCGGCCAAGTATGGCCTCTAAACCCCGGATGGTGCACCTCCTTGGCACACTCACGTGAGCGATGATCCTCACCCACATCCCCCTACCTGAGGCATGCGATGATGCTGCCTGCCTGTTCGCCCACCAACACGGGGTTATTGCACAGCTTCGCGGCATCAGCCTTGCAGGCACGCGCTGCATAGCACACAGCACACAGCATACATCACAGGAAGCACATTCGTGCATCAGGTTGAGGGCCGAGGAAGAGGAATTGCGACTTCTGCTGACCCAAACACCGCTGTGCACACCACAACTACAGGCAAGCGAGTGCAAGTACTTGCATGAGCGTGCACAAACAGGTATCAAATGCAAGGGAAAAAGAGGGAGAGACTTCAAAAAGATGGGTGCCAGCCAGTGGTATGGGTGGGTAACAGGTGCTGCTGGGTATGACTCACCCAATGGGATGTTAGCATTGATGTTCTTGCCGCGCACGATCATGAAGTTGTACACCTCATCCCTGCACTCCTCTGGCACGGTCTCTGCAGCACGCCACAGCACAGCACAGCGCGCACAGCACGCCGCATACAGCAGGTGATGCCAGTCAGCATGATGTGTGCCCCCAGTCAGCTATTGTCTATGAACCTAGACATGGACGGTGCATACCAGCCCTGCACCACTGCTCAGGCAAAGCACAAGAGCAGAGAGGGCACCACTAGCAGTGGTGCCCTCTCTGCTCTTGTGCTTTGCCTGAGACAGGTGTGACGCTTGTCAACGCAACAGCTGCTACTGCTGCTATAAAAGCCAGCTCTGTATCACTGCTGCAGGCCGACAGCTGCTGTCGTGGTTGGCAAGGCCTGCAGCCAGACCAGACCGGACACGTGATACAACATGCCTTACTGCTTACTTAGACACTACCTCCTGAGCCCCTCCTGCACACACAGCCAGCATTTTTCCTGCAGGGCAACGCTGTCTACTTGCTCCACCTGCCGTCGATGCACTCCCCGGTTTGCTGTCCTAGTCGGACTATGTTGGTGTGCCTCATAGACTGCTTGCATGTGACTTGCATGTCCATAGTATGCTAGCTACCCCAGTAATCCCTGTGCTAACACACCTGCGTCGCTGTCTCCCGCCTCTGCTGCTGACACCAGGTCGCTGATGCATGAGGCCACTGCTGCCTCCCCTGGCTCAACATCCTTGCAGGAGGGAGAGGACTTGATGAAATCAGCACACTTGCCTGCAGGAATAGGGCGGTTGCAGGAGACAAACACACATGTCAGCGAGTGTGGTCAAGCTGCTACAAGGCTGTTCAACCCCCTCTTCCCCCATGCCCTGTCCTCCCCTCCCCCCCTTGGCAAGCACTGCTGTTTCATGATGGGGTAGGGTGCAGGGCGGGGAGAGACACCCCCCCCTTCTGCGCCTGCCTCCCCCCTCTTGTCCCCTTGACAACCCTGATAGGACCAGGGTTGAATAGTGTGTAGCTTGTGTGAAAGGGGGTGGGGGGAGGGGTGAAGTGCTGCAAAAGGCAACAGCCCACATCAGTGCAAGATTTTTCCACTGCTGTTAGCCATGCGACCAGCATTGATATGCTGCACAACATCAGATTGCAAGATGTGGCTGATGTTGCAGCAACAGCTGCACCCCTCTCACCTCCTGTCACATCAATGTCATCAACCTCATTCTGCACCTCTGCTTCAGGTGCAATCTCGACTATCTTGCTCTTTTTCTGAGGCTTGGCATCCGAAGGAGCCTTTGGCGCTGGTGCTGCTGGCTGCGTGGTTTTAGCTGCTGCAGGAGCATCACCCTCTGCTTTGCTGGGCGCAGGACCATCGGCAGCAGGTGGACCATCCTCGCCTGCTGCTTCCGACTTGGCTCCTTTCGCGAAAGGCGCCTCTGTGGCTGCTTCTTTGCTGCTTTTGCCCGACGAGCTGTCCTCTGTCGCCTGCTGCAGCGCTGGCACTGCTAAACACAACAGCACTGCTGCTAGAAGCAACACGCATAGCTGTGTCCGCCGTGCCTGCATGGTGCAACGTAGGTGGTCCAAGGCCACAGCACAGGCATGCCGTGTGAGGGTTCAAGGCACTATTGAGTCCACAGGCAGCTGAGCAGTGCAGGCAAGGCGTACCATGTGTGGTATCTCCCTGAGCAGCTGTGGGGACTGCAAGGGGCCAAGGTCTGCCCGCCTTCAGCCGTTCAAACAGATAACCAGAGGTTCATGTAGGTACAGGCAAGTGACGAGACAGAGGGATCCCTCGGACTGGCACTACTGATGATGGTGAGTGCCTTGTTCAGACAGTGCCTTGTTCAAGCCACGCCGGGCCCGTCTCCCTACACGTCTCTAAAAGTTTTGGTTTACGACTCAGATGAGCATACTGCCTGTGGGGGAACATTGACTTGCAACCGCCACAACAGAAGACGGACTGTTTCACAAAAAAAACTATTTCACAAGTCGCTTTCAAAAAGCATCTTCACAATTGCAGCAGAGTCACCCCGGTCACATCCCAGCTTCAGATCAGGACACCACCCAGATCGCCACCCCTATCTCAACACAAGTCCTTCCTGATGAGCATGATGACTGCATGGCACCCAATGCTCCGCTCTTCACCAATGCTGTCAACCTTCTCGTGTGTCTTGGCCTGTGTGCAACAACAGCAGCGGCACACCGGCAGATGTGTCAGGAGCCAGGCTGGCAAACACTTGCAGGGGTTGCAGGCAACAGCCTGGCACATGGCAGCAGTCCGCGCGACCACGACATATGTGTACACAAGTACATACGTGTGTGTGCACCATAAGCAGCTGCCTCCACACGCCCAAGCTCGCACCTTGATGTTGATCACAGAGGGGTGTGCATCCAGCAGTTTGCACAGGTTGGCACGGATGTTCTCCTGCAGGCAGCCACACAGCCAGTTCTCAGCCAAGCCTAGGGTCAGATCTGCTCTAAAGCCCAGAAGTGCTGACTCCAAGCCACCAGCACCCAAAGCACAGCTGCTGCCAGATGGCTCACAAGGTCCAACCACAACACTGATGCTGCCCACACACTAAAATTGCTAGCAGCTTACCTTGTGTGGAGACAGCTTGGGCTTCTGTGCGATGATGGTGCAGTCAAGGTTGCCAATTACGTAACCAGCCTCCTGCATCTTCCTCACCTGCCAACCAGCAGTGTTGCAGCAGCAGCAGCCTGAGCCAACTGCCACATGGTTTTCAGTTGCTGAAGAGCAGCTGCTGCATATGTGGTTTGGTAATTCTATGTAAGTATGTGTGCTGTTTAGTTCAGACACCCAACCACCACAGTCATGGCATGGCCTATAAGCATGGCAGCACAAGCGTGAGGGGACAGCTACAGCAGAGCAGTAGACAAGCAGACATAGAGAAGTCCAGTGTATGCTGCGCAGCCATGCAGCAGCAAAGCATGCACTGCCTAAGAGTCCTTCCAACACTCACTGCTTCCTCGACAAAGATGTCTGAGGAGGCGCCCTTCCACTTGGCATCATTGTCTGGGAACAGCTGGCCTGCAGCGCACATCAGCACACATGTTCAGTTGCCCTCCTTTCTTTTCATTCGCACACCTTTTGCTTTTCACCACCTCTGGTGCGCCACACTGCTGCTTTCAGCAGCACTAGGGCTAGCCAGCTTTGGTATGGCAACACCAGCCATCTGAGGTGACGTTCTAGCTGCATTCGGCTGAGGTCCTGCCAGCACTGCATTTGAATTTCCAAGGAAGCTGGAAACAATCTAGCTTGCAGCAAAGGGTGCTGCACAACAGAATGCCGCTGCAAGCTCGACCCCTGCCTGACTTCATGCACCAGACCCCCAGCTGCTATTGCACTGCCAATCGAAGCAGCCAGCTGACTGGAGCATGCAGGAAGTATGCTGGCAGCTGCAGCAGGATCAACGCACCAATGTCAGGGAGGCTGAGTGCTCCCAGGATGGCATCTGTCACTGTGTGCAGTAGCACATCACCTGCACAACATAAGAACACAAAACACACTGGGCTTGCCATTGCACCATCCCTACACATTTTCTCACTGGTTGCAACAAGTCGCAGCAGCTGCCCTTCACACCATACCACCCACTCAGCTGCTGTCAGCGCACCGTCAGAGTGAGCCTCACAGCCCTTGGTGTGAGGGATCTCCACTCCACCAATGATGAGCTTGTAGCCCTCAGCCAGGCGGTGCAGGTCGAAGCCATGGCCCACACGGTAGGGCAGGGTGGGGGGTGCTGCTGGTGCTGGGGCGTCTGCCACTGCTGCTGCACTCATGGCCACACGCCTCAGCTGCCTGCAGCAGAAGACAGGCACAACTACGTCTCCAGACATGTCACTGGGATGGACTGCTGACTCCTATCTTCGGGCGAACAGCCAAATCATGCTGATTGGCTGCTTGCACTCCCGGTGTGCACGTGTGTACACCGTGCTGGTCTCTATTGTTGTTCTGCCAGCTGAGATCTTTTCATGGCTGGTCCTGGTGCATGAGGGAGCCTTGGATTACCTGGTGCCCTGGGTGCTTGCTGCCTGCTGCTGTGCTAGCTGAGGCAAGGCCTGCATCAAGCAGAAAGGAGACAGTACCTGTCAGTACAGATCAGTGCGCATGCATGTGAAGGTCGTGGAGATATTCAACCCTTACCTTGTGTGAGCGGATGCTGGTGAAGGGGGCACACAGGGGCCTGCAACTTGGTGCTGCTGCACTCAATTGCGCTGCACGTGTCCCCCTGGATGAAGCTATGCAGCTCCTCTGGCACATAGACATGCTGGCAGCTGCAAGTGCCTGTATCAGGTGCTTGGATCTGCTGTTGCAGCTGACGGGTGTGTCAGGCAGGTCAAGGGGTCCCTGGCTTCAACTACGAACTTTTGTTTATCTGGACAATCTAGAATGTCAACGTGTTGCCCTATGACGTTGTAACCATAACCGTGTAACCAAACCGCAACCGCGACGTCAGTGGGGCCTTTCTGCGCATTTTGATTGCATTGAAAGTATCACGTGCGGCTGTGTGCCACCTGGTTCAAACCATCAGCTACACCCCCTTCGGTGGCAACAGCAGCAGCACATCCAGCAAGCAGCAGTCAGTTTTCAAGGTAGCAGCACACAAGACATCATGGCAACAGAGGACCTGTGCCTGGTCTGCACAGATAGTTTGGACTACACAGGGGTTGGGCCATGTGGGCACAAGGAGGCCTGCTCACGATGTGTAGCACGGCTGCGGTTTGTGATGGAAGACACCAGGTGCATGCTGTGCAAGCAGGACAACCCTGCTGTCTTCTTTACACGCTACATGGGAGACTACACACAGTCCTTACCACCTGGAGAGTACAGCAAGCTCCAGGTATGCAGAACTATCAGTCACTGGAAGTGGTACCAGCAACTGCAGCCGGCAGTTGCACAGCAGCTTCTGATGCTCGTGGGTGCTATTTGATGCACGCAGGAGCGCACTCAGGCTGGGGAGCTGTACAGCTTGTCCGAAGTCAATGGCTACTTTGACGACAAGGAGCACTACAACACCATCAAGTGAGTCACATACGGCGGGCCGCGCGTTTGCCCCGCGGGCGGGGGGGGGGGGGGGGGGGGGGGGGGGCGTCTGGAGGGAGCTGCTGCCTGCTACTAAGGGGGGCCCGATCCTGATCAAACACCCTGCAGTTGTTCCAGTGTGTTCCAGCAACTCCTGCACTCTAGGACAGCATCCAACGCTAAATACACTCTACACATTGTCATGTCGTGGTGTGTGGCGTGTTGTGTCTACAGGGCCCTGTGCAGCTTCACCCACCCGCTGGTGAACAACCAGACCTTCAACAGCCTGAGTTCACTCAAGAGGAAGCTGCTGGAGCAGCACAAGCTGCACTTTTGTGACCTCTGCATCAAGGGACGCAAGGTGCGGAAGCACACCACAGCCACGACACACCCAGCAGGGCTTGCAGGAAGTGTGTGTGGATGGAGGGGGGGGCAGCCACCACTGGCAGGTGCCCAGTCTGCAGGAGTGCAATGGTTATGATGCAATTGTCAGCGAACTTATACCATGCTTACCCCTTGGCTTGTCACCCCTTGGCCTCACAGCAGAGGTGTCATGGTGTGGGAGGCGTGTGCAATCACACGCCTCACCTGCCACCGATTATGGTGCACTCGGAGCAGCGGAGGCGCCGGGATCTGCAGCCGCAACAGCCTTAGCTGCCTGTGCTAGGCATTGAAAGTGTGTAGCTAGCATAGTATGAACACTGCGCACTTTGCTGAAGAATACCATCCTTTTCATGTCACAGGTGTTCATCAGCGAACAGGTCTTGTACAGCAAGGCGGACCTCGAGCGCCACTACCGCACCGGCGACGATGTAGGGCCCCTGGCCGATGCGGGTTTCAAGGGCCACCCCATCTGCAAGTTCTGCAAGAAGCGCTTCTATGATGCCGATGAGCTGTACCGCCACATGGAGAACGCCCACGAGCACTGCTTCCTGTGCCGCAAGCACAACCCACACCGCTTTGTGTACTACAAGGATTATGAGGAGCTAGACGGTGGGTGTTGATGGAAGTACCGGACAGTGAAGTACAGTATATTGCGGTGCAGTCACTGCAGTAGCTGGGGAAATAGCGCTGCTTCCTGTGCTGCAAGTAGAACCCACATTGCTTCGTGTATTACAAAGACGTCGTTGGTGTTGTTGGAAGTACAGTACGGTACGGTATAGCACAGCACAGTACGGCACAGTGTAGTACAGGGCCGTACAGTACAGATCCAAGGCTTGTCGTCAGACATACCGCAAGGCACTTGACTGTATCTTTTGCTGGCGCTTGTATCTTAGTCTTTGAAGGGTTCCTCTATGACTGGGCACTCTACACACCAAGTACAAGCGCAGCAATAGGTACAGCCAATGGCCTGAGGCATGTCTGCGAGGCTTGCAGCAAACGCAGCCTGAGCACTACCCCTGCCCCACCTGTTCTGCTGAAGTGAAAAGACACACCCACCATTATCAGTGTCAGTATCGTCATCATCACTAATGTGCCTCTGTGTGCGTGCAGGGCACTTTCAGTCTGACCACCACCCCTGCCCGCACCCGGCCTGCCTGGAGCGCAAGTTTGTGGTGTTTGCTGAGGAGCAGGATCTGCGGCGCCACTTCGCCACAGAGCACGGCAGTGAGATGAACATGTCGCGTGCACAGCGACGACAGGTGAGAGAGGGGGGCTGGATTGTGGGGGGTTGTGGGAGTATGTTTGTGTGCACTGGACACTGATGGTGAGTGAAAGCCAAGCAATCTCGCCGCTCGATTCACACACACATGGGCTGGCATGTTGTCCTGCAGGCCATGTCTCACAACAGTCAGCTCATTAGAAAACCCCTACGCCCTGAACTGTGCAGGTTGTCTCAGTTGCCGCTTGATTCGTTCATACAAGTGCTGGCACGTTGTCCTGCAGGCCATGTCTCATAACAATCAGGGCATTTGGCAACTTCACCGCCCTGAACCCTGCAAGTTGTCTCTCGCCGCTTGATTCATGCATATATGTGCTGGCACGTTGTCATATGCGTGATGTCTCCTCAATTTCATGCGATTAGGACTCCCACAGCCCCTGCAAGCTCAGCTGATAGTATCACCATCACCGCGTAAATCATACCTGTGCTGGCATGTTGTCTTGCAGGCCATGTCCCTCAACATCCAGCTGACATATTCCAGCAGGGAGGAGGAGGCAGCAGCAGCAGCCGCGGCAGCAGGGATGCACCGCCCCGGCGTGGTGATGGGCGGGGGCGCCGGTCTGCCCCGCAGCGGCAGGGGCGGACGGGGCGGCGGCATGCGGCACAGCCACTCTGAGGGGGCCATGGCGCAGGCTGTGCAGGTGCGTTCAACCCAAGTTGGTTTGTGGTTGTTGTTTGGGGGGGGGGGGTAGGTACAGACTGTAGCTGCTTGTGGCAAGCATGCACTGACAGCTTCTATCGCACATGCTGACAGGCACGCACACATGGCGGCCCGGGGGGGGGGGGGGTAAATGGGTGTGTCAGGGTCGAGGAGGGTCTAGGAGGGTGATAGGCTGGTCTGTCGTGGCAGCGGTCGCAGCGGCAGGGGCGGAGGGGGTGAACTGTCTGTCGCAGCTCCTGACCACCGCATGGCTTTGCTGCAGGCATGAATTTAAACCGTGTTCGCCGCTCTGTCCACAGCCAATTTTCAGGTGTGTGGTGGGACAGGCACAAGCAAGGGAATTGAGGAAAGGAAGTAACACAAATACCGCATTTGGTGTCTGTTGCGCTGCAGGCGAGTGTTGAGAGCAGCAGGGCTGAGGAGTTTGCCCGGGCTTCAGCAGCAGGCCCCAGCAGTGTGACCTTCTCTGCTGAGGACTTCCCCAGTGTCAGTGGGCAGGGCACGCAGGGCACAGCCCCCTTGGGCACATGGGTGGGAGCAGGGTCAGGGCCAGGTGAGTGTGGGAACCAGTGTGGTAACTGCTGAGTGTGGCACAAGGCTGACATGCTTTGCATGTCACCATGCAAAGCAGCAGGCTCAAGCAAGCGGGGGCTGTCTGCCTCTGGAGAGGCGGGAGATCGCTGCAGTTAGTCACTGCTGATCAATTGATGACCTGAGGCTAGTCAGCCTTGCTGGCGCAACAAGCCTCTGCGTCCCCCTGTAGAGTGCCCTGCGACATCACACACTATTCAGGGGGTGAAGAGGGCGACTATCCACAGATTGCATTCCGACAACGGGGATGGAACATTTTGTCATCAAGTATCACAAAGGTCAACCATGCTGAGTATCGCAAAGTCCGACCATGGTGTGTGTGGTCTGTCTGACTGGTGTCTCTGTGTATCCCGTGCTTTGCAGGTGGTTCCAGCCTGCGTCAGGAGGACTTCCCTGCCCTACCAACCGCCTCCAAGAACCAGCGGCGGCGGCAGCGTGAGAAGGATCGAACCCTGGCCGCCCGGCTTGGCGCAGCAGCAGCACCCATACGCGTGGTCAACAGAGCCAGCGCACCCACACCGGCAGAAGCAGCTGCAGCAGCAGCGGCTGGTGCAAGCAGCAGCAGGGCAGCCGCCGCGGCCGGCGGCGGCAGCAGCAGCAGCATCCGACACAGCCGGTCAGATGGGAACTTGCTGGTAGGAGGGGGTCATTTGTCAGCTTCTGGCTCTGCTGCTGCTTCAGATGTGGATGAAGATCTCGGCAGTGGGTTTGAGAGCGACAATGCACCAGCAGCAGCAGTTGAACAGGCAAGCAGCACCAGCCACTTCCCAGCACTCCCAGGAGCAGGAGCAGCCGCAGCAGCAGTGACACAGGCACATCCCGCCTGGGTGCCGGTCCGCCGCTCGGGTCGGCCGCCAAAGCCGGGTCAGGGTGGCAGCAAGAGCAGCAGCAGCAGCACGGCCGCCGCACCTAACAGCATTGCAGACTTTCCCTCGCTTGCTGCCACCATCCCCGCCAGGGCGGCTGGCAAGGGTTCGGCAGGAGTGGGGTCCAACAAAGGCAAAGGCAGCAGCAGCAGGGGTGGCATCAGCATCCTTAACAGCAGCAGCAGCAGTGCGGCGCCGCCGGTGCAGACTGTTGCTGAGGCTGTTGCTGCTGCTGGTGGGGTGTCAGAACAGCTGAAGGCTGCTAACAAGGCGCTGATTGAGCGCTGCAAGGCGGCGTTGAGTGAGGAGGGCTTCAGGGACTTCAGGGAGCGCTCTGCAGGGTTTATGCAGGGAAACCTCAGCCCAGGTGGGTTGCTTGGTGATGGTGTTGGTTGGCTGTCAATGGGTGTGCATTTGTGGGATTGTGGTTGGGTTGCTTGGGGAAGGGGGGAGGGCTTGGGGGAGGGGGAGGGAGGTGTTGTTCCAGGAAAGAAAGGGAAGGGTGGTGGGGTGTCTGAGCTGTTGAAGGCTGCTAGTAAGGCTCTGATCGAGCGCTGCAAGGTTGCGTCGAGTGAGGAGGGCTTTAGGGACTTTAGGGAGCGCTCTGCAGGGTTCATGCAGGGAAACCTCAGCCCAGGTGGGTTGCTTGGTGATGGTGTTGGTTGGCTGTCAATGTGCGTGCATCTGTAGGTTTGTGGTGGGGTTGCTTGGGGAAGGGGGGGGGCTTGGGGGAGGGGTGTTGTGCCAGGAGAGAGGGGGAAGGGTGGTGGGGTTTCTGAGCTGTTGAGCGCTGGTCGTCAGGCGCTGTCCGAGTGCTGCAAGGCTGCACTGGGGCCAGGAGGGTACTGAACTTGCAGGGAATGTTTTGCAGGGGGTATGCAGGGAAGGGTGGGCTGAGGTGGGCGGGTTGGAGTGGCGCACAATCGGGTGTTGCGCGGTGCTGGGGACGTGGGGAGCCGCAGGAAGGGGTGGCGGGCTTGTTGCGTCGTACAAATCTCCACTAGGACCCCAGAACATGGGCTGCGTCTGAGGGCTGCATGAGCTAGGATGGCTGTAGTAGTGGAGCTGCGCAAGTCATGGTTATGTGCACAGCAGTGTGCCCAGCGGTGCAAGTTTGTTCACTTTCACTTCTGTATCCTGGCATTGTCCTCGGCTGTTTTGCTCAAACGTCTTCCTGCTTGACGACGGGAACGCCTTTGAGCAGGATAGCAGGGGGCAGCGCCAGGGTGCAGAAGTGGACAGTGCATCAGCTGTCACTGCTGGACGCACTACTGCGTGATCACCGCTAACTGCACTGCTCAGCGTTGCGGCGTACACGACACACACCTATGCCTGTCCTTAGGTGCATGTATGCAAGTACATGTGCGCGTGCATGGCGTGATTGTGTTTGCATGCGCATGTGAGAGCTCTATCAGCAAAGGGGTGGTCAATGTGCGGGACCCTCACAGACATAAGCACATGTAATACATGTGCAAAACACTGCGACGCCCATACCTGCAGAGTGCGCTGTGCAGGGTGTTCAGCTGTGTGGTCTTGTGCACGTCACTGCTCCTGTACCCTGGCGTTGTCTTCTGCTGCTGAGCTTGAAGGTTTTATTGAAGCTCAGCAGGGAAACCTTGGAGCGCCCTAGCAGGGGACAGCGCAAGGGTGCACAGGAGACGTGTGTGGACAGGTAGCACAGCTGAACACTGCCGCAATGCATGCCGTGCTATGCACAGAAGTAGTTTGTCAACCCTGACCAACTCGGCAACACTGACTAACTCGTCCGGTCGCTTACTCATTCGCTCACTCACGTGCTCACTCACTCACTCACTCACTCACGTGTGTCGCCGTTGCGTTCAACCCCGACGGGTGACCTCCCCCGCTCCCCCCCCCCCCCACATGGTAACACAGTGGCTTATTACACAACATGTAGTGCAGCTGGGTGGGGCAGGGCAGGATAACATCAAAAGAGGCAGGGGGGGGGGGCATGGTTGTGCGTGACTGTGTATGCTGCAAATTTGCTGGATATTTGTTTGGCTTTGTTTAATTCTGCACTAGACGGCCATAATGCTGGTGAGTTGGGTGTTTGCTGAACTTTTTGCTGCGTGTTGCATAGTGCAGCATTGCTATCTTGAAGCGTGTGGCACAGCAGTTTGTTGGGTGGCATGTTCTTGTGCAGCATGCTCATATGCACCCTGGTGCTCTCTCCTGCTGTTACATTCGAAGGTTTTGGCAATCTGAAAACGTTCAAGTGTAACAGCAGGGGACACCTCCAGGGTGCTTATGATATGCTGCACACAGTACGAGCCAACACTGCTGTGCCCTGTGTTTAGATCATAGTCACAGCCTGATTACATCAGCTGCCCTTTCTTAACCCACTTGCTCGCTCATTCAAATTGCCGTCTTGGTTCTCATCACTGCGTGCACACTCCCCCCCCCCCCTTACTGACTCCGCAGCGGCGTATCACAAGCACGTGGTGCAGCTGGGTCTGCTGCAGCTGGTACCGCAGCTTGCAGCGCTGTGCCCGGACGCAGACAAGCGTACCGCCCTGGTGGCAGCCCACAAGCGGTACCTAGAGTCCGCACAGGACTCCCTGCAGGCGCCTGCAGGGGCTAACTCCAGGGGGTGGGTGCCTCCAGAAGCTGCCATGGCAGCCCTTGCGGAGGTTGAGCAGCAGGGGTCTTGGGCATGTGAGCGATGCACACTCGTCAATGCGCCCAGCAGCAGAAGCTGCGAGGTGTGCTCGGCTCCGAAACCCAAGGGAGGGGCAGCAGTCAGTGCTGCTGGTGGCAGCAGTGGCGGGAGCAGCAAAAAGGCGGCAGCAGCAAGCAGTGCGGCGCGCGCTGCTCCGGCGGCGCCTGTGGCTAGCAGCAGTTCTTGGTCGGCTGCGGCGGCGGCTGCCGGCAGCAGTGGTGGCAGCAGTGGCGGCAGCAGCAGAGGCACCCAGCAGCAGGCAGAGCCGCAACAGCAGCAGCAGCAGCAGCAGCAGGCACCCCCTTCTGCTGAGAGCTGGCCTGGCCTACCTGGCGGGAAAGGCAAGAAGGGTGGTAGCAAAGCAGCTGCATCCCAAGCAGCACCGCAGCAGCAGCAGGCAAGCAGCAGCAGCAGCCTGCCGCCAGAGCAGCAGCAGGCAGGGGGCAAGAAGAAGAAGGGTGGGAACAAGCAGGCGCTGTCGGAGTTGCTGGCCACTGGGAAGAGCCACCCGCAAAATGCGTGGAGCCAGCAGCAGCGGCTGAGTCAGCTAGCGGCGCCGTCTGGGGCAGGGGCAGCATGGGGCAGTGGGGCAAGAGTGGCGGGTCGAAGCTGGCGAAGAGCATCAATGCGTTCAATGATGCTTGGGGGGACAAGCAGTGAGACGGTGGTTTGATGTGATGTTGAGTGGGTGCAGTGAGACTCTATCTTTCCTTGCTCAGGTTGCTTGTGATCAGGTCAAGAGCAACCTTGACACAGTGACATGGGTTGGGGCAGGAATGGGCACGAGGACGGCATGTTGCAGTGTGGTGTGCTGTGCTGTGGTGTCGCACCTGTCAGTGGCGCTGTGACAAAGGTCTGGCTGTGACAATCTCATGTAATGATCCATAATGTGTGTGAGCACTGGAGGTGGTGGCGTGCTGTCCTTGGCATGTGATCTTTGTGACTATGAGATACTGCAGTACAGGCCAGCTGGCATGTATTGATGTGAGGACGCTTTGCAGCCTGGACCATCAGTCAGCTCCATCTCTGCTCCATTCTCTGCCAGAAAATTACTGAAAAGAAAGGCAGCTTTTCAATCGCATGTCTCCCATTCCGTTCGCAGTCTCCCCCCCCCCCCCCCCCCCCTCCTGCCTTCCTTCCCCCAGCCCCCTTCAGCCCCCCCCCGTCCCCGTAGTGGTCTCCTGAACACAGAGATTTGGAAGAAGTAGGGCTTCATTGACTTCGCTCCCCGCAGGAGTATCAGGGGCTGACCCTGGCTTTCCAGGCTGTTGCTCTTTTGGGACTTTGACTCTGTTTGACTGCCTGTCAGTCACAGGCAGTCTCGACAAGGCCCAACCCACGTTGTCGATCATTTCCATGGTATTCGTTTTGTTGTCGTAGGTGTCCCCTTGCATGTGTGTGGACGACTTGCCTAAGCTTTCACTTCCACGGGAGCGTCTATAAAGAACGTTGAGGATCGTTATAGTATTGTCCTACAGAAGCAAAACTTCCTGGCCTGCGCTCTATTGTCATCTCGCTACTCTGGACCAGACACAAACTGCAACAGCAGCACCAGACTTCCTGTTGAGCAAGCGCAGTTGTCATCAATGGCTTGCTTATAGCTATCGTCTCTATGAACAAATCAACCTGCCGCAGCATGAGCAGGCCCTCTATGGAACTGGGCAAGGTGGGGTCCGGGAGAGAGTACCACCACCTAGCAGTTTGGTTTACAGTATCCTGCTGTGACAAAGTCCACAAGGCTTGTCAGAAACCGCAAGCCTGCTGAAAGCACTGCACATGTATAGATCTCAATCACAAACGTGCTGTGCATAAGAGCAGAAGCGCCACACTGACAGCATGCTCATACCTGCACAGGGAGGCTGTTCCAAGCTCCTTCAGGCCACAGCACTCGTGGTCCTGTTGGCAGCATGCTGCTCAGCAAAGCAGCAAGACAGCCTGATCAGCACTCCAGCATCATCAGGCAGCAGCTTGGCGGCAGCAGCAGCAGCCAGCGACGGCGACAAGCGGCATTTGGCGGGACATACAGCGGGCAGGGTGCTGTCACAGCAAGCGCAGGAAGGCATAGTCGGGGACGATGACGAGTTTGAATGGGTAGCAGAACCCAAAGCTGCAGAACCTCGCCCTCAGGGCAGCAGACCCCAGCAGCCAGCACCTCCCACACGGCCAGCAGCACAGGAGCGGCAGCCAGCAGCCAGGACAGCAGCAGGAGCATCTGAGGGAGATCCACGGCACCGCCCAGCTGCAGATGCTGCGGCAAGGCCGGAAGCAGCGGCACAACATGCAGAGCAGCGGCCGTCAGCACAGCATCCAGCAGCAGGGCCTGAAGATGATGAGGAACCTGTAGGAAAGCTGCCGGATGCACCCCAACTCCGCGAGGTTGATGGCCGCAGTGGAGATGCAGAGCGCGAGCAACGCAGGCCAGATGCCGATCGTCCTGGCCCCAGAGCAGATGCGGAACGTGGCGAGCGCAGACCAGAGGCACAAGGCACGCGTGCCGACAGCCGAGCAGATGCAGAGCGTGAGCAACTAAGAAGGGATGCCGAGCGCAGGGACTCAAGGCCTGAGCGTGAGCCTGACAACAGCAGAGCAGCAGCGCCCAGTGACCGCAGCGCAGCAGACGCAGAGCCCAAACAACCCACGCCAGACGCGCAATCGCGCCCACGTGATGACCGCAGGCCAGATGCTGAGCGTGCTGATCCAACAGCAGAAGCAGAGGAGAGCGAGCAGCTTGCAGCAGATGCTGCAGCAGCAGCAGCTGAGATGGATGCCGATGAGCCAGAACCTGAGGTGCAGCCTGTCAGGGATGGTGCTCCAGCTATACTGGGAGACCACACAGCACCAGCAGCCGCGCAGACACATCCAGGCGGCCAGCAGCAGCAGCAGGGCTCGGAGCCAGGCCAAGGGCCGGAGGACAGAGAGCCAGAGAAGCCAGGGAGTGGCACATGGGTGGCAGCAGCTGCCGGCCAGGCTGCTCCCAAGCAGGGCGATGTTGACCCTACAGGTGTGGACCCTGTGGGAAATTGCAGTGGACTTGATTGGGTATGTGGATGTATGAAGTCCTTCAAGACAGACTGTTGCCATGTACACACATAATTTTGCAGTTGGTGTCCTTGCGTCTGGACGCCGCCCCTTCCCTGCAAGCTCTGTGTACAACACGCGCAGAGCCCCTCGCACATGCCCACACACCCCAGCCCCTGTGGCCCCACCTTGGTAGCCATTCTCACGACATAAAAGGCTCATCATGCCCTAACATGACATGCATTTGGATTCGTGCAGGTGCCTGCAGGAGCTGGGTGCAGCGCTATTGTGAGGATGTTGAGCCAGGCGAAGGGCACCTGGCAGACTGTCTGGCACAGTACCAAGCAGCAGCTGACACACAAGAGGACAATGGTGAGGCAGGCAGCTGCAATGGTTCTGGCCAAGCTGAGGGTTGGGCTAGTAGATGGCTTGTAACAGTCAAAGTACTAGCAAGTGTTCATGTCACCCTTGCTGATTCTTCAAGGAAGTACGTGCGGGCTGGAGGCCTATCTTGCACTGCTGGCACTGCTGGCAGCAGTGCAGGATATGCTCCTCGTGCGCACCTATTTCCATTGCAGAATGGGCAGGGGTTACATGAACACTTGCTAGTGCTTTTGACTATCACTAGCTAAGTCCTAGCTGAACTAGTCAGCTTGGCCCCAGCAGTGCAAAAAAACAGGGGCCCTGTTTTCTTCTTGTTGCGCATGTCTGGTTGGTTACAAGCAGGCGGTGATGGCTGCAACTGGAGGCAGTGGTGGTGCCCCCTCCTGTTTTGTTGTGCTGTTCCTCATGTCAAAATATGTCATCTTGCAGGCAAGCTGGAGCCCTTGTCCACTGAGTGCCACGAGGAGGTGATGCAGCTGAAAATCTGGCGCAGCAAGTCCCTCGACAGCAACCCCATATTAGGTGAGGGCGGCAGGTGCTGGCAGCGGCTAGAGGATGGTGGCGGCAACGGACACGTGCATCACATGTCATGTGTGCAACAGATGAGTTGCGCATGTGTAGGTATGTGTGCATGTTTGATGGAGGCACGGCTATGGTGTCACTGCAGCGATGCGGCTTCCGGTGGGGAGCCTGGAAACAGGTCCCTACTGACTGTTGGCGTTGTGTGTTTTGCCACTGGTTGCCGTCCATGTTTTGTTGACACATGAGTTGCAATCAGCCATATCCATTAGCATGACAGTCAGGATGTATTTCAGGATGCGTGAGGGCACGTACCCAAGGATGTAGAGGGGATGCAAATGTAAAGTCAGCTGACAGCATTGTGTATGTGTGTATGTGCTGCAGCCAAGGCGTGTGCTGACGACATCGACAGGTACTGCAGTGCGGCCCCAGCAGAGGAGCGCACTGCTGGCAGTGTGCTGGCATGCCTAAAGGGTGCACACTCCGCCAGAGTGGCACTCCATCCTGCCTGTAAGAAGGAGGTGTTCAAGCTGCAACTGGATGCTGCTGAGGACTACAGGTGAGTATTGCCAGTTGTGCATGTGCCAAGGTTGGTCCGAGCAGTTCTGCATAGCACTTTTGGTCTTTCAGACAGAGTGTTGTATAGTGTGAGGCTGAACGTCAATATCTGTTGTCAGACCATAAGCATGTCGTGCATGCATGCTGGGTATGTATTGCAGCAGAAAAGCACACAACAGACCCTCAGAGGTGCTGTTCAGCCAGGGCACACTCATACGGTGTACTACTATGATGCTTGCCTTGCAGGGCTGACGAGGTGTTGCACAAAGCATGCGTGGAGGATGCGAAGGAGCTGTGCAAGGGTGTGAAGCACGGCGGGGGACAGATACAAGCCTGCCTGGTGAGTAGTGCGATGGTGCTCGACGCTGCAAAGATTTTGCTGTCCGACTGTATGGATGCAGCTCAGCTTGTAGCGGCCACCTCAGGCAGGCTGCTTGGGTCTAACCAAGATGCTTGGGCTACGTAGCCAGCATCAGTACTTGCATGGCCCTACAGGTGTTTAGGCGCATGCACGCTCGTCCTTCAGGCTTGGCACTGCAGATGTACGGGTTTTCATGTTGACCACACTCCTGTTTGTGCGACTGTGTGTGTGTGTGTGTGTGGTGCAGAGGAAGCAGCAGGACAAGCTGTCATCAGACTGTGAAGCGCAATTGTTCAGGAAAGAGGCAGAAGATGTCGACGACATCCGCCTCTCGGTGCGGCTGTTCAGGGCCTGCCTGCCTGACAAGAAGGCCTTCTGTGCTGACGTGCCGCCAGGCCAAGCTCGTGTCAGCCAGTGCCTGGAGGAGCACAGGGAGGCGCTCTCAGAGCCATGCAGGTCAGCAGGCATGATTGCTCAGGGCGTGATCAGGTCATGACACCGTCCACCTGGGATGCAACCGTAGCTTCCTGCTGGCTCAATGCAAGCAACACTGCACGGAGTGCACATCACTGTGTTGGTGACTTCAGTGTAGAGGCCGTGTCATCATGGGTTGAGGCAAGCAGGCCCTGCCTGCCTGCCTGCCTGCACCACTGTGGCAGCGCACATGGGGAGTGCATGGGCATTGGTTGCGATTGGTGGCGTCACTCTGTGTTTGTGACATGCCGCAGAACTGAAGTGGATGCCATGCTGGAGCGGCGTGTGCGGGACTTCAGGCTTGACTCCCGCCTCAGGACTGCATGCCAGAGCACCATCCCCAAGCTGTGTGACATGGGCGATGACACTATTGGGGACGCTTTGGACGCTGCGGTTGCCAACTGCCTGCAGGTACGGGCGGCATAAGGGCAGCAATGCTTGGCAGACATACTTGGTGGTGCACGCCGCAATGAGAGCCTCAGCCAGCAGACATGTATGCACAGGGCCACACACCAAACAGACACCAGCAAGCCACAACAGCATGTCATCGGCTGCACAACTTCAACAAGCCGTTTTGTTTCATCATCCCAGATGGGCAGAGCGCACTTCTTGCATTCGGGGCGGTTAGTAATTGGTTCAGGTTCAGCAACCATTCTTTCGCTTCATGTGCAGGACTTCCGTGACAGCATCACGGATGATGCCTGCAAGGCAGTGGTGCACAAGTACCAGGAGCTGGCAGCACAGGACATACGGTTCAACCCCTCACTGGCAGATGCCTGCTACCAGGACCGTTCAAACCTCTGCGCAAACGTACCGCCGGTGAGGGGCGGGGTCTGACCGAAGCACTGCACAGCTGTTGTTGACTGCCTGGATGGTAGCGTCTGCCTGCTGGACACCTGCGTGCAGGATGATGCAATGACTAAAAGTGACAACCTCTTGGCAGTGCTGTGCAACAGCGAGCAGCATTGAGTACTGAGCTTGAAGGAGCAAGCGGTTCTCCATTATGTAAGCCGTGGCACAAGGTTTATGTGCTGCGCCGATGCTGTGTTGTGTTGCAGGGCTCAGCACGGGTGATCCGCTGCCTGCAGAATCAGCGAGACAAGCTGAGCAGTGTGTGCCGGTCCACCCTCATGTCTGAGGAGGTGAAGTTCAGCGAGAACATTGACTTCCAGTACCCCATGAAGCAGGCCTGTGCAAAGGAGGTGGAGCGCTTCTGTGATGTGGTGCCGCATGGAGGCGGCAGAGTCATCCGATGCCTGCAGGTGAGCGCCCCGGAAAAGTTGCTTATACCAGCAACTCATGGCTTCATAGGACGTTATGGTGCATTGATGGGCCCCTCGGGTTGCTCCTCACGGCTCCTCATAGCGGCGGCACCCAGTAATGAGCACTGTCTAAGAGCACCTGCTCCATGCTCGCTTGTACAGCAACAAGAACCACATGCAATGAGCCTGGTTGTCACAACAGGGCCGCCAAACGTGTTCAGCAGCGGCTGCAAGAATCTGGCAGGGCGGTCTGCTGAGAACGCACACCTTAGGGAATCATATGTAACGGGCCCAGTGCAGGTTGAGACGACGCAAAAGGGCATCAGTGGGGACTGCAGGGTTCAGAAGGTAGAACTGGCCACTTATATCACACCCCTTGATGTGTGATGCGTCTGGTCTGCAGGACAACATGAAGCAGAAGGGCTTCAGCAGGGGCTGCAGGGATGAGGTGATGCGCTACGAGCAGGAGAGCGCACGGGACTATCGGCTCAACAACAGGCTGTACAAGGCATGCGACAAGGATGTGGGAGCCATCTGCGCTGACGCATGCGACGTGAAGCAGGGAGAGGTCTGCGGCGGCAAGGTGCGTCCACATGGTGCATGCAGGGGCCTCAAGGCAGTTGCGCTTGCAGTCATAGGCTGAGCAAAGCTGAGCGACCCACCAGGGGTTGAAGAGCGTGTCGCAAGGGGTGTGGTGCTGAAAAGTTGACCAGTGACTGCTTTTGAGACTGAAGCATGAACCTTGCATGGCGGCACTCGTTCTACATGGTTGCAACTGTTGCAGTCGGCAAGGATGCTTACTGTTGCTGTTGTCGCTGTGAATGTTGGACTCCCTGACATTTTTGATGTGCGTGTGCAGGTGCTGGCATGTCTGTCAGACAGGCAAGAGGACATCCAGAGCAGCGCATGCAGGAAAGAGGTGGGTTGCGTGAATGCAGGGCACATACCCTGTGTTGTACTGGCCAGTGTGACCTTGCATCTGCACCTTGCCAGGTGTCAAGTGGGGAAGCTCGCGCGTGCCCTGACTTTGGGCCTGGCATTCCTCATGTCTATGCTGCTGCTCTCCATCTTAGAAAAAGGTGCCCTCCACATTTCTACACAACCCCATCAGTCACTGTGACTCACACCAGTGATGCGATGTGACTGAGTGGCACTCAGTCATGCAGCCATGCGGCAACTTTGCCCCTGCAGGTCAGCTACCTGCAGCGCATGGGCGTGCAGGACTTCAGGACAGACATGCAGCTCGCAGAGGCCTGCAGGCCTGACGTGGAACGCTTCTGCAAGACCGTCGAGCCCGGGGAGGGGCGGGTCCACAAATGCCTGAGGGAGAACTACGGCCAGCTTTCACCTGCTTGTAGGTGAGTGACACAATGTCAGTGCAGCCTGGCACCGCCTTCTCAACATGACTGAGAAAGTCCTTGGCCCCTGGGCTGACCTGGCTGTGGCCGTGTGTGGTTCCTGCAAACACAACCCTACCCAATGGTGTGCCTCACGTCACACCCCCAGCTAACATGTATCATTTGTCCAGCAACCGGCGTGTATGTGCGCGTTCAACATTTGCTGCAGGCGAGAGGAGGTGCGGTTGGAGGCGCAGGAGGCCGACAACATCCAGCTCAACCAGGGCCTCATGCGCACATGCGCTGCAGAGCGCAGCCTGTTCTGCAGCGACGTGCGGCCGGGCTCAGCACGCGTGTTCCGCTGCCTGGCGCACAGCATGGCCAATGCGGACTTTGGAGGGGCCTGCAGGAGTGCCATGCTGACAAAGCTGAGGCGCAGGGAGGCAAACTGGCGGCTGGACCCTCCACTGCGCAACGCCTGCAAGGCAGATGTGGAAAGGTACGCTGTCTAGCTGTAGCGCAGCCAACAGCCGACTGCATGGGGTTTGCGTTCATTGAGCAACGTAGTCCTGGTTTGCATTCAAGAGCTTCAGCAGGACGCCTCTTGTCCTCTGCGCACACGATCTGTTGCAGCAAGGTGGTCATGCGCAACGTGCATGAGCAAAAACGCCTTCCTTGGCGCAGGAGGACACCAGACAGTTTCCTTGCACATGGCTGCTCCCTGCCCAGCTTGACCTCCCGGTCCCTGACGCCTTGCCACCCTGCCGCTACCCTCGCCTGCCATGCAGCCTGTGTGCAGAGCAGGACGCGAGCCTCAGTCAGGACGGTGCTGTCAAGTTGTGCATGGTGGACCAAGCAGACAGCCTCAGTGATGGCTGCAGGAGGGAGCTTGGCCGCAGCCTGTACATGGCTTTCTTTGTGTGGCAGCCGCAGGGCTTGCTGACCGCCCCCTGTGATGCCGATGTGCAGCGGCTGTGCCTGTCGAGGGTGAAGGAGATGAATGCCATGCCTGGGGCAGTTGAAGTGTGCCTGTCAGAAATCGTGAGTGTGCCAAAGGTTTGGGTGTAGAGCTGATGGCAATTGGGTTCATGCATGTACCTACGCAGGTGCGCTGTGACAATGCACGCATTCGGGCTGAGAGACGTTCTGTCGTCTGTGAGCAGATGTAGGTGTCAGCCGCTGCAGAGGCTGTCAGCTGTTGCAAGCTCTTTGGACCACACGTCAGACCACTGTGTGTCTGCGCAGGTTGATGCCATGGCAGCCACCCAGACCAACCACAGGCGCTTGCTTACAGCACAGGCGGCCGCAAAGAATGAGCCCAACAACGAGCGCAGGGAGTCTTCCAAGCAGCAGCGGCAACCAGGACCAGGGCAGCTGCCTAGCAGCAACAGCACTGGGCGCTACCTGCCACGGCTTTCGGAAGAGTGCTACAAGTTGGCCGCCCTGGCACACCTGCCGCAGTTTGAGCGCAGCCCCGACTTTGCTGCTGCAGCGTACAACCTGCTGCAGGGCTCTCTGGGCCGCGTGCAGGATGCCACGGGCCTGCAGACGCTGCGGCAGGACAGCATGACGGGCCAAGTGGCCGTCAGCCTGACAGGTGAGGGTGGGTAAGGGCAAGAGGTGTGCTGCCAAACTGCTGGCAGAAGCGGATTGGCTGGTGCTGCTGTGAGACTTTGCAGCAAACGTGGGAAGCCAGGACGTAGTGTTGCTGCATCCTTTGGCGCAGGGCGGCTGTCTGTGCAATCTGTTACACAATCTACAGGTCAACAACTACCCTATGCTGGGCAAAGGCGATCACAATGATCATCTCTTCAGCCGCACTTCACTGCTGCCTTGTGCTTTTGTGTGCAGGCTGGACGGCGCTGGCTGGCGTGGCCTCGCTGGTGGTGTTGCTGATGACAGTGGCAACGTGGGCGCTGAGGCAGTACACCACCAGCCCCAGCAGAGATGGCTATTCAGTGGTGAAGAATGTGCCACCGTTACCCAGAGTGTGATGTTGTATGTTGCTGTGCGCTTGTGTTGGTGTTAACTTTTGTGAGTTGTTGAAGCACCGTGAAGGCACACTGTGGCTGGGGCCAGGCACTGCCCTGGCTTCCTGCAACAATAGTCCTTATTAAAACCAAGGCGACAATTGCAGCCACTGAGCTGTGTTTCAGGTCATGAAGTGTTCCTTGGCTTGAATTAGTAGACCTGCAGACCAGGCTGGTCTTGATGACTGACGGTCACACCAGCCTGGCAGGCTGGCCACCACCCCTGCCCAAGACACCAGCTCATGCTTGACAAAAAGTACAACACAGCAAGAACACGGTGATGTTTCTGCAAAGGAAGGCATTCTGCATGCCTCCCTTCAGGCCATGACATGATAGCTGCATGATTAGTAATTGGTAATCACGCACCACCATAAAGGCCATCAGCAAGCAAACGCTGTCATCATCACCAGCCGATCAAATACAACTCCGCCACACGCCTACCTGCACGATCCCCTGCTGTTGGTTGACAGCATTCAAACTCTGACAGCAAGTCTGCAGCTGTGGCCCTGGAGAAGCCGTCGTAATCGTCCACCTTTCAGTTTAGAGTATCTCTGCAGGTCGCAGAAGCTCTGCTTCGGCGTCTATCGCAACGCGGGGTCAGGGCCGCGGGCAGAATGTGTCAGCAGTAGCCTAGGCAGAGATGCAGTCAGTCGGAGCGCATCAGCCCGCAAACAGGTCTTTTGAACAGCTTCGTGCCAGTAACTGGGCCATGAAGGGCTCTGCCAGTCGGCCAGTGGTCAGGTTGCTGTTGCTGCTGCTGTGGGTCACAGCACTTGTGCACACAGCTGTGGCAAGGCCGGAGAAATACAAAAGTACCTTCAACAAGTCATGGTGAGTGAGATTCACATGGCAAGATTCCAGGCATGAAGATGCTTTCAGTAAGGATTTGATTGATTTCTGATTGCAACTCTGCTGATCGCAACTGTCCCTCCGTTGCTGCTGGCGCAGCAAGTACAGTGCCAGGAATGTGTCCAAGGCGCTCTTCAAGGAGGGTATCGATGATGGGTGAGTAATTCCTGTGCCTGCAGCGCCTCTGTGCATCCAAGCATACCCGATGGCTGCGACACAGTTCCCTTGCAGCAGGGCATCCTCAAGCATGCTGCCTTGCGGGTTGCGCATCACATGCATGCTGACATGCCCCTATGACCCCGCCACTGCCTTCAGGTTCCTCTTCCTCATGCCCCTGGAGTCAAACTATGTTGTGATCAACTACCTGAAGCCTTGGGAGGCCTGCTTCGGCCCTGCAGAGCCCATGGACCTGGTCAAACTGCAGCAAGGAAAGAAGCTGCCATGCTTCTACCGCATCAACCAGTGGGGCAACATAGACTACTGTGAGTGCGTTGTGCACATGCTGCTCGCCCCAACGATTACAGCTGCAGCTGCGCATCTCAGCAGCAGTTTGCTCCCTATGTAGAGGGGCAGCAGCAGCCTTAGCCCTGTGCCACCACCGCATGCAGCAAGCGCACCCCTTGCACCACAAAACAGCACGGGTGGCGCTCACTGTAGCAGCCATGCGTGCTTGATGGTGCTGCTTGCAGCCAGGCAGCCAGCTCACTCACCCACCAACTGGGCTCCTGTGCTGCGCAGGGGAAGAGAACGCATGCGACATCCTGGTCCGCAGCAACTGCTACTGCTACGCGCTTTCACGCTATGTGGGCAGCTACTGCGAGCCAGGGCTGGGCAGCACAGGCAACCCACTGCCTATGCCAGTGCGGGACTGCGGCGCTGCAGCAGCAGGTGTCCTAGCAGATGGGGCCAGGTCAGTTGACCGCAACACTGTGTATACAGTGCCAACTCTGGGCAGCTACATCGCACTAGCTGTGAAGCCTCCCAGTGACAATAGGGATACAGGAGACTACCACTTCTGGCGGCTGGACGCAGACAACACGTGGTCCTACAAGGCGGGCGATACACTGTCACGCAACACGTACCGCAATGGGACCATACTGCAGGACATCGAGCTCCCAGAGGCGCGGGGTGCCTACACGCAGTTCTGCGGGTACTTTGAGGTGGGACCATGTGAATGGTTTGCTTGCTGCTGTTGAGCAAGCATGCGAGCTGGCCTCACACATCTGCAGCAGCCTGCATGAGTGCATGGTGGCTGCCTTGACGCAGTGCTGGCGCGCACAACGCACATACAGCTAGCGACAGGGCTTGGTGTCCTGCTGGTTCAATCAGCACGGCAAGCAAGGCAGCCATGCAGAGTCCACAACATATGATGAGTCATTACAGCTGCTGTGATGCACTGTCTCCCAGGTGTTCCCTGACCGGCACAAGCTGAAGGGTAACAACTACTACTTCAGCAGCCTCCCGGGGCGCTTCAAGTTGTGGCAGGACCTGCGGGTTGTTGGGACTGTCACGCCCCTGCCCAGCATCAGCCCTGCATGGCTGGCTGCGTATAGGTGAGGGCATCATGGCTCACGCGACTAGCTGTGGAGTAGCGGCGGGCTGTTATCACAAGCAGTGGAAGGCATTTTTGCAACCGCAAATTCACAGTGATGCGCAGCAGATCCCGCGCCGTGCACTGCGTGCAACTTGTCTTGTCTTCTTGTATCTTGTGTGCTGCTGATGCATTGGCGGCCTACCTGGCATGTGCAGCGCAAACGGCCTTCTACACTTGCTGCTCTTCATGCTTCTTGGCAAGAATCTTTGAAGATTCTTGGCAACAGTGTGAAAGATCAAGCACCTTCAAGGGGCAAACACACATGGCACAGACTCAGACTCTACTGACCCTTGCTGGTTTGATTGCTATGCAGGTCGTACTACGCGGACGCAGGATGGGAGGATGGACTGCCCAGCTGGGCTCTTGCCAAGGAGCGTGCAGCAGAGGAGTCAGGCCAGCAAACTAATGCAATGGCCAAGTACCGCAGGCCGCCACACACCTACTCAGTGCGGCCATACCAGCACGCCTTTGGGGATCCCGCGCTGGGCCTCAACATACAGGCGGGAGCGCTGGCCAGCAACAGGTTGGCAACGCTGGCACTGCGGGGCTCCCTGCGTATCGGCAGGCGACCGGGGAGCTGAGGTGAAGACACCCAGCGCAATTTTCAGCACTGTGCCGCACCGCAGCGTGTCCCTGGTGAACGCTGTGCTGGTTTGTGCAAGGGTGTTGCGCCTGCAGTGCAATCGTCCTGCCTGCAGCAGGTGCTGTTTGGTGCTCGGAATGCGCCTGGCTGCTTGACAGGGCCGCGCATACAGTCTTGCCTGCAAGCTGGCCGCCCGCACTGAAGTGATGCTGGGGGCTTGAACACGCTGCTGAGAGATGTAGCTCTTCAGGCCCCTGAGGGCTGCAGGCAAGGCCTCAAATGGTGTTGGCTGCGGATGCCCCTGCATGCTGCCTCCTTGAGTCCTGCAGAAGGAGGCAGTGGTTCGAACAGCTGTGCCGATGCTCCCTGGCAGGCGCAGCGATTTTTGGGTGACTTGTCCTGCTTTGTGTTATCGTGTTCTGCTGCTGGTGGTGGCTCGTGCTTGCGTCTGTGGTGCAAGTCCCCTGCTCAGGTTTGAAGATTGTATATTCTCCAGTCGGAAATATGATGATGCTGTGCAGTGTGTCTGATGTACTGCTCAAACAACCCACACTGCTCAATGTATCGTGCATGGTTTCCGCCCTATTATGGCTTATATACCCATTTTGTCAAGTGCTTCCTCGGCACCCAGTGATCTCAGGTGGTGTCATTGTGCATGGATGTGTGCTGCTTATCTGCAGTGTTCACACACTCTTTTCGACTTGGCTGTGACAGCCAAGCAGTGTGGGTGTCTCCGTTCCGGCAGTAGGGTTGTGGTGGCATGGCGAAAACATAGGCGCGCCTTTTTTTTGTGTCAAGGTCTCCCCCACACATATGGGGGTGTGAGTGTGTGAGCTGGAGGGATGTGTGAACTCTTTTGCTGCTTCACTTTCACTTTACTATAGCGATGCGCCCGACAGGTTGCTTGGGTATTGACTTGCGAAGTATTGTGTGCACAAGCTGAACCGTGTGAAAAGGGAACTGGGATGTCATGAAAGTCGGTGGAAGCAGAACATAGTTCAACCCCTGTCCAAAAACCGCACCCTCAGCCGCAGTGATCACTGCTGGAGTCACCACACCTTGGCACTAAGCATGGCATGTGCTCAGTCGGCGCATATTCACAAGAGCCGGCACCAAGTAGGCACCTTGCGCACTGTTGTAGTAAGATCGCAGAGGCTGAAGCTGCCGTGTCTGTCAATGAAAAAAAGTGGTTAGTGATGCATATGCATGTGCAGCTGAAGCTAGACGAGCTTGCGCACTGTCACAACTCTTGGCTTGAGTAGGGTTGTTGGGTGCTAGCAGCACTTGACAGCACATGCACCGCACCAATGCTAAGATGTGTGACATGTGCAGTAGCCCTCAGGGGCGTACCCATTCCCACATTTGACATCAGGTCTTTGGCTCTAGATACCTGTGCAGTGGCTGCATGTGTTGCTCTCTCATGCACACCTGCTTCTGCACCCTACAGTCAGAACACACTAGCAGAACTTCTGCTGCTACCCTGCCGCATCTTTCATTCGACGGCGCAGGCCATGTGCAACTGGCTGCAGCCACTCCACTATTCCAGGGCTCATGTGTTACAATGCTACGTAATCATACCCAACAAGTCAACGATGATGCAAACCTTTTGTGATGCACCCCAAGTTGACCGCGGCGGTAGCAAGAGACATTGACCAGCACCAACCCTCAACCCAGCCGACAACTCAGCACAACCAACGGATGGGGGTTGGACTTACCCAATCCGTTACTGCAGCTGGCCTGCAAGGCAGTTCATGTACCCCAGACCTCTCCATTGACTCAAGCTGCTAATCTGCTGGTGCCGTCTAACAGCCGTGAAAACCTACTACCACTCTAGCACTGCAAAAGACACCATGTAGCGAGTAAGCAGCAGCTCCTGACAGTCCGCACAGCCACTGCCTACAGCTCGGACAATATATTGTATATATGCACCAACTGCCAGTTGATTTGAAACCAGCCCCCCTACCACATACCAACCCCCAAACTCATGCGTTCATTTCACAGCGGGCACCAACTGCCACTTTTTCGATTCACAACTGCACCAGAACTGCACAGCCTTTTTTCACTGCTGGCAGCAGTGAAACACTGAACTGCCCCTCTCTAGGGTACAGGCCTCCGAGGGCTGGAGTCCAAACCCCAGCCAAAACCCTGGACCCTACACAATGCTGTTCGAATTCAAAACCAAACAGATCGAAACCTCAGATCAAGCGGCCGCGGCCTCTGGGCTGATGAGTTTGTACTCTGCCATCTTCTGCCGTATCTCCCTGAACGCTGCTGCTGTTGCGCTGCTCTCCAGGTCATCCACCAGCTGGTTGATCAGCTGCTGCATGGGGCCGTCAATGGCGTCCATAGTGAGGGCAGCCACCTTGGTCACTATATCACCAGCCTTGCCCTGAAGCTTGCTGGTCACCTGGACGGGGGGGGGGGGGGGGGGGGGGGGGCAGGGCAGGGGAGGGGACACGAGGGCGGGGGGGGGGGGGCAAGGAAAGCAATAGAGTGACTGCCTGTTGAGGGGCAAGGATGGGTTTGTGTGGGTAGTTGGGGTTGCTGCATGGGGCCGTCGATGGCGTCCATGGTGAGGGCAGCCACCTTAGTCACTACGTCACCAGCCTTGCCCTGAAGCTTGCTGGTCACCTGAAAAGAAGGAAAGAATCCAGAGGGGGGGGTGTGGTGGTGGGGGGGAGTGGCAGTGGCGCAACAGGGTGTCATTGGGGTTCAGGCATGTAGTGTGGCAATCGGCGGCTTGGTGCTGATGGTGTGTACACGTGCATTGATCTTGGTTGTCAACTTTGAAAGGGTGGGTGTGGTGGCTGCTAAGTCGCATGAGTAGAACTTGTACTGGAGCTGAAATTGGGGGTGTAACACTTGCAAGCCAATGGCACCTTTGTTGCAGAACTGCCACAAACAGGGCTCATGCCTGCAACCCTTGGACCATCACACAGCAACAAACTCAAAGCAAACTGGCGAAGCGCCCTGCACACCTTGTCCATCCATGAGCTGATGCCCCTGCTGGTTTCCTGTGTGTCAACCTGCAGCAGCACAGCACACAGCACAGCACAGCACAGCACAGCATAGCATACAGCACACAGCACACAGCACGGCAAACACCACTGGTCATGCAAGCCTTCAATGCCACCTCAAGCTGAAGTCAGCTTCTTGCAGCTGACAATCTCAGAGGCAGGCATGTTCTTGCCCTACATGGGCGGTCCACACCCTACAAGCTGCCCTAACGTCACACACACCACTGTCTACGACCAGTGTTATCAAGGCACCCAGGCTGCATTTGTTGTGTTGCTGCTGTTAGCACCCGCTGCTCTCTTGTTCAAGATGGTTCAGCAACCCTCAACCCCTTCTCCGAACAGCAGCAACCCTCATCCCCATCTCGTAAGAGGAGCATCATGTTGTCACTTACGACAGCCTCAGCGACAGTGTCTCCCGCCTTCTCCCCAACAATCTCCTGGAGGGACTCCTGCAGGGCAGCTGGCACCAACTCCCACACCTGCAGTGGGGTGCATACAGCACAACAGTTTGGCACAGTGTGGTGCACTATCGTACAGTGCAGTACATATGCTGTACAGTGCGCTTCAGGGTGTCACACACTCACCCAAGTTGTTGCAGCAGAAAGACAGAAAGAGAAGGTATAATGAAGCAACAGCTGGAAACATCATCAGGAGAACTGTCGAGCCAGAGCGTGTCGCAATGTGCTCTCGCCCAGCCCTTGCCATAAACTGCCAACATCGTACATGCACACTGCACACATCACAAGTTCCCTTGCATTCCGCAATCACGCCCACACCATCTCCGGCCAGGGAGTGCGCCCCCTTCTGCTCCCTTCAGACGATGCACCAGTGCAATACCCAGTCCACAGCCCATCTGCAGAGCGGAAAACCCACTATAGTAGCTACCTGTCCTTGCCTCTCAACATCGCAGCCCCACCCCATCCTCCTCATCCCACCCCGCCATCCATCATTCCCTGTTCCATCCCCGGCCCCGTGCCAACTCCCCCCTCTCACCTCTGTCTTCAGCTTTTCAAACAGGGGGTGCACCAGTGCCCTCGCATGCTCCTCAAATATGGGCAGCTGCCCATCCAGTCCAAACAGCCCACCAGCCAGGGCAGTCACTGCAGACAGGGCACTCTTACGCAGGCTCTTGCGCCCACTGCCGCCGACTGCTGCAGCACCTTCACCCTCCTCTCCTGCTGGGGCATCTGTGAGGTCCAGACTGCGTGACGCCTCCTCTGGAGCAACCTGTGAGCGTGTGTGTTTGGGGGGGGGGGGGGGGGAGGGGTTCAGGGAAGGGGGAGTTGATGGTAAGGCCAGACGGATACAGCAGACCCAAGACCAAGCGTGCTTTCAAAGGCTCTTGCGGCCACTACCGTAGAGTGGTGCTGCTGTAGTGTTATCACCACCCTCCTCAGGAGGCTCCTGCTGGGCCATCATCAACATCCACACTGTGTGAGGTCTGCTCTGGGGCAACTAGTGATCCCCCCCAGCCAAACACACACAGTCCTCACACCTGAAGCTGCTCCATCTCAGACACAGAGGCAGCACCCTGAGCCTCACCGCCTTCCTCAGCTGCAGCAGCCGCCCCCCCCCCCCCCCCCCCCCACCTCACCGACACCCCCCCCCCCCCGGTGTGTGTGGGGGGGGGGGGGGTATAACCTTAATAGCTCCTACCTTGAACCCGGGGGGGGGGGGGGGGGGGTCGGGGGGAGATTATATCACTCCCGTCCTGATCTCCTCGTCCTCCCTGTCCAGAAACCCCCCCCCCACCCCGCAACACCACCCACCTCCTCCTCCACCTGCAGCTGCTCCATCTCAGCCACAGGCGCAGCCTCAACCTCTTCCCCCTTCACTCCCGCTCCAATCTCCTCGTCCTCCCCGTCCAGCCATTCCCTCAGTTTGGCCATGATGGTCTCTGCTCCCCCAAACTGAGCTGTCCCCAACACACCATGAACCCCAATGGAAACCTCCCCCCCACGACCCCGTTCCAACGGACCCCCCCCCCACACACACACACGACCCCCCGTTGAGCTGGCAACACCCACCTCCTCTTCCACCTGCAGTTGGTCCATCTCAGCCACAGTGCAGCCTCAGCTCCTTCCCCCTTCACTCCCGCCCCAATCTGCTCATCTTCCCCGACCAGCCAGTCCCTCCACTTGGCCATGGTGGTCTCTGATGGTGCGTACATCATCAACTCCTCCCCCTCCTCCCCCACCCCCCACAATAAACGCCCCCCCCCCCACCCCCCACCCCCCGGCCGCCGCACGGTCCTCCTCACCCTCCTTGACCTGCAGCTGCTCCATCTCAGCCACAGGTGCGCCTTCTTCAGGTGCAGCTCCTATTGGATATTCCTTCTACTGAAATTTAGGCACATCAACCTTCACTCCTGCTCCAATCTCCTCATCATCTCCATCCAGCCAGTCCCTCAGCTTGGCCACTATGGTCTCTGATAGTTTGAATACAACAGCTCCTCCCCCTGCCCCCCCCCCAACACACACACCCGCCCCCGCCGCCGCAACAACACCCACCTCCTCCTCCACCTGCAGTTGCTCCATCTCAGCCACAGGTGCAGCAGCTCCTTCCTCCGCTGCTGCTGCCCCCTTCACTCCTGTACCAATTTCCTCATCATCTCCATCCAGCCAGTCTTTCAGTTTGGCCATGATGGTCTCAGATGCGTTGCTGCTGAGGCCGTCTGTGGTGGTGATGATGCCTGGCTTGATCTGGGCCAACAGCTTCTCAACAAGCTCATCAGTGCTGTCACCTAGCACCTGTGTGTGGAGGGGAGGGGGGGGGAGGGGGGGGGGATAGGGGGGGGGGAGGGGGGAAGGGAGGGGGGGAGGGGGGAAGGGAGGGGGGGAGGGGGGGAGGGGGGAAGGGAGGGGGGGGCATATGGATGGTGAGTGTGTGTGGGGGGGGGGGGGGAGTGAGCCCCGATATACCTGTGGACTATACAAGTACTACTCTCTGATGTGTTGGCTGCTGAGGCTATTGGTGGTGGTGATGATGCCAGGCTTGATCTGAGCCAACAGCTTCTCAACAAGCTCATCAGTGCTGTCACCTAGGACCTGTGAGGTGGGAGGGTGTGGGGGGGGGGGGGGGGGGGGGGGCAGGAAAAGGGGGGGGAGGGGGCCATTGAGTAAGCCCACAACTTAGCTGTGGAAGATACAAGTACTACTTATGAATTGTGTCCGACAGGTCAAGGCCAAAAGCTTCCCAAGAAGCTCGTCCGTGCTGTCACCCAGGACCTGTGAGGTGGGAGGAGGGGGGGGGGGGGGAGAGCATGGTGAGTGTGCGGGGAGGGGGCAGGAAGCCAAGCCGTACAACTCCAAGGTTGGTTGTGCACAGCACAGATACTGCCCCATCGTAAACTATGCCTTGAGAGAGGTTGAGGCCGACAGCTTTGCAACGAGCTCATCAGTGCTGTCACATAAGACCTGTGGGGTGGGTTTGAGGGGGAAAAGGGGGAGCATGCATGCTGTGTGTGTGGTGTGTGTGTGTGTTGGGGGGGGGGGGGGGAGAGGAGAGGGCTGGGGGGGGGGGGGGGGGGGGGGCATGTCTGGTGGTGGGTGGCCGGGAAAGGGAAACGGGAGGCAGGGAGACAAAGTAGAACAGCCCCCAAAGTGGACTGTGATCAGCCAAACATGCGGGAGAAGCCCGTACAACTCCTGGCCCTATTTCAAACCCGCTGTCATCACTGTGCAGCAATGCATGCACGCCTTGCTTGCTCACACTGTAACTGTAGGGGTTAACTAAAAATAATAATAAATGATTAATAATAAAATTAATAATAATAATAATTAAAACAACCACTGCAGGGTTGCCTCCCACTGGGACAACTGAGTCCACTCAGCCACCTGGATGAGAAGGAATCATGCAGAGGACAACCCCACGGTATCAAACAGCGGCTGGGGGAGGGGGGTGTACGGCTGTGCCACTGTGCTTGGTGTCTTGCAACACCAAGCCTCTGCCCCTCGTGCACCAGTCACCGTTGACTGAGCAACCCCCCAAACCTCTTCACACATGATGACAAACCACCTGTGCCCTTTTCAACTACCCTTTTCCACCAGCGCTTTGTAACATGCGAGTGGTTGCTTTGCCTCTGCTGAAAGTACATGTTGTACTGACAGTGACACATGGCCACCTTGCTTGTACACACTGTAGGGGTCAACCACTGCAGGGTTGCCTCTCATTGGGGCTGCGGGGTCCCTGAGCTCCAACGAGAAGGAACCAAGCAGAGGCCAACCCACGGTGTTCAAACAATGGCTGCAGGGGTGTGTAGACAGAGGGAGTGCATCCAGCCAATGCATGAACCATCCAAGGATGTGACATTGTGTGTGTGGGGGGGGGGTACGTGGCTGTGGCTGAGCAGCTGTGCAACTGTGCTGTGTGTCTTGCAACTCCATGCCTCTGTCCCTTGTGCATCAGTCACCCTTGACAGAGACAACCCCCAAATCCCCCTCACCCTTGATGACAAAGCACCTGTACCCTTTCCAACTCCGATTGCTTTGTCACGTGCCAGTGGTTGCCCTTTCTTCTGCTGATAGCACCGTGCTATCAGCAAAACAAAGGGCAACCACTGGCATGTTACAAAGCAATCGTTGTTGGAAAGGATACAGGTGCTTTGTCTGTGACAGCACGCAAAAATCAGTTTACTGACAGTGACATCACTGTCGATATATCACTATCGATGCATGGGCACCTTGCTTGCATATTCATAGTATGCTACACAAGTAATCCCTGTGCCTAACACACTGTAGGGATCAACCACTGCAGGGTTGCCTCTCATTGGGACTGCTGTGTCCAGAAGCACCCAAAAGAAGGAACCATCCAGAGTTCAACCTAGGGTGTCCAAGCAGTGGCAGCAAGTGTGTGTGTAGGCGGGGGGGGGGGGGTACGTGTCCCTGACTGTGCAGCTGTGCAACTGTGCTTTGGGTCTTTGCAGCACCGTGCCTCTGCCCCTGTTCCATCAGTCACCCTTGACTGAGCAGACCCACACCTCCTCACAACTGATGTCAAAACCATCTGTACCCTTTCAAACAACCAGCGCTTTGTAACATGCGAGTGGTTGCATTCCCTCTGCTGGAAGCTCAGGTTGTACTGACAGTGACGCATGGGCACCTTGCAAGTACACACACACAGTACGGGTTGACCACTGCAGGGTTGCCTCTCATTGGGACTGCCGAGTCAATGAAAGCCCCAATGAGAAGGAACTATGCAGAGGTCAACCCACGGTGTCCAAGCAGTGGCTGCGGGTGTGTCGACAGATGGATGTAGTAGTTTGAGTTGTGCTGTTGTGTCTTTCATGTCACAGCCCTAAACCCCACAACAGCATCTGTGTGTGCATGTAGGCTGTGCCTGCATTGCAACATTGTCCGGTGTTTGGGATTAACACGGTCCAGCTCAGTCGATAGACGTGGTCTCCTGAGTCTTCAGTCTCGAGTCGTTTCTGTGGTTGGTTTCAGTGAGAAGATCGTCAGGTGGCTGCTTCTCGCGTAGCGGTCAAGGACAGCGTCCCTTTCTTGCAATTTTGTACCCCTCGCTTGTCAAACTATATGGTGGAGTCGGAGGGCATGCTGTCCTAGAGGCAGCACCCTAGCGGTCTCTCACTCCTAGCCCCTTCAGCTAGTCACTCCCAGACCCTCCTGCAGCATGGTCCGAATTCTGCCTTACGGATTCGGTCGTTTCGTGGAGGTGGATGAGCAGTTTCTCACGCAAGGCAGCCAGTCACGGCAGTTGCAGCATGCTGAGGCAGAGCGTGCTGCAGCACAGGAACAGGCCAGTCAGCTGCAGCGGCAGCTGGAGCTTTCTGAGCAGCGGGCCCAGCAGCTGGAGCAGCTACTGCAGCAGGCAGAGTCACAGCAGGATCAGCTGTCCGCAGAGGCCCACCAGTGGTATGAGCTGTCCAAGCTGTTGCAGGACCGGCTTCAGCAGCAGTCACTTGGACAGGAGCAGCAACTCTAGCAGGAGGTCACCAAGCTGCAGCAGCAGCTTGAGCACTCCAACAGTCGGTCTGAACAGCTGGAGCAGCAGCTACAGTGTTCCCAGCAGAAGCTTCAATGCGCGGAGCAGCAGGCCCAACAGCAGCAGTTACAGTACAACCAGCGGGAGCGCTTGCAGCTTCAAGAGCAGCAGGACCAGTGTATCCAGCTCCAGTTCCAGGTCATTCAGCTGCAAACCCAGGTCATCCAGGTACAGTCGCAGCTGGAGCAGACCCAACAGCAGTCTCAACAGCAGCAGTGTCGCTTACAGGACCAGCTAGAGGCTACCCAGCAGTCTGTCCAGCCCTTGCAGCAACAGGTCCGTCAGCTACAGCAGGACCTGCAGTTGTCTCAACACCAGTTGCATGAGGCAGCTTCCATGCACGACCAGTTGACTGCAGAGGTGCAGCACTGGTACGGCAAAGCTTGCAGCAGCCAAGCCGAGCTGCGGCAGGTGCAGCAGCAGCACGACAGCATGGCTGCTGAGCTGCAGCTGTGGCGGCAGTGGGCTGCCCAGCAACAGCAGCTAGATGCCCCGCAGCAGTTTGACAGTCAGGAGGCTGGCACACCCCCTGGGTACCCGCCTCTTGCTGCCCCTAGTGCCAGCAGCGTCTCTGCTGCTGCCTTCTCCAGCAGCAGTGGCAACAGCAGCCCTGTCACAGCTTTCCCTTCTGGCAGCAACAGCCCGGTCAGCCTTGCCCCCAGCGGCAACGGTGGCTGGCAGGATGATGCCTTTGACGACACACGCAGCAGTGTGTTGCCGTTGGTGGTTGCTCCTGTGGGTGGTTCTGGTGACTTCACACTTGTCCCCTCCCCGTCTGTTTCTTGGTTGGCCCTTGCATCAGGTGGTTTTTCTGGCGCATTTGTGTTTGGTGGCTACGCATCTGCAGCTCCGCAGGTTCGCAGCCGAGTCGGTCTTCCCTTCTCAGCAGCAGCAGCAGCAGCTCAGCCAGTGCAGCTCCCTGAGCGCACTGCTGGTGGCTTAGACCAGGTGCCCTGGTCTAGGTCAGTTGGAGGCCCCGGTCCCCCGTAGTGCGTTTTTTTTTCCTGGCAGCAGCGCGCAGCTGGTGTGTGCTCTAGCGGCACACTTGTCTGGTTTGGTTGGTAAGTGCTTTGAGTGCCAGCACTGCCCTGGGTTGCCCTGTGGTGGTAACAATTCACACCACTACATTATGTAGTAGTTTGAGTTGTGCTGTTGTGTCTTTCATGTCACAGCCCTAAACCCCACAACAGCATCTGTGTGTGCATGTAGGCTGTGCCTGCATTGCAACATTGTCCGGTGTTCGCAGATGGTTTTGCACATGATGTTGTCTGTCTCAGGATCCCCTCCCAGATGGTTGTTGTGCCTTGCTTTTGGGTGCTGTGCTCTGCTTTTGGGCAAGACTTGACACGTTTGTAGGTGCTGGCTGGACACAGGTGCCCTACTCATGTTAGCGGCAAGTTCAGTAGAACCTCTTCGTGTGTACTGTGCTCGCTTTTCATTTGTGCTTGTGTGCTGTGCATACGTTCAGGCCAAGGTCCCTTGCCGGCTATTTACGCTTGGGCACACGGGTGCTCTCTTCTGTTGTGATTTGTGGTGTTTTTCGCAGTGTCGGCTGGTGTCTCTTCTGCATTGCCCACTTGGTGTGGTGTACTATGTTCCGGGCACCCCTGTGGCCTTGCAGATGCTTGTGGGGGTGTGTTGGCAGGGTGGGTGCAAGTTGTGTGTGGCTGGTGGGGTTGTGTGTGTTGGGATATTGCTTCCTTCAATTTTTTCTGCAGTGGTGCAGTCAGGAGGATTTGAGGCGGGTACTGTCCTTCCGCTCTTCCTGCTCTGGGGGGGTAGGAGGCGTAGCCACGCAGTTGTCGAGCAGGCTGAGCGTTAGTCCAGCAGTTGGGGACTGACGTGTGTAGAGATGTGTGAGACTGCAGTGAGAATGCAGTGATCAGCCTGTTGTGGTGAAGTGGACACTACATTCTATCAGGGTGTCAGGTTCAGTGAGTGGAGTAGGAGACGCTATACTGTAGCAGAGTGTCGTGATGAGAGTGAGAAAGGAGTTGAATCAGTTGTACAGCCTGCATGACGCGTGTGTCAGTGTGTCTGGTTACAGCGGATGTCGATGAGGTCATAACAGTAAGGATACTCGGTTCCTGTGACTACAGCACTCACTGAGATATGTGATGTGTAGTGTTGTGCAAGTGAAGCAATGGCGAGGAAAATACATGGTAACAATTCACACCACTACATGGAGTACTTGAATACATGCAAGCTCACTAAGACTGTCCTACTAGATAGGCAAGCAACAGTGACGTAATCCCTCAGTGTGTGTGTTGGGGGGGGGGGTACGTGGTGACACTGAGCCCTTTTTTGTACCGTGGTGTCTGGGACGCAGCCCCTCAAACAAGATCCACCCAATGGATGTTGCAGGCTTAGGCCTTGAACTGCCAAACACACCTCATCCCTTCAACAGCATTCCACATTCACCCCTGCCTCCCCTGTACTCCCCACCTCCGTCTGCACCCACTGCCTCTACAAATCCCGTACCAATGTACAGTACTGTCTCCCCCACCACCCCACCCCAGCCGACCCGTCTGCCCCAGGGCACATGCCTCCGTCCCTCCAAGCAGGACCGACACCCCACCCACGCTCCCTGCACCACCCCATCAAACCCCTGCAACCTTCCTGGCCCATTCCATACACCCCTCCCCTTCTCCTTCCCCCTCCCCATGCTTCCCTTTCCCCCACCCACCCACCCACCCAACCCCGCCCACCCCCCCCCCTTCCCTCCCCATCTCCTCCCTCGTCCCCCCCCCCCTCACACACCCCCCCCCTACCTTGTGCACTATCCAGGCCACAGTGGAGCTCTCAGTCCTGGCCTTGAGTCCATCCTCACACTGACGGGGGATGGCCTGGGAGGGCACACAGCCAGGACAGGGGCAGCAGCAGAACAGAAGAGGGGGTGGGGGTGCGGGTTGGTCAGTCAGTACAGTGCCAGTTTGACTCACACATTATGAGCAGTGGAGCTCTCAGTCCTGGCCTTGAGCCCATCCTCACACTGACGGGGGATGGCCTGGGAGGACACACAGCCAGGACAGGGGCAGCAGCAGAACAGAAGAGGGGGTGGTGGGTTGGTCAGTCAGTACAGTGCCTTTATGATTTCTACATTATGAGCAGTGGCTCTCAGTCTTGGCCATCCTCACACTGACGGGGGATGGCCTGGGAGGACACACAGCCAGGAAGGGAACAGCAGCCAAAGGGGGGGGTCTTCAGCCAGTGTACGTCATCACAACTCTTGCATGTTGAGCAGTGTACAGCAGTCAAAAGTTCGTGATGCATAGCTGAGTCAAGAGCAACCTTGGCCAGAAGCTGAGCTGCAGGTGTGTGCAGTTTCACCCTCCCCATCAAACCACACACAGTGGATGACTTGCTAACACCATAGCTGGTCGACCAATCAAGGGAAGGGTGTCTGGGGGGACAGAGTTGGCCATGAGTCATACATCCATGTTTGCTGCCCGTGCTGTGTTTGGTCGTTTGCACTTTGTAAATGCGTAACGGACCCCGTCTGCCAATGACATCCACTTGATGATTGAGAAAGATGTAGTTGCTTCACCAGCTGTTGCCACCACGGCAATGCTGCTATGCACTAGTGTGTCCGTGTATCCATGCACCTACCCATGCAGCTATTACCACTGATACTGCCAGTATCAGTGCCAGTGGCTCATGCAGCAATGCAACAATGCAGCAATGCAGCAGACCCACCTCCAATGTGCTGTCCCTGAAACCATCCACCCGGGTGTCAATGACACTGTGCACTTTGGGGTGCAGCGTCTCTACCAGCAGATCGACCGCCTTGTCCTGCGCCTTATCTACGTAACCTTCGACCGATTCCTTCCACTGGCTCAGTTTGGCCATCATCTTGACGTCGCTGCTGCTGCTGACTCAACCTTGATCTAGACAGCAGTAGATCAACCAACAGCTTTGGACAAGGAAAGCAAAACGAGCAAACAGCGAGTGCATTACAGCATAAAGTTGCACGAAAGAAACTGCGATGTGTCAAAGCCGCTTTGGTATGACGCCAATCTTCGAATTTGTGACAGGTGGGTGAGATCTCACCCACCTGTCATAGTTCTAGAAGGGCATGTCAGCCAAAGAGACCAGGCCTGCGCAGGGGTAAGCCGGTGCTCAAAGTCGGAATCACAACGTCGTGAATTTGATTCAGATCTCACTTCAAACCCGTCACAACGCTGGTAGTATACGGTATGACAGGTGCTGTTGTCCACAACAAAGACACCCATGGGGCCTGGGCCAGGCTGGCCAGGCATAGCTTGGCAAAGAAAGCAACAGTGGGCACTGTCCCCTCTGACACAGACATTGTGACAGCACTCACTCGTCCTCACCTTAGTCCATGCATGAACCCTGACACAAAGCACACGGTCCCTGGGCAATTCCTGGGCACTGTCTGCCATGCTTACTCCTGCAGTTGTGGCACTGCAGCTTGTGAAGGGTATCGAACACGGTGGAGTTATACACGGCGGAATGGCCCCCACCAGAGAGCTTTCATTGTCCCCATTCCATACTAGAGGGGAAAGAGAGTGTGGCAGAGTTGGCACTGGTGACAGAGACAGAGACCCAGTTCCTACAACGGGTTGCAGACGTTTGGCAATGGAGGCGTCAGTGGATGCTGGAAGCTGGGATGTCATGCTGGCTGAGTATGCCAGCAAAAGACTGAGCTGACAGCTGCTGGCATGCTAGGCAGCTAGGCTGAGTCAGTCAACGGTGGGCTGGCAGGGCACACATCATTGTGTGTCAACTTGCTTGTTTGGCAAACAGCAGCCCTATCTCCCCTGATCAGGCAAACGGCGTTGACTGGTGCTGAACCCGACGGCAGTAACAACGCTTTTGCAGCTTTAATCATGCGTGGTGTGTCACAATTTTGACACACCACGCATGAAAGATACACTACCAATGCCAAGGTGGTGACCAGTACATGCATAGTCACAGGCTGTACAGTACTTGGCCGCCAAGTGGCTGTGTGCGGCTTGGACCTGGCATGTGAATTGCACCTGCCGGTTGGACTGCCGTCCATCGGCTCAGTTGCGCGCAGCCGTTGATGTTTGTTGCGTCATCAAGCAGTACAATGGCTGCAGCCACTGCAGTGCGCCAGCTGGCGCTGCTTGTTGCTGGCAGCCTGTTGATACCTTGAATGTGCATATGGCCACATTGCCTATAGCAACCAGACTGCAAAAGGCTGGCATCTCTGCTTGCTTGTGCATCTTTGGCCACACTGAGTGTGTATTCATTGTTTGTCCAAGGCGCACCGTGTGCCACGGTTGCGGCATTCAGCCTACCTGCACAGCCTGGGTGTTGGGAGCCTCACATCCAAGGATGCTGGAGCAGGCGCTCTGTGACTTGCCTTCACCACTGTATTTGTTGCAATGCCAACTGCTCCCGCCTCAAGGTACAGTCCTGGCATATTTCTGGGTGCAGTCGTGTTTTCGCCAAACGTTCGGCTGGGTCGGACGGGGCCGGCCCGTTGGCTGAACCACATGCGGAACGGTATGATCGGTAAAAAACTTGTTTTGCCGCAGAAAGTCTCTAAAAAAGTCCCCAACGGCTGTGCAAGTAGCCGTTCCAGCCACATGACTTATACCTTCACCTGACCTTGAATGTCAGGTGAAGGTTGCAGCTGAACGAGGCTGTTGACAACGCCAGTTGAACGCCAAAAAAAAACCAGTCGAACCCCTGCTGGCCCCTATTTAGTTTTTTACTCGACAAAAGTATACTACAGCAATATTTGCTCAACGTCAGCAGCACAGTCTGCCAGGAGAACATTCTCCAGCCCTTCCTGTAGCCGTGTAGGCCCCTACTGCACACCAGAGCACGCCCCTGACTGCACATTGCAGCGGAAGCAGTCAAGCTACGGGCATCCAACTGCAATAGTGAAGGCAAACAGCAGAGGGCGACTGAACCCCATCAAGTTTGAATCCAAGGCCCTCAGCACGCTGCTCGCTTTGCAGGTGGGCTGAATGGCGCCATGATGGCACACGCGTGTGCCTTGGACAATCATGTGCACACACACTATGGCCATACTTGCACATCCAACGAAGGGCAGGCTGTCTGCAAGACGCAGCACCAGTGCAATGGTTGCCACCGTGTCGATCTGCTCCCGCCAACTCTGCATGAATGTACATCTGTCGCAGGATCTCTGGTCGGAGTTCACGATGACGAGTGAAGACCCACCTATGTCCTTGGTGGAACTGCCAACCTCCGGCGCACTGTCCTTCTTAGACCTGCCAGACACCTGCCTGCTGGGGGTGCTGCAGTGCTTGGCAGCTGATGGTCAGCGCAGCTTGTTCAGTGCTGCCAGGGCGCACAGCAAGCTGTACCAGGTCACAACAGCCGTGACAGCGCTGCGCAGCATATCAGCAAAGCTAAAGACACCGCAGCAGGTGGACAGCATGTTGGTGTACCTGCACAGGCATGCTGGGCACATTGACAGCATCGATGTGACTGGTGAACTCAGCAATGGGAGAAGAGTCAGTCTGCGGCAACTGCCCCCCAACCTGCACCTGACCAGCCTGCAGCTCAACAGGGTGCATGTGCAGTTGCAGCCAGGGGGAGGCTTCCCAGGCGTGCTTCAGTCATTGGCATCCCTCAAGCAGCTGCGGCTGGACAGCTGCAGGCTGCTTGATACTGTCATTCCGCCACTGCAGCAGCTGCCTGCTGGGCTGGAGCACCTCGGAATCATCATGCTGCGCATCAGAATGCAGCCTGAGCACAGGCAGGTGCGATTTCCTGTTACAGCGCTGCACCAGCTCCAGTCCCTTACCTTCCTTGAGTTGGATGCTGTGCCGCTAGAGGGCCTGGGTGAAGATGGCCACCCCCTGCAGCCCCTGCAGCCCCTCACACGGCTCCTTGACCTCCGCCTCGGCCCACCAAGTTCCAACACGTCGACGTTCCCTGCCGGCCTGGTGTCAGGTGCACATCAGCTGACACGCCTAGACGTGTCGAGTCACTGGCAATGGAATGCAGCCCAAGGTGTTGCACCACTGCTGCCTGGCTGGCAGCCTGTTGTGGCAGCGCCGCACTTCAACGCAGCAGGATTGATGGCGCCATATACGCGGGGCCGGCGTTGGCAGGCAGACCATTGGTGGCAGGGCGTCCAGCCAGGCCGTGCTGTCCTTGCCGGCATGACGCAGCTGCAGCACCTGTGCCTCTATAGCTTATACGGTGCACAGCTGCTGGCAGACCTTACACACCTCCAACAGCTGACACACTTGGAGTTGGAGGGCAGCTTTGGTGCTGACGAGAGAAACCTTCCATCCGCTGTTGCCTTCTCACCCTTGACAGCCAGCAGCAAGCTGCAGCGCCTTAGAATTGGCGCCTGCACACTGCCGGCAGGTGTTTGGCAGCATGTGTTCCCTGCTGACAGGCAGCTGCCACACCTGCGGGAGTTGCATTTGTCGTGTACCAATCATTCATCAGGTTGTGCCCCCCCAGCGCCTGAAGGCAGCCTCCTAGTGAGCTGCTGCCCTGGCCTGCACCAGCTGCATATGGGCTACCTCCAGCACAGCACAGCACAGCTGGCCATGCTGCAGGGGCTGAGTCAGCTGCACACTCTGGGGCTGAGTGGCGATCCCTGGGATGATGATCATGCCTTCACAGACGAGATAGTGCAGGCGGTGTGTCAACTGACCCAGCTGCAGGAGCTGAGGATGGATGGCATTTGCACAGCCGGGGAGGGTGTGCTACAGCAGCTGACACAGCTGAAGCAGCTTACCTACCTGGACTTTCCAGGCATGCGGATTTACAGGAGCCAATCAGGGGCTGCTGTTCATAATGATGAGGTGAGCACAAATCCAACTTGACAGAGCTGAACTTCAGCAGGTAGTTGCTTGACCATCTGCTGTGTCTGGCAAGTGGTTACATCACAATTCAACCTGATAGCCTCACTACAGGAACAGGAAAGATTCCGTTAAGATTGCCAGCCTGCAGCAGCAATACGCATATTGCCGCTGTACACCGCCGCATTTTCCGGGAAGCATGCATGTGTCTGCACTCAATGTCAAGCTGCCAAGCCTGGTTTTTTGTTTGTGCTGCCAAGCCTGGGTTCGCAACATTAGTGAGTTATGCACTTGGTGCCGCGGGTGGGACATCCCAGTTGCTCTAGAGATCTCCCAGAGTGTCCCATAGCAAGTCCATGCCTTGACTCAGGGTTCATGCTGTGGCTTGCAGGACGGTGATGCTGAGTCCCAGCCTGTGTGGCGCCAGCTGCAGCGCCTGCATCTTGACCACAGCGACCCTGAAACGGCTGAGTGGGTGGCCACAGCTGTGGCAGAGTGACGGTGAGTTGGCACAGCTCGTTGAGGCTCTCACAGTTGTGAGGTGTGAATGATATCAACCGTGCCAAGGGTGGAGGATGGTCGAGGTACAGGCCGTCTTGTTGAACCGCTCAAGTGTGGACCATCGGGGTAGGTGGTTGGTGCCAGTGTGGCCTTGTGGCAGTGGCATGTCGAGCTGCGGCATTGGCATGTTGAGCTGCAATCGCACAGCAACCATGTCCTCAGGACGGCCGTGTCCTCAGCACACAGTGTGTGCTGCCTGTGCCTACGGAGCACAACGATTGCCAACCAACAGTCGTGTCTCCCATCCGTGCAGGTTCAGCTGCATCCCCCTGCACCCTCTGGTGCCTGGCCCAGGCCTGGCAGCCTCACCAAATGAGCTTGGCAGGCTGCCTACTGGAGGCCCACTGGCAACACCACAGGACCGCCCTTGGCAAGTCAGCAGCCCAGCACCAGCACCAGCACCAGCACCAGCACCAGCACCAGCACCAGCACCAGCACCAGCACCAGCACCAGCACCAGCACCAGCACCAGCACCAGCACCAGCACCAGCACCAGCACCAGCACCAGCACCAGCACCAGCACCAGCACCAGCACCAGCACCAGCACCAGCACCAGCACCAGCACCAGCACCAGCACCAGCACCAGCACCAGCACCAGCACCAGCACCAGCACCAGTTATAATTGTGCCACCAGTTATAATTGTGGCACAGCCTCTGCAGCATTGCGCCTCTGCAACTGCCAGGTACTGGGTAACAGATGGGGCTGATTAGTGGTGGCTGGGCGGCCATAGCAGAAGTGCAGCAACAGAAGGTGCAGTTTGGGTGCATGGTGTGCAAGTGCTGCAGCCTGCGGGGCATACTTGTTGAGATCAGGATGAAAAGTAGATCGCTTTATTCAGATACTCATTGGTAACTTTCTCCGATAGGAACATTGTGGCCTTTATTGATTCACGTGCAAGGATGAACATGTGTCCTACAGCTGTCACGTGCATGTGTTGTACTGGCTGTTGTAACATGTGCTGCTGTGGATGCTGTACTTGCAGTCACCTGGCTGCCTAGGCTCTTGTTGTAGTAAGATCGCAGAGGCTGAAGCTGTCGTGTCTGTCAACGAAAAGAAGTGGTGAGTGATGCATATGCAGGTGCAAATGCGGCTAGCCTAGGCTCTGTACATAGTGTGCCCACGGTGCCTGAGGCACAAGTGCAGCAAGGTCAACCAACGTGCTCACCGTCCGGAACATGACTTAGGTGCCACCTGCATGCACTGCGCAGTGCGCAAGCCTCCAGGGTACAAGAGTGTTCTGGGTTGGCTGATATGACATGGTTACAACTGGGCAAGGCACATCAGGAACTTTGCGGCCACCAACTTGTGGCGTCAACAGACCAATCAGCAAATCGGTGACCTTAGGGTCAAGGCCTTGATGAGATGCACGCCATCGACCGATGCTCAGCTCTGGTGGCAAAGACAGAAAGCTTGCAAAAATCGCCACGTCCAAATCACGCAACCCATGTTGAGTACGGATTGATTACTGCATGCTGCACTCAACATACCGCACCCAAGGCGTGAGACGTATCTGGAAGCAATGGGGCAGCTACACGACACATCAATGCCTGAGCGGTGCCCCGACTTGCATCCAACACAGCCTAAACTAGGCACAAGCGTGCTGGCCTTCAGATCCACTTGACACTTGCTGGCAGCAATTGTAAGCTCAGCATGCAATATTTGCTCGGCTGAGCAGCACCGCCGGTGGCCATCGCCATTGCGAAGCAGCTGCTACCCATGTAGACTCCAACACAAGAAAGAACTCCACACCTCCAAGCCAAACTACTGCAAGAAGAGCACACACCGCCAGCCTGGTGACTGGGCCACGGAGACAGGCCGCGCGGGCAGTATTCAACAAGGCATCGCCACCACAGCCAAATGCAAGCCAGCCCCAGCCACCCTGCTTTTCTGACCTTACGAAACACTTTGATTGGGATCACCGTGATATATCACCGGGGCCTCTTTCCACCTGTGTACTGCTGTGAGCTTCTGCCTCCCCGGCCCCTGTAGCCCCCGCGCCCACCCCGTGTGTCAAAGCGGCCACCCGAGTACCCTCCCCGCCCATGCCCTGTGCCGCGATCGATGTCATACGAGTCCCGCTCCCGGGGCGCTGGGGGCCTGTCCCCTGGCCGGTCTCCCTCCCTGCTGCGCTCTGCTGTCCTGTCCCGTGGCCTCTCAGCGGTGCGGTCCCGGTCCCGATCTGCTGGGGTCCTGTCACGAGGAGGGAGGGGCCTGTCCCTGTCGCTGCTACGGTCAAACGGCCGTGCGTCCCTGGTGCTCGCAAGCCTGTCACGGCCCAGGTCTCGATCTGGAACTGCGCGTGCAGCAGACACCAAGCAAATGTTCGCATGAGTGTGGCTGTGAACAGGATTTGGAAAATTTGGTGCAGGAACACGGAGGATCTGCTCTGCAAGCCATATTATGCACTATAAATCAAACGGGAGATGCAGGAACACGCAGGATATGCTCTCCAAGCCATATTCAGCACTGTAAATCAATCGGGAAGACCTACGGCCTTCTTGCAAGGGAGAAAACTATGAAGCGTGCCAGCTCATGTTCCTAGCCATGCATGGTGCAGCTGGATACCATACACCCATACTGCACGAACCACAACTGCATGCGTACCTGGTGCTGGCTGTGCTGCCATCTGCTGCTTGATGCTCTCCAGCTGCCGCTGGTACAGCATGGACACCATGTTGAGCTCCTCATTCTCCTGCTGGTAGAAGGTGCACAGGTCACGCGTGTCCTGCAGCTCCTCACGCAGCTCATCAGCATGGCGCCGCTCAACCGCTGCGATGGCACCCTGCACAGCACAGCACAGCACAGCACAGTGTGGCGGGCGATTGTTAGAGATCCATAGGGAGCTGTTGTGGGTAGCTGCCAAGGCATGCAGTGCACAGCCAAACCTACTTTTGCTGCTCAGGCAGCTACTTGTCAGCGATGCTGGTGCTGAAAGGTTGAGGCCACGTGCTAAGGGGTATGCCAGCAACTGCAGCTAGTTTGTACAGCACTTGGCCTCACTGCTCACCTGTGCTGCCTGCTTGCTCTCCCGCTGCTGCCTGCCGAGGTCTTCATTCTCCTCGGTCAGGACCTTGACCTTGCGCAGCAGCGCATGGCCACTCTTGGACTCCTGCACATGCCAGCACAACCCGCCCGTCACAGAGACGTCAGTTCCACAGGTGGAAAAAAAGCCGGCCTGAGCACACCCCCACACACATGCGCATCCCACAGGGACCTGCCTGCTCATACGAAACATTGCAATATCATGTGCAACTTTCGAGCTGCTGGCACAGCCGGGCTGCTGTAAACAAGTGACTTCCACCGCAGGTCATTTGCTGACACAACCCATAAACAGCTGTAGGCTGCACACCTAACCGCAGCATGGGCCCTCCTCATCAGAGTAGGGCTTGGCAGCAGCAACTGGGGCTCACTCATGCATTCTGCCAAAGAGCCATCTACTTCCAGGAGCATAGCCCAGGCATATGAACTGAGTGAGTGCAGAGTGAACACACCTAACCCCACTGTACAGTACCTGTAGTAAGGCTGTGTTCACACCAACACCCTATGTACCCTTTCACTATGTCCAATATATTGACACTCTGCCCCAACACTTACCGTACATTCACGCCCCGAGGCGTGTCAGCTGGTGTGCACTCAACACCAAGTCGGCAGGGAATGCACGGTCATCCACTGTGAATGCTTTCAACCTGGGTTCATCACTTTGCCAAGTGATGCTTGAGTCCAGGTCCATGGACAGGTGGAGCTCAAGGAGCTGTGTGAGGGGCTGCATGGGCTGCTGCATGTGGTAACTTTCATCCTCATAATCATGCTTAAAGTCATACTCGTAGTCATCAAGGCCCTCTACCGGCACAGCATCCAACTGCAGGAAGGTAAGGGACTGCAGCTCGTGTCACACGTTAGCGCATGATGCGCTAACAGGAAGGCGCACAGGCTTGATCGCACTGCTCGTAACATTACTGATAGTGAGGTGCTCCAGCCCAGTAGGCAGCTGCTGCAGTGGTGGGCTGACGGTATCAAGCATCCTGCAGCTGTCCAGACGTAGCTGCTTGAGGGATGTCAGTGACTGCAGCACGCCTGCAAAGCCACCCCAGGCTGGCTGCAGCTGCACACACACACACACACACACACACACACACACACACACACACACACACACACACACACACACACACACACACACACACACACACACACACACACACACACACACACACACACACACACACACACACACACACACACACACACACACACACACACACACACACACACACACACACACACACACACACACACACACACACACACACACACACACACACACACACATTGTCAAGCTGCAGGCTGGTCAGCTGCAGGTTGGGCGGCAATTGGCACAATCATGCTGTTGCCCTGCCCCAGTTGCGGATGCGGACGCTGTCAATGTGCTGAGCATACCTGCCCAGGTAAAGCAGGACGCCGTCCATCTGTTGTTGTGTATGCACAAATGCTTCCATGCTTTGCAGCGCTGTCACAGCCTGGTGCAGCCTGCTATGCGCCCTGGCAGCATGGAACAAGCTGTGCAGACACTTGGCTGCCAAGCACTGCAGCACCGCCAGCAGGCAGGGGTCTGGCAGGTCTATCAAGGACAGAGCGTCGGAGACTGGCAGCTCCGCCCCGGACATAGGTGAGTGTTCACTCTCCATCATGGATGATGCTGTGGCAGGAAGACAAACAACATCAACAACACAGGGACATGATATTTCAGGTTGTGCACTCACACCCAAGCTCACATCATGTCTGTATTGACCACTACAGCCGAATGGCAGCAGCCTGTTGCAGACAGCCTGCACACGGCCGACAGCTGTTGCCCTACCTTGATTGTGCATCGGTTGTCACAGTGTGTGTTTAGAAGACTGTCCAAGGAACGAGCATGTGCTGCTGTGATGCCCTTCAGCCTACCTGCACCGCGCTGCGGCAGCGCTTTGGCAGCCTTGGACTCAATGATGGTAGGGCATGCACAGTCGCCCACTGCAAATTGCCATTACTGATGAGTTGTAATGCCCAAGACTTGAGTGCTTCCGCTGCGACTTGCAGTCAGGAGCGTGCTGCTGGTGTGCAGCAGTGTCAGTTGGGGCTGGGGCGCATACGGCTGAAGGAAGGGCTAGCGCTGGATGATCAACAGGCAGAATATGTTGCTGACGCTGAGAGATGCATGCTGGAAGGTGCTGTGTTTGATTACACAAACTAAACAGGGGCCAGCGGGGGTTCAGTTGGCGTTGCCAACTGCCTCGTTTAGCTCCAACGTTCACCTGACCTTCATGTGGCTGAAAGCGCCACTTGCAACTGTTAGGGACATGCGATGGCAACACCCTTTGGACGTTTGTTGCTTTTTGAGCGTCCCGCTTGTGATTCAGCCAACTTGGCCGGCGGCTCAATCCAGCCGAACGCGTCGCGGGGCGAAAGAGGGCGCAAGGCCCTTGCGCTCGGAGCGCGACCGGTGCGAAAAGAGGCGGAACTAGGGCATCAAGTCCCCATAAAGCCTCCAGCGGCTGTGCAAGTAGCCGTTACAGCCACATAAGGTCAGGAGAAGGTTGCAGCTGAACGAGGCTGTTGGCATCGCCAGTTGAACGCCAGTTGAACTCCACTTGAACCCTGCTGGCCCCTAATTAGTGGTTCAATTGAAAAAAACGTGTTGCACCATCTATCTCTCAGCGTCAGCAGCACAGTCTGCAGGATATCATTCTCCAGCCCTTCCTGCAGCCGTGTAGGCCCCTACTGCACACCAGAGCACGCCCCAGACTGCACCTTGCGGAAGCAGTCAAGCTACACATATCCAACTGCCGTAGTGAAGGCAAACAGCAGCGGGCAACTGTGCCCTTTCAAATATAAATCCAAGGGGTCATGAGCCTGATCAGCACGCTGCTGGATCTGCAGGTAGGCTTGATGCTGCCACGATGGCACATGCATGTGGGCCTTGGACCAAGGCCTTGGACAATCATGTGCACACACACACACACACACACACTATCACCATACTTGCACATCCAACGAAAAGCAGGCTGCATGCAACAGGCAGCACCAGTGCAGTGGTTGCCACCGTGTCGATCTGCTCCCACCAACTCTGCATGAATGCACACATCTGTCACAGGATCTCTGGTCGGAGTTCATGCTGGAGAGTGCAGACTCATCTACTTCGTCCCTGGTGGAGCCGCCAACCTCTGATGCATTGTCCTTGACAGACCTGCCAGACCCCTGCCTGCTGGCGGTGCTGCAGTGCTTGGCAGCCGACAGCCAGCGCAGCTTGTTTAGTGCTGCCAGAGCGCACAGCAGGCTGCACCAGGCAGCTGTGACAGCACTGCACAACGTGGATGCATCAGTGAAGACAGCACAACAGATGGACGGTGTCTTGCTGTATCTGGACAGGCATGCTGAGCACATTGACAGCATCGGCGTGACTCTTGAACTCAGCGCTAGCTATGAGAGTAGAGTCAGTTTGCGCCAACTGCCCCCCAAGCTGCACCTGACCAGCCTGCAGCTCAACAGGGTGGATGTGCAGTTGCAGCCAGAGCGTGGCTTTCCAGGCGTGCTGCAGTCATTGGCATCCCTTAAGCAGCTGCGGCTGGACAGCTGCAGGCTGCTTGATACTGACAGCCCGCCACTGCAGCAGCTGCCTGCTGGGCTGGAGCACCTACAAACCATTAGGCTGCTGGACAGCTCGCCAGGCCAGGCTCAAGATGTGCGATTTTCCGCCCGCGCATTGCACCAGCTGCAGTCCCTTACCTTCCTGCAGTTGGATGCTGTGCCACTTGAGGGCATTGGTGCAGATGGCCACACCGTGCAGCCCCTGCAGCCCCTCACAAGGCTGCTTGACCTCCGACTCGGCACCCGTCCTGCATGGACTGATGCATTCCCACGCAATGGCAGGGTGTTCCCTGTCGGCTTGGTGTCAGGTGCACACCAGCTGACCCGGCTAGAGGTGTCCTGCGGCTGGTGTTGGGACGCAGCCCAGGGAGGTGCACAACAGCCTGCAGTGGAACGATGGTGGCAGCTGGACCGTAGTAACCTTGCCGGCAAGACTCAGCTGCAGCACCTCACCCTTCACAGCTATTATCGTGGTGCACAGCTGCTATCCGACCTTGGACACCTGCAGCAGCTGACACACCTGGAGTTGGACGACAGCTTTGGTCCTGAAGAGGCCAATTGTCTACCTGCTGCTGCCTTTTCAGCCTTGACAGCCAGCAGCAAACTGCAGCAACTCACCATCAGCAGCTGCACGCTGCCGGGGGATGTTTGGCAGCATGTCTTCCCTGCTGGCAGGCAGCTGCCACACCTGCAGAAGTTGCACTTGTCAGGTATTAGTCATCCATCAGGCTATGCTGCCTCAGTGCCTGCAGCCAGCCTCCTAGTCGGCTGCTGCCCTGGCCTGCAGGTCCTCAGGATGTATGGTCTCCAGCACAGCGCAGAACAGCTGGCCACGCTGCAGGGGCCGCAGGGGCTCAGCCGGCTGCACACTCTACAGGTGATTGAAGGTGCCAATTATGGTCGTGCCACGCCCTTGATGAAAGGGCCTGTGACGTGCATCATGGTCTCGCGGTGAGCGCATGATGTGGCCAATTGGCGCAGCTGCAGGATCAGATGCTCCTGCTTCTGCACTCTCCTGCTCCCTGTGATGCCTGGCCAGGCCTGTCAGGCCAGGCCGCCCTGTTGGGGCTGGGCAGGCTGCCTACTGGAGCACCATGTGACTCACGGGCCGTCATGTGACTGTCTTGTGACAATTATGTCGCCCGACTTGAGGTTTGGCAGCCCAGCAGTAACAGCCTGTTGCTGCGGCAGCAGCAGCACTTTGCTGTGGCACAGCCTCCAGCATCCCTGTATTTGCACTGAGGGCAGCAACTGGGTGGCATGGTGGTGACATCAGCAGTGGTGTAGCTATGCAACATGCAGTCATGTGGGGGCAGAACATATTGCGGCTCGTCACACAGGACGGTCGCAGGGCGGCCCTGCTGTTGGAGCCTTCTGTTGCAGGTGGTAGGATGCATTCACAGTGTGGGGTGCTGCCGAAAGCATGCAGCACTGGGAGGAGGGACTGAGGCTACTGTAGCCTGCACACCAATCACCTGCAGGGCAGCAGCCCCCGGGGCTCAGTGAGCTTGGTTCAGTCCCTGCAAGGGTGCTGTACCGGGGGGAGGCACCGTTCAAGTGTTGTTGGACACCCGCTCTTGCAAGCAGAAAGTATGGGCCCCATGCTTGCATTACACGCAGGCAGCATGATTGTAAGGCACACAGGGCATACTTGTCGTGCACAGGCACATTGGGCAGGTGCAAATAGCTCAGGATCTGATAGGTGCAAGGGGGGTGTTGTTGCACGAGGGTTGTGAAGGAAGGGCAAAGGAGTGCTCCACAGCTTGTTGCCAATCGTTACACACTTGCAAGGTGTTGCGGTTTTGTAACAATATGTCTCTATGGATCCTGTACTTCAGTCAACTGGCTGCCTGCCCACGGTGCACACCGTCTAACGTGTCTGAAGCACAACGTCACACCCTCAACATGGCCTTGTTCCCCAACGCAGCAGCATGCTTACCGTCCCCGGGCTGCATCTCTTGGGTTCAAGTAATCTGGGTTGCACGGCATGTCATGGTTACACCTGGGCCAGACACACGAAGTGTTGCAATCTGCGCAATCAGCAAACCAGGTACCCTTGATCACAACAACGCCACCAGCTGCTGCTCAGCTCGGACTTCGACAAATACACAGCAGCATGTCACATCCACACACACCATCGACGCCCAGTATAAGACTACTGCAACATGCTGTTCATGCATAACAGAGACCTCAAGAAGATACAGAGACATTGGGCCAGTGCCACAACAAATCAATGCATTGGCAGTGCCCCGACTTGTAGCTGAGACTGCAACAAGCACCAAACCAGACTCCATATAAGACAGGAAGATTCCACAAACCTACCAACCACCGCAAAGAAGAGAACACACCCTCAGGCCGCACGGACAGGTCGCACATGCTGCACCAGGCGAGGCATCGCTGCTGCAGCCAAATGCAAGCCAGCGCCAGCCGCCCTGTCTTCTCCGACCAAATAACACACATGATTGTGATCACCGTGACGAGACATATCACCGGGGCCTCTTGCCACCTGTGTACTGCTGCGAACCCCTGCCTCCCCGGCCCCTGTAGCCGCCGCGTCCACCCCGTGTGTCAAAGCGGCCACCCGAGTACCCTCCCCGCCCGTGCCCCGTGCCGCGATCAATATCATACGAGTCCCGCTCCCTGGGCGCCGGGGGCCTGTCCCCTGGCCGGTCTCCCTCCCTGCTGCGCTCTGCTGTCCTGTCCCGTGGCCTCTCAGCGGTGCGGTCCCTGTCCCGGTCTGCGGGTGTCCTGTCACGAGGAGGGAGGGGCCTGTCCCGGTCGCTGCTACGGTCAAAAGGCCGGGCGTCCCTGGTGCTCGCAAGCCTGTCACGGCCCAGGTCGCGGTCTGGAACTGCACGTGCAGCAGACACCAAGCAGCAGTTTGCATGAGTGTCGCTGTGAACAGGATATGCGCAGTTTGGTTGTGCAGGAACACGCAGGACCTGCTCTTCAGCCATATTCACTACTGTATATCAGCAGAGAAGACCACGGCCTTGTTGCGAGAGGGAAAACTTTATATGAAGCGCGCCCAGCTCACATTCCATGTGAGCTGGGCGCGCTCCCAGCCATGCATGGTGCAGCTGGATACCAATCACCCATACTACACGAACCACAACTGCATGCCTACCTGGTGCTGGCTGTGCTGCCATCTGCTGCTTGATGCTCTCCAGCTGCCGCTGGTACAGCATGGACACCATGTTGAGCTCCTCGTTCTCCTGCTGGTAGAAGGTGCACAGGTCACGCGTGTCCTGCAGCTCCTCACGCAGCTCATCAGCATGGCGCCGCTCAACCGCTGCGATGGCACCCTGCACAGCACAGCACAGCACAGCACAGTGTGGCGGGCGATTGTTAGAGATCCATAGTGAGCTGTTGTGGGTAGCTGCCAAGGTATGCAGTGCACAGCCAAACCTATTCTTGCTGCTCAGGCAGCTACTTGTCAGCAATGCTGGTGCTGGAAGGTTGAGGCCACGTGCAAAGGGTTATGCCAGCAACTGCAGCTAGTTTGTACAACACTTGGCCTCACTGCTCACCTGTGCTGCCTGCTTGCTCTCCCGCTGCTGCCTGCCAAGGTCTTCATTCTCCTCCGTCAACACCTTGACCTTGCGCAGCAGCGCATGGCCACTCTTGGACTCCTGCACATGCCAGCACAACCCGCCCGTCACAAAGACGTCAGTCCCACAGGTGAAAACAGGCGACCTCAGCACACACCCACACACCTACACAGGCACCTGCCTGATCACACGAAACTTTGTGTATGTATGTTAAACTTTGCTCCTGTCACCGCTGACAGGCTAGCGACAAGCGGCTGGCAGTGCAGGGCATTTGCTGACACCACACATGAACAGCTGTAGCCTGCACACTCGACCCCAGCATGGGCCCTCGGGCTTAGGGGCTTGGCAGCAGCATTGGGACTCACACATGCATTTTGCCAAAGGGCCATCTGATCGCAGTGGCATAGCCCAGGCACAAGAACCACAGCAGAGTAAAGATACCAACCTCCACTGTACAGTACCTGTACTGACGTTGTGTGCACACAAAACATATGTACCCTTTCACTAAGTCCAGGGTGTCCACTCTGCCTAAACACTCACCGGGGTGAAGGCCTGCCCCTCATAAGCTGCCTTTGCTGCCTCAGTCTCTGCCACACGCAGCTGCAGCTGAGTACGCAGCGCCTGGAACTCATGCTCGATGGCAGGGTCCAGCATCAGCTGCTGCACCTGCAGGAACAACAGCAGCGGGCAAAGCGGCAGCATGTTGGCAGGCAGGGTGCACAGAATCACAACGGCATGCTGAAACCGTGAGAAACTGCACGTATCAGCGGCTGTTACTGGTGCTGGGACAACCTACCAAAACTGCCGCTGCAACAGCCAAACACTCCCACAGTACCCGGATCAGCGCAACAAAATGTAGACCATGCAGCCTGCCATGGCAGGGTCCCACTCACACCAGCACAGACTCCCAACGCACAGCACATCAGGGGACTGCAGGACAGGCAGGAGCTGGGCTCAGTGTGCTGGCTGCCCGCACCTGTATGATGTTTGTGTCGGCAGCAGCCCAGCCTGAGCCGAGCTCTCTGCGCAGGTGTATGTTCTGCGCGGTCAGCACAGCTGCTTGCACCTGCATGGCTGCGTCACGCGCCTGCGCCTGCAGACACATGAGGCGACAGGCGAGGGTCACATTCGTGAGCTTGCTGGACAGGTTCCCATCTTGTCTCTCGCTGTTGCGCTTTGTGCTGGCAGTGAGGCGACACCATGTCAACACGTCAATTTGACACAAGCCAAGGAAGTCCTGAAGCTCCTGGCGCTGATCACAGTGCTAGGTTATGCCGGCGTGGAACTCCAACTGAAGTGTGTGAGCACTGCTCCGCAGTCAACACAAGGGCCGGAGAGTGTTCAATGCTTGTGTGTCATGCATGCTGAAGGGATGTTGCGCCGGCGGCATGTCTGTGTCCCCCTAAGCTCTGGTGAGCAGCACTACACACAATGCGCAGCGCCAGCAGCAGGAGTCAATGAGCAGCACCCCGGCCCGCACCGCCCCCTTTCATCCATGCAGCCAGGCCACATTCACGCACCTGCACCCATGGGTCCCTCTGCCGTGCTGCCTGCGCCTGCTCAATGATTGCATCTGGGGATTGCATCTGCGCCTGGCTTGAGTTCACTGGGACCCCTGCTGCTGCCGCCAGCTTGAAGAAGGCTTGCTGCCACATGTTGGCCTGGGGGTCCGACTGCCTGCAGCCACAAAAGCACGCCAGGCTGGTTGGTGACAGCAGAACAGCTCTGGTGGTGCACGTGCTGTACCAAGTTAGAGTGCTTCATAGCAACCCCAACTCAGCACAGCTTGCAGTGCGACGGCCCAGCAGGATGGCACAAGTAGTGTGGCGGGAGAACAAGTCTCAAACCGCGCTACAATGAGTCCCAACCCTGCACCTTACGCAGCACAAGCTTTTCGACTTGGCCAAGCCTTGGCCAACATACAGCCAACACCAAACTGGGCGCCGGGAGGCTGAGCAATACAGTGCCCTCCTGCCGCAACTTTGCGTCCATCAACTCCCAACACTGCTTGCACAAGATCACAATGTATGGTTGCAGCAGCATTCATGAGAATCAGGGCACTCAAGTAAGCAGGATGCAGGGTGTGTGGTGTGAAGCACCCTTGGGCTCCATGCTGGGCGCTCAGCAACCCCAGCTGCCAAGGTGCACAGCTCAAAACGGTCCATGCCTTCTATGACTTTGTGACTGCCATCGAGGGGCATGCAGCTCACCTGCTGTCAGGGACAGCAACATCATATGCAGGGTTCATCTACGTGGTTCATCTACAGTTCATATGAGATTCATCAAGAGTGCCAGGGTGCATCTACCTGCTTGCCCAGCAGCCCAAATATCAGACACAAACACAAACCGCATGGTGCAGGAACATCCACCTGCATGCATGCGCACGTGCAAGCACAGCATGCACGCTGCATGCAGACTGTTGCATGCGAAAACAAACCGGTGCCACACATGCACCTGCCCACTGTATTGGATAGGATCAGCACATGTGCCAATGAAGGTGTTGCACAAACTCTGTAAGAGAGCTTGCAGCGGGGCACCACCCCAACCACGGGGCAGTGTGGCACGGCCTTACACCAATCAAGGCAGGCAATTAGGCAGGCCTTTTGACACGACTTGCTACCTTTATGATGAAAAATCAGACGACCAACTGACAAGACACTAAGTGAGCTGGTTGCCAGCTGTACTCCACAGCTGCGCCACCAAACAAGTTCCCCAGCTGCGCTACCAAACAAGTTGAGAGCGCAAACGAGACATGCTTGCACACACTGCACATTGGGTGTGTGCAAACCTAACTCCTGAACACCAGTATGCCAGCGGGGCAGCGCAATCCCAGCAAGACAACCGTGACATGTATGGCCAAACACCAGGCTAACAAAGGGTGTGCCCCCTGCCGTGCGACAGTAAGAAGCACGACCAGAGCTGCTGCTGCCATAGCAACCCAACGTTCAGCACATGCATCGAACCAATGCTGCCGCTGCCTGTTTGTTCTTACGAGTCTGTTTTCACGTGCCTGTTCTGCAATGGTTTGTTTGCTGTCCAGCCTTTGTTGTTTGGTTCGTGCTGGCGAGTGTGACACAGCCAGCACGCTGCTGACCCTGCCAGCAGCCCGTGCTGGACCCAGTTTGGTTTGGTTTGTACCAAATGCTACACCAAGCAGACCTCCAGGTGTGGTTCCACGGCCCCTTTTCACTCGAGGGTGTCGATCACAGAGCGTCAATACACGGACAGCCGCCGCCACGACCGCCGCACGCACTCACCCAGATGCAAAGCTTTGTTGCGGTTGCGTCTGCTGCTGGTGTTGCTGCTGGTGTTGCTGCTGGTGTTGCTGCTGCTGCTGCATGTCCATGCTGCCCATGGGGTCCTGCATGGAACCGCCAGCACCAAACTGCATGTCGATGTCTGCAAAAGGTCCCACGCTGTCCAGCTGCGGCAGGCCGCCTCGCTGCTGCTGGCCTCCGCCGCCATACATGCCGCCCATGCCTCCACCCATTTGCTGCTGTTGATTGCCGCCCATCATGTTGTTGCCATAGCCTTGGTTGCTTTGGCCATAGAATCCCTGCTGCTGCTGGTGCTGCTGCTGGCCGCTGGCCATGTAGCCCTGGTTCCCCTGACCGCCGAAGCCGCCACCGCCCTGATACAGCACACAGAGGTATCAAGCTGATGCTGACAGGCGTGTTGGATTGTGTCATACAAGTTTGCCAGCTCAGAGATAGTGACGCAGACGTCGGGTGACAGCAGCAGGGTGGCACAGCAGCGCCACCCTGCTGTTCCAAGCATGTCACCGTCAACAGGGGTACTCACATCGTCCATGGAGCGGTAGATTACTGCGTCTAGCTCGCAACTACGTAGCACCTGCTGCCCTGCTTGTTTTATCTGCTGTGATCTGTCTGCCTGCCTGCTGTCAAACTTAGGACTGCACAGACAGAAGCGCTGCTACCAAGCAGTGTTCAGGTACAAACAGCTTGACAAAACCCAACAGACGCACATGTGCTGCCTCCAGTAGGCAGAAGAGCAACAGTCAGCTCAAGAATGACTCAAGAATGAATGAGGGCAAGGGGATGCGGCACAGTGTGATCTGTGAAGTGTTTGTTATGATATCGTTGCAGGTATGGTCACTTTCTTGTAATTTACAGGATCCAAGAGACTTGCCTGTGCGTAGATCAACTTGTCTTTGTGAGATACGGACTACACGCTGAGCCCAGTTGGATCGCTCAATCCGCAACAATTTTCTGAGTGCGCACGGCGACAGCGGTCGCTGCATAACGGCAGCATGGCCTCCCTAGGAACGAGGTCTCTCAGCAGCAGAACGTTGCATTCCAGCAGAGGTGGGTGATCGTCCTCTTATATCGCTGTTTTGCTAGACAAGGAGCGGTATCCAAATTACTGTGCTGATGATTGCAGGGGTTTCAGCTGCACCTGGGGCAGTGGTGGTACCTCACGCCTTGGCTGCTGCCCAGCAGCAGCGACAATGGCAGCAGCAGCTGCCTCCTGCAGCTGCAGCGACTCTGGGATCAATCAGACGCTCGCAGCAAGTTCCAAACATCTGCTTACAACAGCGGCCGAATGTTTGCCCACAGCAGCGGCAAGTAGCAGCAGGTAAGCCTGGTCACGGCACTTGAAGTGAAGCATCATATGCAGTGCAGCCGTGCTGCACCCCCGATACTGTGTGCAGACGCACTGTAACATGGACCTATTTCTCCTGCCGACTCACACCGGTTTCCTGCACCCCTGCAGCGGCGGTAGCAGCAGCAGCAGGCGATGCGCAGCAGCCATGGCAGCCTCCCCAACAGCCGCAGGGCTTTCTGCGGCTACCGCGGCTATCCCTGTGGTCGCTAGGTGGCCCGCTGGCGTGGGGCTACATGCTAGGCTACCTCGGCCTCATGCTGATTCTGCCCATCAGCGCCCTACTGGCCAAAGCCAGCTTGGTACCCTTGCAGGAGTTCATCACAAGGGCAGCAGAGCCGGTGGCTATGTCAGCATACTTTGTGTCGTTCAGCATGGCGCTGCTTGCGGGCGCAGTGAATGCAGTGTTTGGCTTTTTGCTGGCATGGGTGCTGGTCAAGTATGAGTTCCCAGGTGGGTGCTGGATGGGGGCAGCCCACTGCCCTGGAGGCAGGGCGTCTGGAGCACGCATTGCTCAGCTGCCGGGTTTGACAATGATTGACCTGAGCTAGTCTCCCTGTCAAGTAGTAGATTGAGGAGTACGCCAGTACACCACCTTGCAGTCGCATTGCAGGCGCAGACAGCTGGCTGAGCACCTTCACCAGCACCCAAGCACATCATCTTTCGCAAAGGACATGGCAGTGGGACACTACACGCATTAGAGTACGCACAGGCCTTCACCCATGTGTCCAGCACACTCCAAAGCGCCATGTCTCTCTGCGATCCACTGATGCTGCTGCTCCTGCAGGCAAGAAGTGGATAGATGCAGCAGTGGACCTGCCGTTTGCGCTGCCCACCAGTGTGGCTGGTCTCACCCTAGCCACAGTGTATGGGGAGGAAGGCATCCTTGGCCGGTTTCTGATGAGCCTGGGGGTGAACGTGGTGTACACGCGGCTGGGTGTGGCAGTCGCCATGATCTTCGTGTCGTTCCCGTTTGTGGTGCGCACCATGCAGCCGGTTCTGCAGGTGAGAGGCCTGGTGGGGCGCAGGCAAGCGGGCCATGCACAGCTGACACGGGCGCGCAGCAGCAGTGATGGCAGCAGCCTGAATGCTGTGAAGCACACCTCAGCTGGGTTGCCGCTCTTGCACTGCGAGCAGTGGCTTGTGGTCAGTTGACCACACGTTTTCGGCTCGACCTGTGTAGTCGACACGCGCTCATGCAGCCATGCGGGTGCTCGGGCCAGCTCGCAGCTGTTCTGGGCTGTGAAGTGTTGCCAGGGTGGGCGGTGCAGCGGCTGCTATCTGTGCACTTTTGAGTTGTGTGCAGGCCGCAGTGCCCAGCACATGAGCCGGATCGTGCGTAGTAGTTGAGAGTAGGCCCTGGCCAGTCACCCTAAGCTGGAATAATGACTCTCTGCCGCCGCTGTGCCGTTGCCGTTGCTGCTGTTACGTTGCTGGTGTACTGCTCTGCAGGAAATGGAGAAGGAAGTTGAAGAGGCAGCCTGGTCGCTAGGGGCCTCCCCATGGCAGACCTTCACGCAGGTCCTGCTGCCACCCCTGCTGCCGCCGCTGCTGACTGGCACTGCCCTGGCCTTCAGTAGGGCTCTAGGGGAGTTTGGCAGTGTTGTGATTGTGTCTAGTAACTTCCCTTATAAGGATCTCATTGCGCCTGTGCTGATCTTCCAGTGCCTGGAGCAGTATGACTTTGTGGGTGCGACGGTCATTGGTACGGTGCTGCTGCTGATCAGCCTGGTGATGATGGTGGGTGTCAACTGGCTGCAGTCCTACTCACAGCGCTTCAGGAAGTGAGGGGGCAGCGGGTGGTACCGGTGCACGGGGGTGGAGGGTCGTTCTGCACCGCTGCTTGCTGCAGGGGCTGCCTGTGCCCACACACATCATATGCAGGCCGCCAGCTGGGGCCTTGGTGCATGTGTGTGTGTGTGGCCATGGGGTGGGTACTCGTGGGCAGCTTCTTTGCTGGCTGTTTTGTGGTGGGGCGCTTGTCGGGCATGGTGATGGACCTGTGCATGTACAGAGAGGGTTGTGTGCGGCCATTGCCGACTAGGCCCTATCTTAGCATGTCATTCACTGTGGGCGCGCACGTTCAGCACATTATTGGTGCACTTTGCTGGTGTTGTCTGCGTGGCGGGCGTCTGTCCTGTGCACTTGCAGCACTCGCGCGCCTACAGCCACAGCCCTTTGAGCTGACTTGACGCGTTGTTGAACTTGCTGTGCAGTTCCAAGGCACTGCCTGTGTGCGGCCTTATGCTTTGGGCAGTGCAAAGCCACATGCTGGCTGTCACCCAAACAAGTGATCAGAACTGAATTGCTGCAGCCGCGTTTGTGTGCAGCCACTGGCATGGTGTCCCTATCGCAATGCGCGATCCTGCATGCTCAGTGCGTGTGACTTGCACAAGGGGGGTCTACCCTTGAACTTGTTTTTTGTTGCTGGTCGTGTCGCTTGTTATGAGCAAGCCTTGCAGGATGGGACGTTGCTGCTTGTCAAGATCGGCTGCAGCTGTAGTTGCTGAACCCCTGCAGGGCTGGTGAGGCCAACACTGTTGCAGGCAACGCAAAAGAGACTAAAGGCCCTGGGGTCTGAGCTTGACAAAGATCCAGTGCTGTATCACATCTGGCATTTGAATCATCGTGCTGTCTTTGTATGTGTGCGCTGCTTGTGTGTGACGTCATCTGCACATAGGTAGTCCATGTCAGAGCATGTGGTTGGGCAGGGGCTGAGTCCTGACTGCTGCAGATGCCTGGCAGCACTGTCTTGTTTCAGTCAGCAGAACTACAACTGCCTCAATAACTATGACATTGCAGTCATTCAAAGCAGTCCCTCAAGGTTGGTGGTGTGCTTTCAAAGCAGGTGCAAGGTATATCAGGCACCAGCATCATCCGCCACATCTTGCATGCTTACAGCCCTAAACACCACGGGGGCTGACGAGGACTGTGTACACCAAACCCGTGCAATAGCACAGATAAATGTGATGCAGGCACCCAGTATTCTCACTGTACACCTGCACACGCAGCAAGGAAGGGCCTGCCCAAACGGCACACACCAGGGCTACCATCAACTTGTGATGACAACAGTGCAACTTGACAGTCCCCACACTTCTGGGCCAATACCCCCGGTAGCGCTCAACATGCGGTCAGCGGCTCAAGTATCTCAATGGCCGTTGTTGTGCAGCACTTGCGGCTGATGTGGAATGCAGTGCATCCCACCAGCAGCGACAGATAACCAAGCCAGGCCTGTGACCAATCCGGCCATGACGGACGAAAAGCTGCATCAGCAAAGACAAATGATATGTACAGCGCAGTTCTTGTGGGTCACAAAAGGAACAGACCGATCCCACCCAGCCTCTCACAGAACAGACCACATGTGCTCAAGCCTCATGAATGTTGCCTCACATGCATGGGGGTGATGCAGGCCCTGCCAGGCTGGCTGCCGCAGGGCACATGCACAGCCTGAGGCCCTGTTTGGGGGAGGCTGTCATGCTTTGTGAAGTTAACAACATGGCAAATGCTGGTCAACAGCCTGGGGCAACTGGGCACTGCTGCAGGCACATGCGTGTCTATTGCAGGTGCTGCACCCTCCTATGTAGAAGGCATCAGCGCACAACCCTGCCCAACCAGTGGCAATCAAACAACAAAATCAGACCAGCTGCTGCCTACATCAGGAGGTAACTCAAAACTGGTTTGTGCGTGACACTGCCTCTCCATGAATGTGCCTCTTCTAATACTCTCCTACACACAACCAACTGAAACTGGCACGGCAGCGAGCAAGCAGTCTGGATGGGACTGCTGCACATGTCCACAAACAACTACATTCAACCCATAGCATCAAAGCCCCAGCACTGTAAATTGAACACATTCCAATTGCCTACCCACGGGTGGTTGACCTTCCCCCCCACCAAGGCTTGGTGCGCATAGGAGGGGGTGGGGTGGCAACCCACAAAACAGTGCTGCAGCAGTCTCTGGGCAACAAAGGTGGTTGGGGAAGCCGCAAAGAAGAAATACTGCCCTGATTATGTTCTTCTGGGCCTGCTGTCTCCTGGTCAAACTGCTGAAAACTGACCCACTGCAGCTGCCTCCCACGAACGCTGGTTCATAGTGCCATACGCTTGGAAGGTGGAAGTGAAGCTTCCTCTGGCCTCAGACTGTCCTCTTCCCACAGTGCTCGTTTGATGGGTTGATGGGAGCCCTTCCTTGCCTGGAACTGGCAGCCCTCCTCGACGAACTCAGCAGGTAGCAGCAGCGTCAGCTGCCTTGGGCGTCGATGCTTGCCCTTTCCCTTCGGCGTTCGCTGTCTGCTGTCAGGACCTGGCTCAGCAAGGCTCAGCAAGGCAGTTTGACTGGACGCCTTTGGCTCTGCTGGCCCCCTGCACATGACAGAAAAGGATGTCAGATGATTCTGCAGCATTCTTGCAATACATTGCCACCCTGAAGTGCTGCTGCTGCTTACTCGAACTTCAGCTGCGCCAGTCCAAATATGCAGCTCGTCGCCATAGCAGCAGGTCTGCACATGATGGCTTGAAATGGGCTGTTTGAAAGCTTTGAAGTGTTCATTGTGGCTTCCAGAAATGTGTGGCGGCCCCTAAGTGCTGCGTTTCTCTTTATGAACTTGAAATTTTTGAACCAACCAACTTTCGGCGGGATGCCACTAACGCACGAGAGCATGTGCAGGGTAGAGTTGCTGGATGGCTGATGGCTTCTCGTCAGCCAAGGGACGGATGAACTGCGCCAACCGGAGTCAAGGGTGTAACCGTTTCGGCAGTCATCCAAACCATTCTGCAATTGCCGATTTATTACAGACACCTAGAAACAAGAACGTCAATTCCGCCCCACTGCTTCTCACCGCCCCCCACCATCCACACAAGGGCACACCACAGTACTAGTACAGTACATCAGTGGGTCTCCAGGCCACTACCTTTTGGTCTGTCTTGGCCAAAGTGAACAGCGAGCGCTGGATGTCATCCACAGCCCGTCAAAAAAACTACCAGGACAGGAGTTGCAGGTGACACAGAGTTGACCCAGCACGGGAAGGGGGGGGGGGGCACATGCTCCTGGGGTTGGCTCGAGGCATTCTCTTTTTGGAGAACCTTGGTTGGCAATGCCTCTGGTGGGTGGTCACCCCTGCAGCTCCAGCTGCCCCCGCCCCCCCCCCCCCTGCTTCAAATGCCCCGGAAAATTCCTGTCACAAGCAAGCAATGAACAATGTCACCAAGACCAACCAGTGACAGCACGTGACAGTACAACAGCGCCAACGCCTGTAGATGCAACCTATGCATCGGTGCCTTGCTGCTGTTGCCGCTGCTGCTACTGCTGCTGCTGCTGGTGTGCTCCTTCACTGGGGTCAATCATGGCCAGGTGCTGCTGGTCTAGCTGCAGCTGCCTCCAATTGCTCAGTGCCTGCTGCACCGCCATTTCAGCATCAGACCGCCGCTGTGCATCCCAGCGAGCTGCACTGCTCTGCAGCAGCACAAGAGGAACGACAACCGCGACAGTGTGCTGGTGTTGGTTTGCCAAACACGGGGAGGAGGGTGCGGAGCGGAAACAGCTTTTGGCTGGCCACATATGCAGATAGAAGGTGATGCGCAAGCCTTACTACCAGGAGTGTACTTGTAAGCCTTGAGGAGGTGTTTGACGAGTCGCATAAACCCCAGAACACCCCATCTTCTAGGGAGGATCTGTCCGTTCAGTGTGCAAACGCACAGGGACGCCAAGCGTGCTGCCATGCCATCTGAAATACCTGTACCACTGCTGACCACGTCACCACTGCTGTGACTGTGACAGCACCACGGACATGCAAGCCAGCGGCATGCTGGGTGCAACATGCTGCAAGGCCTTGTGGCAGCCCCAGGGCAGCGACAGTGCTGCTGCAGCTGCCTCACAGCCATAGGGGTCCGTGGACCAATGACTGCTGAACAGCACAGACAGCAACGTCAATTTCGACTCACCCCTAAGGGCCCAGGCTGCAGCACCTCCACCACCTCCTGCACTGCTTGCTCCACAGACCTGCACACATGAACAGCAGCAACAACAGGGGTTGGGGGTGGGGGCTACAGGATGCAATGCCGTGCATGTGGACTGGGAACTGTGCAAGTGAAGACACTGTACTTGCTGGCGGACTTGATAGCATTCACCTGGCAGCGCGTTGAGTCTGCTGTATGGCACCACCTGCACAGCCAGGTGGCCAAACGGTCAGTCAGTTGTACACTGGTCTAGACCAGATCTGGTGGGTGCGCGCTGCAGCAGCACACCCCCTCAAGCACCAGCACCCACCTATCAGCCGAAGTGCCCCGCTCAAGGCTTGCATGGCTATGGTATCATTGCACCCAGCTGTAAGCACACAGGTGCGACCTACAGAATAGACCCAAAGTACGCTTGAACAGTTTCGTGGCAGTTGTGGCAGTTGCAGAGACACACATGTGTGCCAATTTTGCAAGGTGAGCTGCTTCACTGTCATGCTAGGGGTACCGACTAGGTCGCTGGTATCGGTGCGACACGCGCTTTTCCTCCTCTGAAACACACACCTGTTGGTTACCATCCCGGTCCACGACCTTCTCAGCTTGCGAACGACACTGAAAGAGCACCACTCAGCAGCTCAGCAACACACGTTTCTTTCAGCACGCCATCCTCCCGGCACGTGCTCTGCCGCCTGTCACCCGACGCCAAAGCAGCCCCAGCAGCCCCAGCAGCAGCAGCAGCCATGGCCACGCCATCAGCCTCCGAGCTGCCTAAGCTGTACCATGGGGTACAGAAGGTCTCCTTCGGCTACAAGATGCTGGCCACGATGGGTTGGCAGGAGGGACAGGGCCTGGTAAGACACAGAGCTGCACACCAGCCAGCTAGCTGACAGGGAGGGGACTTTTATACCACAAGGAGGGTGCTGTTTGTGGGGCTCGTCCGAAAAGCTTTTAAATCAGCACAAGCGCCTGGCTGTCTGTGCAGGGTGCCAACAACCAAGGCATCAAGGAGCACATCAAGGTCAAGAAGAAGCAGGATGCATTCGGTGTCGGCGCGGTGAGCTCATGCTGGCAGGAAGCTGTTACAGCAGTCACTTTTGGTTAGCATATGTTCTTTTAGCAGCTGGAGCCATACAGTAATTGTACAGACAATGGGGAAGCAACCAGTGACCCAGGCCACCAAGCGGTCTGCAGTGACCGTGGGCTGGGAGCGAACTCGCAACAGACTAACCTTGAGCATCAGGTTACAGCAGTCGCTGCAACAGTCACACTGCCTGCCTCATTTAGTGATCCCCCCCTTAGACAAGGCTCTTACCATCAGTCTAATCACACCGAAAGTAGACAAACAAATCCGTGCGGCATATGTTTGTGTGCAGAAAGCCCTGATACATTTGTATATGGGTGCTGCCAAGGCCGCTGCTTGTTGTGTGTCAGTGCCTCATGTGGACAATAGTGCTGATGACGGTGCACCTCTTCCAAAAGCACTGACCTTACTGTCGCTGCTGATGCTGTGATGATGCTATGCAGGCTGAGCAGGCCCACAAGTTGCGTGACTGGACCACCGGTATGGTGGGCTATGACGCAATCCTATCGGGACTCAAGGAGATCACCCGTGACACTGCTGCCGGCGGCAGCAGCAGTGACGCCGACGACGGCAGCAGCAGCGGTCACTCCTCAGGCTACGACAGCGACAGTGACACCTCGAGTGACGCCGCTGCTGCTGCGCGCAAAGCTGCTGCCAAAAAGAAGCAGAAAAAGAAGCAGGAAAAAAGGGACACCAGCAAGCAACAGCAGGAAGGAAAGGGTAAGGACAGCACCAGCAAGAAGAAGAAGCGCAAGCAGCAGCAGGAAGAGGAGGAGGCAGCAGCAGCAGCAGCAGCAGCGAAGCGTAGGAAGCGCAGCAAGAAAGCTGCAAGCAGCAGCAGCAGCAGCGGCTCAGACGACTCCTCCAGCAGCAGTAGTGACTCCGACTCTGACAGTGAGCCAGCAGCAGCAGCGGCCGCTGCTGCAGGCGGCAGCGGCATCGCTGCTCTCAGCAATGTGTCACGCGTGAAGGCTGCAACGCATGTGGGCCGCTACCAAAAGCGCGAGCGCGCCAAAACTGTCAGGAACTACTCTGCTTCTGACCTGGCGGCTATCCTAGGCCTCCCTAGCAGTGCCCCGGTGGTGGAGGGCGGCGAGGGAGCAGACGCCTGGGCGGCAGCAGCAGCGGCGGCGGCTGGCCCTGGCAGCAATGGCAGCAGTGGCAGCAGTGACGGCGGCAGCAGCAGCGGTAGTGACAGCGACAGCGATAGTGACAGCAAGGAGGCAAGTGAGCAGCGGTTGCGGCCGGGTACCCCCCCGGTTCAGACACCCCTCCTAGCAGGTCTCTGCTTGGTGCAGATGCCGGTGGTGCTGGTGGTGGTGAGGATGGTGATGGGGTACAGGCAGCAGCAGCAGCTGGGGGTGGCAAGCCGTCCTGGTGGAGCAGCATGTTTGTGAAGTCTGGTGGCAGTGGCAGCAGCATTGGTATGCAGCAGGTCCGGCCTAAGGCCATCAATGCACATGGCTTCTTGGAGGATGACCAGACCAACCTGTACATGCAGGTGGGGGGGGGGGTGTTTGGGGGACGGGGGGGGGGGGAGAGGGGTATATAGAGGGCCATATTTGCAAGGGGTAGTGGGGGTGCAAGTGGTTGTTGGAGTGTGGGGGGGGGGGGGGTGAGAAGGAGTTGGGAAGGTGGTGTTGGGGTTGTGCAGGGGTCAGCAGGCCAACCTGTACATGCAGGTGGGTGGGTGTGTGTGTGTGGGGGGGGGGGGGGGCTGGTGTGTGTGTCAGCAGAGGGAGTGCATGTACAATCCATGCATGCTCACCAAGATATGGCCTACTGGGACAGTCAAACCAGGCAAAACTACTGAGGATTGCATCCGTGACGGTTGAAGCAGAAGAGCAGGTTGCGGGGAGGGGGGTAAGGCTTTTATGTGCAAGCGGTAGGGGGGGTGCAAGGGGTAGTGGGGGTGTGAGGGGGGGGGGGAGAGGGAGTTGGGACGGTGGTCTTGGGGTTGTGGAGGGGTCAGCAGGCCAACTTGTGCATGCAGTTGGGTGGGTTGTGGGTGTCAGCAAAGGGACCCATGCATGCTTACAGGGATCCGTCCTACGTGGGTGTGGGTGTGGGGGGGGGGGGGGGGGGCTTCATGTGCTAGGGGTAGTGGGGGTGCGCAAGGGGTAGTAGGGGGTGTGCGGGGGGGGGGGGGGGGGGGGGAGGGCAACTTATGCATGGAGGTGGGTCGGTGTGTTGACGAATGGCCTGCACGCGAGTGCTGCAGAGGCAATCGCACTAGGCGCATGATTCCCACTAGGCGCACAATGATAGGCCCACTGGGACAGCCACGTGTGTGTCGACAGAGGGAGTACTTGGATACATGCAAGCTCACTAAGACTGTCCTACTAGATGTGTGTGCGTGTGGTGGTGGGGGGTTGGGGGAGGGGGGGGGGGCATGGTACTGCCACCACGGGCAAGGTCTGCTTGCATTTCCGTTTGCCTGCTTGCCTTCTGGCTTTAACTGACTGCTTGCCTGCCTGCCACTGTCTTGCCACTGCCTGTCCCTTCCCCACTCCCACAGGCTCATGCTACTGCCACAACCGGCAAGCAGGGTTTGGGTCGCTCCTCTATGCCCAAGAAGGTTGCTGGGGCGCGCTGGCAGGGCAAGAAAACAAAGCTGGGCAGCGATGACGAGGACGACGAGCAGCAGCAGCAGCAGCAGCTGCAGCAACAGCAGCACGAGGCTGCAGTGGACAGTATTGCTGCAGCGGCAGCAGCATCTGGCCGGGAGCAGTATGTGAAGAACGGTATCCTGATTGTGCTGCCACTCAAAAAGCAGCAGCAGCAGCAGCAGCAGCAGGGTACACAGGTGCAAGCTGGGAAGCAGGGGAAGAAAGACAAGAAGTTGTCGAAGAAACAGCAGAAAGCGCAGGACAGCTCAGCGCAGCAGCAGCAGCAGCAGCAGCAGCAGCAGGCAGTGAGTAACAAGAAGCGTAAGCAGCAGGAGCCGCAAGCAGCAGCAGCAGCAGCAGCAGCAGAACAGCCAAGCAGCAAGAATGCCAAGAAGGCCGCCGCCGCCGCTGCTGCTGCTGCTGCTGCTGCTGCTGCTGGTACAGCTGCTGGTGGTACTGGTGGAACAGCTGAAGCAGGTGCGCAGAAGTCGGTCAAATGGGCAAAGCTAGCGGCGAAGATCTTGGAGGGTGCTCCCAAGCGGCGCATGCGCATCCAGAAGCTGCATAAGCAGGTTGTGGCTGCTGCTGGGTATGATGTGTCGGCGCCCGGGGTTGATAGCGAGGCGCTGTATCAGCAGATGCTGAAGCGGTTGCGCAAGGCTGAGGGGCTGCAGGTGTGTGAGAAGTATGTAGGCCTGGCAAAGGCTTGAGGTGGTGTTGGGTGTGAGGATTTGATGGTGATTTGAGGGTTGAAATTGACAGGAGGAGTGATTGGTGGGGTGTTGAGGGAAGTGTAGTGGTGTGTGAGAGGCTGGTGATGGTACTGTTGTGAGGTCTGGCTGTTGCAAACGCTGTGAAGTTGTGCACGTCATGTGATGTGTTGAGGGCATGGGCATGTGCCCCTTGCACACAGTCGTTGGAGCTGACCTGGAGAAACCGACAACAGAACTGCAGGAAGGCAGTAGAGGCAGTGCAGATACGCATTTTCTGAATTGGTTGCAGATTGGAACGTGTAAGCCTACGTGGTGCGGCATATTTAAGAGTCTACTGCTCATTGGATCGCCAGCCTGGCATGACAATGACATGAAATGAGTAAGCAGATGCATGACAATGGCAAACGGGGAGCAACTTAGGTGGTATGCAGACTAATACCTCGATGTTTCGAGCCCACCTAGGCAGTGTACAAGGGTGCTGAATTGTTCAGTAGTGGTGGTGCTGGGCATCTGCTGTGTGTGGGGACCCACAGGCATGCCCAGTTTGGATGCAGCAGCGCTCATTGGATAGAGATGAATAGACAAGAACGCCTCGTGTTCACGCTGCAACGCCAGCTCGTTCCACCAGAGACAGTTGGACATCAGTTTGGCATCCAAACATGGGGCCAACCAGCAGCGGGCGCCTATGGGGCTCCACCTCTTGCCAAAACAGTTCCTATGGACAACACTTTAGTTTACCTCGGCGAGGTGAGCCTTTGTAGCTCTCATGTATGATGGGTTGGTTACTGCTGCAGACCATTCCCCAGCCTTTCATTGCTCCTGCTATGTGTCTCTGGCTGCAGACGTGCGTCTTTGATATCACACTCAGCAACCAAGGGGCCCCAGTGTCAGCCTTGACCCTTAAGGTTGAGTGCTCAGTCGAGGGTGGCAGCACAGCAGTCCTGCATGACAACTCCCAGAGCCCGCTGCAGCAGCTGCCATTCAATGCTCAGGAGCAGCTGCGGGTCCAGACAGACATCAAAGAGCAGGGGCTGATTACTGTCGTGGCATCTGCAGTGTTCACAGGTGGGTGGCTGAGAAAAATCTCTCATTCCCCATTCGCCAGGCTGGCAAGGCAAGAGGTCTCCCACTGTAGAGACCCTTTGATGAGGCTCCTACACTACAAGGCTCTAGTGCAAGGCATGTGCACGCAGCATGGACATGCACTGTAGTGTGTACTGCGCATTCTGCAGCATCACAGACAGCTCCCAGATAGCAGGCCTGTCTTGTTTCAGGGCCACACAGGCTGACAATGGCACAATCCATCTGCACCACTTGCCACAAGTATCGTGCCTTAGCTCCCATGTCTGTCTGTCCTTTTGCTGTTGCATCCCTGCCTTAACTTCCTCAACGTCACTCTGGTTGCCTCAACAAACAGGTCGCCCTTGCTGCTGACACTGTTATCTTCCTGCTGCTGCTGCTGCTGCTGCTGTTGCTGCTGCCGCTGCTGCTGTTGCTGCTGCCGCTGCTGCTGCCGCTGCTGCTGCCGCTGCAGACCAGTCTGGTGAGCGCAAGTACCATGTGCAGTTCTTCAAATTCAGCTCCGCCAGCCCAGTCTCTGTGCGCACACGGGTCAGGCACCTACCGCATGCCATAACCGCCAGCAGCAGCAGCAGCTCCGGCTGCGGTGTCGGCAAGACGCGCTGCTTTCTGGAGGTCAACGTGCAGAACAGCACACAGCTGTTGATGCACCTGCATGCTGTGCGGCTGTTGGCAGCTCCTGGAGTCATGGCATTACAGGTAGCAGCATTAGCCAACCCTCAGCAGCAGCAGCAGCAGCAGTATGGAGTGGTGCAGCAGCAGCAGCAGCTGCCAGCGAACAGCCACCACCAGCAGCACGACCAACAGCAGCCGAGCAGCAGCAAGGGGCCCAGCCACCCACAGCTGGCACCTGCTGGAGCCTCCAGCCCTAACAGCAGCGACACTGAGATGCTGCAGGATATCGATTCATTTACAGCTAGTAGTTCGGTTGCCGCTGCGCCCTCTGTGCAGCAGAAGCAACAGCAGCGGAGCTTCGATCAGTCTCACCAGCAGCAGCAGCAGCAGCAGTACTTGCAGCCGCAGGGGCAGAGCGCATTCGCTCCCTTTCCAGGCCCCGAGCAGCAGCAGCAGCAGGTTGTGCCGCTGCCTGCCAGCTGCAGCCAGAATTGTCTCTGGCAGATAGACCACCAGCTAGCAGGCACTGCTGCCGGCAGCAATCCATCGAACAGCAGTACTGCTGCCGGCGGCCCGCCGCCGCCTCCAACAGCAGCTGGTACCTCCGGAGGCCTGCACAGCACTGGCAGCAACGGCAGCGGACCCAACAGCAGCGGCCCCATCAGCAGCAGCAGCAGCAGCAGCTCCACCCTGGGGCGGCTAGAGCTGCATTGGAGCACTAGTGACGGCAGGACAGGGCGGTTGCTGACTCAGCCTCTGACAGGGCCAGTGCCTGCCAGTGGGAAGGAAGTGCTCATGCAGCTACACAGGGTCTTGCCAGGCCCTCCTGCGGCACATGCAGATGCCGTATCTGCTGCTGTGGCTGTATTCAGCCTGCAGGGGCCGCAGCAGCTGGCTGCGAGCGTAGCTGTGAACCAGCCGTTCACGGCGACTTACACACTGACGGCAGGGCCGCATGATATGGGCCCCCTGCTGGTGTTGTACACTACAATGGCGGCACCTGCAGCAACCGCCAGCAGCAGCAGCACGGGTGGCGGTGGCCTCGCCAGCACTGGCAGCTTGGCCACTGACAGCAGCAGCATACAGGCCCGGCGGTTGGGTGCGGGGGGTGCTGTTGGTGCTAGTGACAGCAGCTGTCCAGATGTGGTGGTGCAGGGCAGCAGGAGCCGGCGGGTGCCGGGGCTGGCAGCAGGGCAGTCTGTGGATGTGCCGTTTGAGCTATTGCCGCTGCGATGTGGCTGGCTGCGGTTGCCAACGTTTGTGGTTGCGTCAGAGGCGGACGGGCGCCTGTTAGATGGTGTGCATGATGTGCATGTGTTGGTGGTGTAACTGTGCAGGCCTTGTCGCTGGCTGGGCGGCAGTTGGTCGATTGTTTTGTGCAAGGCACTGTGAAAGGCATTGAACTCTCTCAAAGGGCATCGCAAGAGGTGCCGTCAGCACAAGGTCAATCATGATTGAGCTGTCATAAGCAGTATCGCAGTTTGAGACAAATAGACGCTGATGCTGCAAGGATACTGTGGGCCAAGGTGTCTGATGGCCCAAACTTAGCAAATTGCTTGACCGTTCCGGTATCCCAGTGATACCAAAAGCTATATTACAGTCATCAAAGCATCGGTAAGCAGCCACATCAGGTAACCAATCTACAAAGCTGGGTACTACCATTTGAAATGACCCACTGAAAGACGCCCACGGCAGAGAGTGTGCTTGCATAAGCTGGGGGCTACTTGGAGGCATGTATCATCACTCACATACAGTACAGGAGCATTGCATGGCACCGAAACAGCCCGCCACGAATAAGCCCCCAGGTATCACCACCGGTACACTGACCAGAACTGGTCGTGATGGTTGGACCCCAGCAGACTGCAAGCCTGGCAAGTGATACCACCATGCAGTGCTCATGAGATGCAAACACTCCACTGGGACAGAGCACACACATACCCAGAGCACTCAATGGGCCACTTGGGCCAGCATGAACTTGGGGATTGATGCCGCCACACCAGTGCATGGAACGTTCACTAGCGTATGCTGACCAAATGACTCCCAGCCCACTGTCCCACTCAGGCGCATGCCAAGCTGCAAAACACACCCAAACAGCAGCCAAAGGTTCAGGTCACGTGCTGCAACTTCAGTCATGCCATGACTTGAGTGAGACTCATCCAAGTGCGTGCCTGTTGCTGACTCCGAGTCAGTCAGTTGCTGACTGTTAGTAACAGACAGGGACTTCCCGGCAACAGTGAGCTGCAGTCAAGACACCCCCCCCCCTCGGAAGTCCTTCCAGCCACCCTTCTCAGGTCAGCCACTGCTGACCATGCAGCACGGAAGCAACCTCGATTCTGCCCCATACACGCTGCCAGCGTGCAGATCGAAACACTTGGCGCCTCATGCGCCACCATCACTGTTGCTCCACCAGCACGGCAGGCTGCACTGCTGCCATCAGCACACTGCACCCTCCACCTCACATCACTGCTGGTCACTGCGTTGCATCATACGATCAAACTGTGCGCACACAAAGGCCTGCTTGGCTCAGTTGCTGTGTAGCGGTGGCCTTCAGAGGCCTGTAAAGCCGCCACCTGGGGATCCAAACAAAGCTGCGTTGCTCTGCAGCCGCAGCGTGTTCCCACCACCGCCAGGTCCACCCCCACCGCCGCCATTCCTGCCGTTGGCCAGTGCAGCAGGTGCAAACATGCCTGCTGTGCTGGGGCGCTGGCCACCTGCCAGCATGCCCGCTGCTGCTGCAAACATGTTGGCGCCAGGCCCTGGGCCCACCACAGCACTGCCATGGCCAAGCACTGCACAAGACAGCAGCACAAAGAGCACACATACACACACACAAGCTTGACGTCAAACTGCTTGTTGTACTGGTGTTTGGCATGGCAGGGTCTGCACACAGCACGCAGGGCCTGCAAGAGCAGGGGCCCTGCGCAGGCAGGCAGGATGGTTCAGCCTGCGGCTTCTCAGCGCTCGTCACGGGGCCGGTCATTGAATGGCCAACAGGCGCGTGCTCTGTAGTATCCTTGCAGCATGTTGCCCTGGGGGCTTGAGGAAGGTAGGTATGCGATGCGCAAGTGTCCAGCGAGAAAGCTCACAAGGAACCGCATGCTGAGGCCAAGCTACCCAAGCCTCAGTGCAGAGCCCAGTACACTCTGCTGCCAAGCCTCCCGGTACTTACGGCTCATGCTGGAGTTGGCGAGGGAGGTCAGGTCAAAGGTACCTCGTGTGTGCTGCACAGTTGTCACCTGCAGCCAACAAGCATACGGGGTGTTGAGCTGTTGATTTGAACGCCAACTTGGCGTTCCTTGAAGGATGTTGAAAGCCCGTCCAGTGGGCTGTCCACATACCAAGTAGGTCTAGCCCTAGCTTTGTGCCGCTTTGTGCCGCCGCGGCAGTTTCAGCCTGTGGTGCTGACAGCCCTGGTTTCCAAGCCAACTGCTGTCTTGCTCACCATCTGTGTCCCAGCTCCGCCGTGGAATGGGGGTGTGAGCGCTGTGCGGGCACTGGCACCACTGGCTCCATGCTGCCTCGATGCCACCTGCCTGCTCGCTCCTGCGCTTGCTGCGTTGTTGGGGCGCATCCCACAGTGCCTCTTGAGGTCCTCATTCTGGCGCTTGAGCTCCTCCTTCTCACGCTCCATGGCCTTGAACAGCTCGTGGAGCTTCTTGGTCTGGCTGCTCGCAGCACACACGCAGCAGATGTAAAGAGAAGCGAGTTATGCACATGCAGGCCAAGACTCAACTGGTGTGCAACTTGTGAAAAGCCCCTGCATGCACTGCCGCATGCACTGCCCGGCGGGTGCTGCCACCGCCTGAGGGTGGCCCAGAGGACAGATGCACCACCCTGCTGTGGCAGCTGACTGTGACGTCGGCCAGGAGTGCTGAAGAGGATCGCCGCCCCACAACCAGTGCAAAGTGGCTGAGGGGTCGGTTCCAACATGCATTCAGCAGGAGTGCTGTCAAGGTGCAACCTTCCACCAGTGGGGCCCACTAAGCAGGCTATGCCACCGTGGACCCACTGTGACAGCGGTGTTGAAAAGCTCTGCAGCAGAGGTGCTGTACCTACCCTGACTTCTGTGCATACTTCTGCTGCAGCTCCTCAATGTCTAGCTCCAGCGACCTCTTCTGCTGCATGACCCCAGCCAGCTTCTGCCTGGCCTGCAAAGAGAAGGATGAACAGCACAGCCACAGGGCTGAACAGACTGTGCCCACTCTCACTAGTGAGTACTGTGCTCTTGCATGCACTGAGAAGGGCAAACCAAGCTGGCCTGGTGGGAACTATGGGATGCAGGCAGCAATCATACTATGCATGCTGCACATAGTGCTGGCTGTGGCACTGACGCTGTCAGGGGGCGGCCCACTCCTGCAGCAACGACCATGGCACTGCCATAACCGCAAGCTGCAGCCTGTTGAAAAATCAGGCTATGTGCTGTGGGCTGTGGGCTCTGTGGCTGAGGGCATCACAGCTGACACAGTGTGTCAGGGCCTACAGACCTCAACCTGGAAGCAGATCTGTCAGGGCCCATGGTGCTATGGATCAGGGCCGTCAAGGGCCCTGACAAATCTGCCTGCAGCTTCAGGTCTGTAAGCCCATGCCGCAAGCATGCTGAGTGCCACTCAAGATCAGTTCAACGCGCGTTGGATGCATGCCACAGCCGCTGGAATGATTCCAAATGCTGAGTATGAAGACCACCATGCGCACCTGGTGGAAGACTGTCTGCAGCTCCATGATCTTCTTCTTGCTGGTTGCGTGCATGGCTGCCAGCTTCTGCTGCAGCTGCTGGGTGAAGTACATGCCAGACAAGCGCTGCTGCTCCACGTAGAAGTTGATTGCTGTGAGTGCCACCTGGGTCACCACCTCAGGGGTTTGGCCGCACAGCATGAGCTGCAGGAGGACAAGCAGAATGGGGGGGGGGGGGGGGACGCAGCTGAGGGTGTGGTGGCATTGCTCAAATCCCATGCATGCCTGGCTGATCTTTGCGCCAAAACCAGCGTATGCATACAGTTGGATGCAGAAAAGCATGTCAGGCTGGCCTGTGACAGCTGTGGTCCATGCTAGTGTGCGGTGCTGCATGCGCGCCCATTGTGGTGGTCAGCACAGGCCCTCTGCCCCAAAACCTGATGCAGAGCTTGTAACAAACCCATTTAAAGACCCAGTTGTGCTGACCTTGCATTTGTCAACTGGCTGCAGGACGGTCACCAGCTTCAGGTTGTAGCTGCAGTGGCAGCAGCAGGTGCAGGCAACAGCATGAGGCGTGCTGAGCAGGCTTATGGGAGATAATGGATCAGCATGCAAGCCTTACAACGTGTCCAAGTTGCCACATACCCCCTGCTGATCTCGCCCTTGCACAGCGGGCAGGCCTCCCCATCCTCCACCAGCTTCTTTGCACAGCCTGTGCCTGCAGGACAAACCAAATGGGGTGTTGCAGGTGTCAGCACAAGCTGGTTTGCCTCAACGCTGATGCGCCTGGCAGCAGCCTGTCCATTGCGTGCTGCAACTTGTTTGATCATGTTCTGGGCGAGCCTGCCTGCTGCCCCTTGTTCCAACTGCACATATCACTGACAAGTGTGCAGCTGGCATGGCCTGTGTGGGACCAAGACACTTACAAAAGATATGGTGGCAGTTTGCTGCAACTGCCTGAGTCATAGGCGTAAGCTCATCTCCACAGGCATTACATAGCAGCTTTTCAGGTTCTCCAGCCATTCAAGACTGTGCTGCTGCTGGCTGTGCGTTTGTGCAACAGCACTGCTGCTCCAGTGCTCTCAGGCAGCTCCAGCACTGAGCTTCAGCGATCGCAGCCTGTCAAAGAACACTGCTATTAGTTGACAATAGAACACGTATAGCTCTTGCACAAGGATGGAGCTTGGATGCTCGTGAGCAGAAGATCTGTTTGAAAGACGTGAAGCGATCCTGAGCCTTCAGAGAACTTGAACGATCCAATAAAGAATTTGACAGCCAGAATGTAATGCAAAATGCATACCCAACCAGATGGTCGACCATTGTGGTCAGTTATGTCAGTTGTGAGGCGGGAACGGATTTAGTCATCACAGCTGCCTCTGTAGGCGAGGAAGTGGAGATTAGTTGACCATGTGACCCTCCTGTGTCAGCTGCCGATGCCCAGCAGTTGGCACAGCCGCCCATGTCTAGCTGCAGGTCAGCGCTGTGCCATGTGCACATACAGCTTGAGCGCAGCACACATGCCAGGCTAGTGCAGCAGCGCCGTACATGCGCAGGGGCACCTGAAAGTATCTACAACTATCCCAGTCGTTTGCTGATGAGAGTTGCAAAGTAAGAGGGCACTGGTTGTTTCACCCAGTGTTGCTTTGCAAATGGTTTGCCTGCCAGGCAGCGCACCCGCACCCCTCAGCATCTGCCTGCCGGGGTGTCCGACCCTGCGTTGGCTTGACAGCACACTCCCTGTTCGTGCAGCTCGTTGTCTCCCCTACGGCCATGCCATTGATGTTACAGACATCTAACACAGTCATGAACTGTGGCAGCCTGCTAAGCAGCTGGAGGACCTAAAGTCCTATGGTCACAGCCCGCTGTGTCGCAGTACTAGTAGTACCAGCCTGGTGTATGGCACACCAACCGCTCCTTACTGCCTGCCACCTCCTCACGTCTCATGCAGTACAACCAACAGCAACCTCATACGCCGCTTATCACTGATGTTCGGCAGCAGATGACGGCAAATGGTCACTGTAATGCAGGCTCTAAAGGTCACAACAACATCGATCACAACAACAAACCATCCCGCACTGATGATCACAAACTAGTGGTATCCATGTCAACTCCCCAATCAACAATCCAAGCAGTCTTGTGGCCAAGACACTTGAGCTATCCATGTCAACCCTGAAAACTCTCTCTCTCTCCGCTTTACAGCAGAGCAGCCACCAGCAGGATGCTGGCAACAGCAGCCAGCACAGGGCTGGCAGACATCGCACTGTTGGCTGGTGCTGGCACAGCAGCAGGCCCTGCGGCAGCCTCAGCAGCAGGGGCAACGGGGCTGGCAGCAGACAGCTGTGCCATGCTGTTCATCAGGGCAACGGCATCGATGGGGTTGGACAGGGCAGCCAGGGTGGCGGGGGTGCTGGGGTTCTGGTCGATGGAGGCACCGTTGGCTGCCAGGTCGACCAGCTGCTGGGCAGCGGCAGGGGTCAGGGCAGCCTTGAGCTCCTCGCTGGCAGACATGGCCTGGCAGACGGGGCAGGGCAGAAACAGTGCTTGTCAGCCTGAGTGCGAGGGTGTGTGAGGGTTGTAGAGTGCTGAGCTCAGGCTGATGTGGCAGCAGCATCAGCGGGTGCAGGTGTGGCTGCAACGTTGAGGCAAGGAAGCTGCATCAATGCCAGCATGGCATGGTGGCGCCACTCATGCTGAACTGCTGCCCAGTGGACCACGCTGCATGATGTTGAGGGATGATTTCATAGCGTGGGAATCCTCCTTCAACATCATGCAGCATGGCCCACTGGGCAGCAGTTCAGCATGAGTCCGGGATTTTATCCCTCCGAGAGTGTGCTCAGTGCTACCATGTGGTGGTGCGAGTCTAACCAGCAACACCCTGTCCAAACCATGCCAGCGACACCTGCCAGGGACAATCGCATAATGGTGATCCAGCTAGTGTACCTAGTAGGTTGACTGACTTGTGACTTGTATGAGTACATGGCCCATGTACCATGGCATGGTTGCCCTTACCTCCAGCAGCTGGGCAGCTGAGCTCATCTGGCCAGCCAGGGTCATCAGCACGATGTCACCCTGCTTCTGGACGGTAGCCACGCGCAGGGAAGTGGTGCCAGCGGGTACTGCAAGGGCAGCAGACCGATGCGGTCACAGGGTAAGTAGCAGGACCTGGGGCGCTACAGGGCGTGTGGGACTTGGGCATAGCAGAGGCAAGCTGTCCAGGTCACAAACTTTGTGCTCGGAGCGCACTATGCAAATGGTCAAAAAACGTGAGCATGTGCATGCCATGCACGATTTCGTGCCTCAGCCTGCCAGCGTGCTGCGCGACAAACTGGCAGTGACTGCTGTAGCTATGGTGGAGGTCATGTGTGCCACATGGCTGGCAGCAGTGACAACGGGCAGTGCTACCGCTACCCTAGCAGCCTGAGGCTCAGGCTAGCAGCTCCATGCGATGCATTGATCCACTGGCAGTGCCACATTGCCTGGCAGTGCTCCATCTATGTCACTGTACTACCCTGGTGGGCTTCTCTGAAAGGCAAGCAAAGTCAGGTCATCGGGTGTGACACCAACTCTGGTGGCTCACCTGTGGCGTCGGCCTCGCGGCTGGTGGCTGTCACACTTGTGTTGCCAGCAGCGATGGCACTCACAGCAGGAGCCAGGCAGCTGAAGCATTAAAGCAGACGAGCAGCAGCAGACCGTCAGTGACAGTGCATGAGCTCACAGTGACCTCACCAGGTCAAAAGGTGTGGGCTGCACATGACGCTGGTTGAGGAGTTGTCACAGATTCTTGGGCTGGGAATGCTTTGATTTTGTACTGATCTGGGGTGACTTGTGTCATCGTCAGCCACCTGAGGCCCTCTGCGTGTCAGGCAGGCCTTCCTGCCCCTCAGGGGTGACTGTCGAGGCTCACACCGTGATGACTACAATCAAAAAAGCATCTCCCGTACGCAAGGTGGGTCGAGGAAGCTTGCAGGCAAACAGGGGCTCCCGCTGTGTGACAAGCAGAGCAAACTGTGACGCTCAGCTGGCTATGGCGCCATCAGCCAACTCGCCCAGTTTCTGGACGAACACACACTAGGCACAGCCGGTGGCACACAGGCAAAGCACGGTGCAGCTGTGATATTGGTGTCACAGGCGGGAGATGCATGGAACCGCACCTGGGGACGTTGTCAGGGGTGTAGGTGCAGGAGCTCAGGCCGGCCAGGGAGTCGACGTCAATGTTGGCCATCAGCATGGCAGTGATGTACTGCTCAGAGCAGGCACGGATGATGCCGGCAGTCTCCTCCAGGGGGAAGGATGCAGGGTTGGCGGGGTCAAAGGTGATGCCACCAGCCACCAGAGCTGGCCTGTAGACATCCACCAGTGCGCAGGTGCATGCGCTGCAGACGGAGCTGGGGTCAGCGCCTGCAACAATGCACAGCAGCAGGTTTTGGTTGGGGCAGCCAGAATGCCACGCCTAACACTTGTAAGATACATCTCGTGCATGTGTTGCAAAAATAAGCTCTAGCTCCTGTGCAGAACGCAACTGCTGGTGCAGCAGCGCGTGGTTCCAACTCACATGCAGTTGCGACTGCGGAGAAGTCCAGCGGCTGCTCGTCTGGCTTGATAGGGCATGTTTGTGCGTTGGATGCGCCCACCATAGCCAGCACCAACACTAGGGCGGCGAAAGCCTTCATCTTGGAATGTGCGAGGGAGAAGATTGGGAATGCAAGGAAAGACAGTTGAAGCTGGCCAAACAACAATGTACGTCTGCAGCTTGTTAGTGGAGACAGCAGCAAGGGGGGCACAAATAGGCGCAGCGAGCAAGGCAACGCGGTATGAGGGCGAGGCCCCTCGGAACGGTCGAACAAGGATGTGCTAAGGATGCAATTATGGCTCAGTGTAACCATCAGCCTGTACAATGCGTGCCTAGGGGCTTTGATGTGCACATTGGACACTCCTGCACATGGCCAGCTGAAGTCAAAGCAGTGCGTTGACTCCTTCCAAACTGGCCCAGACAGCACTCATTTGCCCTCCAAGTGCCACTACCTAGAGTGAAGATATGGTTCTTGCAAAATATCAGAACATCCCTCAGGCACCATTGGATGATGAGTCAACCACTTGTCCACTGAAGTCACCACATCGGATGACTTGTTTCTTGGCAGAGCTTGTGCGGATTCCAGCAAAGGCAGTCTCAAACCCGTGCAAATGTGTAGAGTGTGCATGCCATAATTTGTCAGTGGCGAGTCAGTGTTCGAGGCGAGTTCCGTTGAACGATCATAGCCTCAACAAAGGCCGAACACTTTGAGTGCAATTCTTCTCTTTTACGCTCATCGCAGATACAGTACGCAAGATCCGCGACAGCAACGGGCTCTCAGAAAAGGCAACTGCAACGACCTTTGATTGCACCGATACGCGTGGCAAGGTCGGAGATAGTTCAGTGTTGAATAAAAGTGACGTTGGCAGTCACAGCGCGTGCCTTGCTACTGGGCGTGGGGGTGCTACTGCATGAGGCAAGGGGCCAGGGTTGTGGGTGGTGTGGGCCTGGACAGCATGTGGCAGGCCAGCAGCTCAGGATAAGGTAAGTATCGAGGCTCATGGCATGGGCTGATCGTTGCCTGTGATCCTTGAGGACTCAGTTTGCTTGCACCCAGGCTACCACACCCAGCGACTGCATCTGCACACATCTGCATATGTTGTACACTGTTGGCTGCAGTAAGCCTGCATACATCATAGCTACTGTTGTTTCATGCGTCCAGAGGCCGGCCAGGCGTCGTCCTGCGTGCATCTGATGGTCTGCATGTCATGACAGTGCCAGCCTTGCGATGTGCCTCACACACCATCCCGCCCCAGCTCAGCTCAGTACCTCACCATCTGTCTGTGTGACACATCACTGCCTGTTTCTGACCTCTCCTGCAGCCCCTGCAGCTCCCTACACCATGCCCCAGCACAGCAGTGATGATGCTGTGCTGCTGGAGCACCTCCTGCTGGCCAACCGTCAGCTGCGGAGCGTGCTGGCAGATGCAGGATGCCCACTGCCTGAGCTGGCGCTGCCTGCAAACTTGCAGCAGCTGCAGGAGGATGAGGCCATGGCGTTGCTGGCCGAGGAAAACTACCAGCTGCGCCAGCTGCTGCAGCAGCTCCAGCACCAGCAGCAGCTCCAGGAGCTCGAGCAGCAACTGGTCCTGCAGCAGGAGCTCGAACTAAACCACAGTGGCCTGGACTTTGACAGACTCAGCCCGTCACCTGAGCAACCGCAGCAGCAGCAGCCGCATGGCTGCTCGCCTGCAGCTCTGGGTGCCGACGGCAGCAGCGTTGTACCGCAGTCTGGCAGCCCTGCTGTGGTGCTTGACAGCAGCAGTAGCAGGGGTTGGGCCTCCCCAGCCGGTGGTGTGCTATCCCCTGTGGCTGCCAGGCTGGTTGCTGCCCCCAGCCTCAACACAGTGCAGCTAGTGGAGGCTGAAGCTGCTGCTCAGCTTGCAACGCAGGCTGTCATCCAGGCAGAGGCAGAGGCCCACCAACACATGTCGTGGCAACTGCAGCAGCCCCTGCAGGACCAGCAGTACAGCTTGTTATACCACGAAGAACAGGACCCTCAACAGGCAGTGAGGTCAATCAAAGCAGCTCAGGGGGCACACGAAGGCGAGTCCAGCAGTAGCAACAGCAGCCGCAACTATCTGCAGCAGCAGGACAACGCAGCAACCAACGGGCCAGTCGGGGGTGATGTCTTACTAGGCAGCCAGCAGCAGGGGCTCTACCCAGCAGCAGCAGCAGCGTCCTTACATCAGCAGCAGCAGCAGCAGGAGGAGCGGGAGCTCACACACCAGCTAAGCAGCGGCCGCCTGGCCCAGCTGCCACAGCTCCCGCGGCTGACCCTCCCAAGGGTGGTTACTGGCCGCAGGTCGCAGGAGAGCACCTGCAGTGAGGCCGGCAGGTCTTCCCTCTGCTCTCCTGCCTATGGTGACTTCACTCATCGCTCTCAGGCTGCAGGCAGCGCCAGCCAGCAGCCGCCGTCTGCCGTTACAGCAGCGTCTGCACGGTCAAATGCCTCTAGCAGCAGCTGCAGCGGCCTGAAGCAGCTCACAAACGATCTGCTGCTGCTGCCGCCCGCGCTGCGGTCGGCGGCAGCGACGGCAGGTCCGAACGCGCTGCAGGAGACTTTCGGGCGCCAGGGGTCCGCAGCGGCAGGGGCACTGTGCGCAGACTACGAGAATGGGGCGCGCGGGTTTGGGCTGGGGCATGCCAGCGCGGCAGCAGGCCTTGCTGCTGACGCAGCAGCAGGGATCTGGTTTCCCGCCCCTGCTGCTGCTGAGGGCAGCAGCTTGACGGTGGTCGGTGCAGCTATCGGGTCTAGGGAGCAGCCAGGGAGCATGTATTCACCCAGCAGCAGGGCAGCAGATGTGGCAACAAATGCAGTCAAAGGTATTATGTACCCAGGGTCAATGCTGTCAGACCAAGGTGCTGCTGCTTCAGCAGGATCAGGTGCAGCAGCAGCAGATGATGCAGTCAGCAAGCCCCGTCTGCGCCTCCCGGCGTCTGTCTTTGCTAATGCGAACGAGGCCGCTGCTGCCGCTGCCGCTGCTGCTGATCTTGGAGACGCAGCGGGTGTCGACCAGTGGCAGCGTGGGATGTACCTTGCAGACCAACAGCAGCACCCGGTGCCCCACCAAGTGCAGCAGCAGTACCATCACCACCAGCCGCCACAGCAGCAGCAACTGCAGCAGCAGCAATGGCAGCAGTACCAGCAGCCACAGCTTGGCCTTCAGGTGCAGATGCCAAACCTGCCGCCCATCTCAACGGGGCCGAGGCATGCCAGTGGAGGTGGGCAGGCCCTGCCTCCACATGCCTCATTGCAGTCAGGTGCAGGAGCTGTCTGTCAAGCAGCAGCAGCTGCTGCTGCACTCGCAGGACAGCGCTTCCAGCCGCAGCACCAACCACACCTGCAGCAGCAACAGCAGCAGCAGCAACAGCAGGAGACGCTGCCGCAGCAGCAGCAGCTAGCAGCACCGTTTCCAGCCTTGCGGCTGCCCCCACGTGTGCAGACGTTCCAGCAGCAGCAACACGAGCAACAAACGCAGGCGCAGCAACACCAGCAGCAGGAGGGGCATACGCCAAGCAGCTGGGGCGATGACTGCTCATCCGGTGTCCCGCCATCCCTACCCAGGCTACGCTTGCCGGGGCAGCGGCACTCTGCAGCACCAGCAGCAGCAGCTGCCAGTACTGCTGCAGACGCTGAGGCTCCTGCAGCTCTAGCAGGCTTGGCTCGGCTGCAGATGCCTGCTGCAGCCCCCAACAGCTACAGCAGCAGCCCTGAAGGCAGCCCCTGTAGCGACAGCGGCTTCTTCCGAGCAGCGGACGCCGGTCTGTTCGACGGCGGTAGCAGCGGCTTTCTGGATGCAGGCGCGGACATGTTTGGCACCCGGATCAGCATGGATGATTCTGGTAGGCGCCTGTCTTACGGGGAGGCCCAGCCGAGCCAGCTGCCAGGGGTCCCTGAGGACTACTTCGGTCTGCCAGATGCCACAGACAGCGGCGAGGCGGAGGGATACTCATTCACCGGCAGCCAACATTCCGGCTGGCTGGGCGTCAGCTACCAGCAGCATTCTGTGAGAACGTCAGCAGCGCAGGGCAGCGGCCCGCTGGGCTCCGCTGCAGGCTCTCGGGAGCTGTCTCAGTTTGCGCCGCTGTCCGGTGCAGCGTCTTGTGAGGACGGCAGTGGCAGCTATGGGGGGTTCAGGCGGCGGCGGGGCCAGTGCCCCGGTCCTACAGACACCATCGATGAGTTGGCAGAGTGGGGGGATGAGCTGCTGTGCAGGCAGGACACCCGGGGGAGCGGCTGGTCCGGCAGCTGCTTCGTAGCCACAGCAGCGGCCGGGTCCATGTCTTCGCTAACAAGCGGCGCCCCTAGCCACCAGGTGTCCTTCCAAGGAGGCATCAGCACTCATCAGCACTCGGACTCTGCACAGGCAGCAGCAGCGGCGGCGGCGGCCGCGGTGCAGAGGGGCTTGGCGCAGCAGCAGGAGCAGGAGCTGCCAGCGTTCCCGAACCTCGCGCCTCTGCGCGTCTGTACCGGCCGTACCCAGCAGCAGGAACAGACGCCGCCGCTGACATGGCAGCCTCAGGCCATGCGTATGGACAGCGGCAGCAGCACGCACAGCGCCCTCGGCAGGTTACCGTCCTCCACTGCTGCAGCAGCCGCCGCTGCGGCAACGTCCCCAGCACACATGGCTGCAGCAGAGGCAGCGGAGGCAGCAGCGTCCGTAGGCCTCGCCCAGGCGGCGTCTGGCGGTATGGATAGCCAGCAGCTGCAGCAGCTGCTGACGCATCTGGCGCGGGTCGCAGAGGAGGCGTCAGCGACAACGATATCGGCAGCAGTGACGGCAGGCAGGCCAAGCCAGCCTGCAGGCAAGGCTCCTCCGGCGCCAGTACGGCCTTCGGCTTTCAACAGCACCGCTGCTGCTGCCGCCGCCGCTGCTGATGGCAGCGCTGGGTATGGGGAGCAGCAGGAGGACAAGCAGCAGCAGCACACAGAGCCTCTGCTGCAGCAGGACGGGCAGCATCTGCAGCAGCATCTGCAGCAGCAGCAGTGCCCTGCTCCTGCAGCAGCCGACTGCTGCACGCCGGTCGCCAGGGGTAGTGGGTCAGACCAGCAGTGCCACAGCGGTCAAGGTGGTCCTCTGCCCCTCTCACCCTTCGCTTCCGCAGGCATCAACAGTCCTGCACGGGGAGCAGCAGCAGGGTGCTTGGTGCTGTCACCGCGGCCGGCTGTTCTGCAGCGCACCCTGAGTGCAGGCCACATGGCGCCAGCAGCAGGTCTGCCGCCCAAGTGGACCTCCAGGAGTGGCAGCAGCAGCAACCTTCCTGCCCTTTTGTCGCAGCCCTCGCACCCATCCCCCAGGCGCCAGCCGCATGTTGTGGACGACACCGCTGGGCATGCGCAGGATCAACAGGGGCATAGTAGGGCTGCTAGTGCTGCTGTTTCTCAGGCTCTGCCTTGTGCAGGCGCACATGCGGAGCGTGCTGCTACCATGCCTGCAGGAGTAGCGCTGGCCGCCGCCCCGGCAGGGACGCTGGTATCCCCCAGGCTGGGTCTCCACGGCCGTCTGCGTGTGATTACACATGCGGCAGCAGGTGCAGGAAATGGCTACAGCTCTAACGGGTCTAACTCGGATGCAGATGCAGGGTCAGCACACACGACGCCCATGCACAGGCCGCCCCAGGGTGCCGCTGTGCTGAGGACAAACTCAGGCAGCAGCTTCCGTCCTGCAGGGCTCGCCAGCATCACAGTGCCGCCCTCGCCGGCCAGCAGTGGGGTGAGGTACGTGCCTGCCTCCCCGCGCGTGGTCGGGTTTGACTGCCCGTTGACCCCTCACGCGTATGCGCTGCGCTCGCCATCTTGGCGCAGCGAGACCGGGGCCGAGGGCGGCAGCAGCATGGGGTGTCACAGTCACACCCTAGCATGCGGCAGCGGCAGCAGCACGCCTCGCAGGCAGGCCTCATCTCCGGGGCTGCTGCAGCAGGCACTTGCGCGCAGCGGCATGGGCCCTCACCAGCACCATTCCCAGCCACTGCTGGGCCATTCAGGTCCTGGCTCTGGTGCTGGCAGCGGCTGCAACACCCCCAGCAGCGCAGCAAGTGCCGCCCGGCGTGCTGCTTCTGCTGGCAACATGCCTTCAGCAGCAGCTGGAGCCGCTGCTGCTGCTGGCTTCGCTGCAGTAGCAGCGGATGGCAGCCATGGCAACAGCAGCAACGGCGGCCTGAAGCTGGCGGGCAGTTGCAGCAGTAGCGCGCTGCTGATGACGATGATGGGTGGGCAGCTGCCGGTGCTGCATCACCAGCGCACCTCGTCATACCCCTACATTGATACAGTGCATTCCCCAGGGTCAGCACACCGATCCAGGTTCAGTGCCAGCGGTTTGGACCCGGCAGCAGCAGAGGATGCAGGTGCAAGCAGAGCGCTGCCAGCAGCTGCTGCTGCTGCTGCTGGCGGCGGTGGTGAAGGTGGCGGCAGCGGGGCTGATGTAGCAGCAGCCAGCCGCCGCGCTGGTGCCAGCGATGCCAGCAGCCGCAGCAGCAGCAGCGACAGTGACACTGGCAGCACCCCAAGGCACAGCAGGCCTGATGGTGTGGCCTATGCTCCTGCTGCTGCTGACCGCCGAGCTGATCTTGGCCCTGCAATGGTGTCCCCACCAGATGCCCCGCAGGCTCCCATGGCTACAGCAGCAGTACTGGATGCGGCCCTGCAGCTGCCTAGGAGTCTATCTCCTCAGCTAGGCCGCCCCAGCAGTCGCTCAGTCAGCCCCAGCCTTCAGCACCAGCAGTACCAGCAGCACCAGCAGCAGCAGCAGATCAGCCCCCCAACGGGCTCGGCAGCCGAAGCAGGTCAGCACAAGCTTAGCCGCTTTGGGCTCGCTGCTGCGCGTGCCAGCACTGAAAAGCCACTGGCTGAGAAGCCGTTTGTGGAGAAGCCGCTTGCGGCTAGCAGCAGCAAGGCCGGAGATGCGGCGGAGATGCTACTGGCTCTACCACCCCAGGGTTTGACTGCAGTGCTTATGACTGTGGGGCAGCAGGCAGAGACTAGCAGCAGCGACAGTGGGTGCGGTGGGCCTGCGGCAGCGGATGATGGCAGCGGCTGCAGTGACAACGGCCACTGCGCATCCACCAGCAGCAGCGATGGTGGCTACAGGCATGGGGAGGACTCTGCGCTGGCAGCAGCAGGTGCGGGGGATATGACGGCATCCCAGGGAGCCGCTGCAGCAGCTGTGGCGGTGCCAGACACTCCTGCGATAGATCAGGCAGCATCAGGGGCAGCGTTCGCATCCCAGCACAGCTTGGAGCACGAGCTTGCTGCTGTGCAGGAAGGTGACTCTCTGGCAGGGTTGCTGATAGAGCAGGAGTTGCAGCGCGCAGCAGCAGAGGCATCACCGCCCGCAGCAGCATCGGAGACTGTCTGCCAAGCAGCTGGTGAGGATAGCACCGCAGCCTTGGGCGTCTGTGCTGGCAGTGCAGCCGCGACCAGCTGCTACGGCCCTATGTCTGCTTCTGCTGCTACTGCTGGTTGCGGCGCGGCAAGTCACGCAGCGCGCAGCAGCAGCGGCGGCTGCGGCAGCAGTGACGCCGGCAGCAATCGGGCGGCTGGCAGCAGCTCAACCAGTGCGAGGCAGAGGGTGACGTGGTGCGGTGACAGCAGCACATCATCAGGGGGTCCTACATGCACAGGGGGCTGTGGGTCCTCCACAGGCTGTGAGGGTTGTAGCCACCACGCCCCTCCAGCTTCGCCCTGCACCCCTCAGCAAGACGCCGAGCAGCAGCAACAGCAGCCGCTGCAGTCCCCAGACAGACACATGCAGCAGCAGCTGGGACAGCACCAGGAGCAGCAGCAGCAGCACGTGTGGCAGGGGAGGCAGGCAGGGCATGCTCCGCACCTGCAGCAGCAGCAGCTGGGCATGTCAGCGTGCAGCAGCGGGTCGCCTGGCAGAAGCAAAACCCTGCCACGGTCCAAGTCAGCTGCAGCCTACCTAGCCGGCCCGGGTTTGACTGCCGGCTCTCGCTCTGCCTCAGACACTGGCGGTGCTGCCATGGCAGCAGCAGCCGAGGGTGCGGGGGCGGCATCTGGCAGTCGTGACAGCATGTGGAGCCCCACGCATGATGTGCGGGGTGGCAGTGGGCGTCACAGGTCTCCCAGTGCTCTTTTGATGCGGCTGTCACAGAAGCAAGTTGAGGTGTTGATGGCACAGGGCAGGGCCAGCACTACGGTGCCGTACGTGCTACCACACCGCAGCAGGTGAGGGGAGCTCAAGGGAGCTCGGGCGTTCAATCAGTGCCATGCTCGTTGCTGCACTGCAGGGTAAGGAACCACAGCATGTGATACCCAGCCTTTGTGCACTTCCTGAGAATTTTACCTTATGTCCATACACTGCACTCATGACGTCTGCTTGCTGTTCCCTGCTGCTCTGTTGTGTCCTTGCAGCAACCCTGCTAGTGCCCTACGGGCGCTGACTGCAACCGGCAGCGTCGACTGCATCAACAGCAACAGCCAGGGTCCCGACCAGTCCTCAGCAACAGGGCTGGTAGCAGCTGCTGCTGCAGGCAATACCCCCGCAGCACCCCAGCCGCAGCAAGCAGCCCCAGCAGCAGCCCTGGTGCACAGCACCCCCTGCAACCCGCGTCTTCTTGGGATGTGGAGCAGCTTGCACCTCCGGAGGACCTGTTTGCGGTCGCTACTGCACCCACAGCAGCAACAGGCGTGTATATTCCACTGCCTCGGGCTGAGTCAGCTGCATCCACTGGTTCCCCTCAGCTCCAGCAGCGGCCGCTGCATCAGTACGGTAGTGAGGAGCTTGTTGGGAGTGCCAGTGGATCAGCAGACAACCGGGAGGTGGTGCGCTCTGCTGCTATCGTCCAGCAGCGGCTGAAGAGCACAAGCAAGTGGCTGGGGCCGGCACCTGTCGTGGCAGCATCTGCTGCTGCAGCGGAGGCAGAAGCTGCTGCTGTAGTAACCCGCAGGCGCAGCTTGCAACATGACGGGGCCAACTTGCAGCATGCCAGCAGCAGTGGCGGCAGGGGAGCCGGCACCAGCAGTAGGGTTGCAACGGCTACTGCAGCACTCGCTGCATCAGCTGCACCCCCAGACTCTCCCAACAGCTTGCATCGGGCCAGCAGCAGTGGCGGTGGCAAGGTTGCGATGCAAGCAGCAGCCCTAGCTGCCAGCAATGCCGCAACTACTGCTGCAGGGGATGGGCTGCGCAGCAGCAGCAGTGGTGGCATCAGCTCGCGTGTTGCTGCAACTGCTGCTGCCTTAGCAGCTTCCTCAGCAGCAGCAGGGGTTGAGCCTGCAGTGAATGCGTCCCGGGTGGCTGCTAAGTTACGGCCTGGGGCTGCATGGCTGGCGGCAGCAGCAGCAGGCAGCAAGGCCAGCACAGCACCTGCAGGACAGGCGCGCGCAGTGCGGCAGCATGGCAGCAGCACACCAGCACAGAGCCAGGCTGATGAGCAGCCGACTCAGCAGGGCGAGCAGCAGGTGCAGTCAACGGCAGCAGCAGCGACGGCGCGCAGCTCAGAGGCAACTGAAGCAGCTGCTGCAGCATCTGATGTTGCCAGTATCAGCAAGAGGAGCATTGAAGCTGCTGCTTGCCACAAGCAGCAGCCGCAGCAGCCACCACCGCTGCAGCAACGGCAGCTGGACAGTTACCAGCAAGCAGCAGCAGCAGCAGACAGCAACGCCTCCGTTGCCGGTGCTAGGAAGCCACCTTGTGAAGGCCGCGTGCCTCGTCACGGTGGGGCTGCAGAAGCTCCCGCTGGTGTCTTGGACCCTGCTGTTGTCAGTATTGGCAGCTTCATAACTGCAGCACCTGTGCTGGACGCAGTGCCAGCAGCAGCAGCTACAGCGTCAGTGGCTGCATGCAGCACACTTGTTGAGGGGTGCAGCTTTGTGACTGTTGACAGCAGTCAAGCTGCCGCTCCTGTCGCTGCAGATGGCACTCCTGTACAGAGTTACAGCGGCGCTGCGCAGGTGCTGCTGCAGGCGCTGCATTTGGAGGGTGAGGGTGGCAAGGACTCAACCCCAGAGGTTGCCCCCGTGCAGAGTTCCAGCAGCACCGGGCAGGCGACACAGGAGTTGCAGCTGGGTTGTGCAGGCCGGGACGATGCAGCTCCACAGCTTGTTCCTGTGCAGAGCTCAAGCAGCACCGGGCAGGCACCACAGGAGCTGCAGCCGGGGTGTGCAGGCCGGGATGATGCAGCTCCACAGGCTTTTCTTGCGCAGACTTCAAGCAGCACCGGGCAGGCGCCGCAGCAGCTGCAGCTGGGTTGTGCAGGCCGGGACGATGCAGGGGAGGTGGCAGCAGCCGTCCGCAGCCGACAGCAGCAGCTGCTCAAGCAGCGGCAGCTGTTGCGGGCGCAGCAGCAGCAGGCCAAGCGGCAGGAGGTGGCTGCTTGGGCCCTTGCACACCAACAGCAGCAGCAGCTGCTGCAGGCTGAACAGTCTGCAACTGTGCTGGATAGCACAGCCGGCGTTGACACACCAGCAGATGGGCTGTGTGATGCCGCTGCTGGTGCTGGTGCTATTGCTGCTGCTGTGTCGGAGGGCACTGGTAGCAGGCCTGAACTGGTTACATCCAGTGCTGCAGGTGCTGTGACTGTTTCCGGTGCAGCGGCTATGTGCAACAGCATTGTCGTAGCCGCTGCTGCCGGTTCCTCCCATGCTCCTGATTCTGCAGCAGTGGCTGCTATTGCTGCTGGAGCCGAAGCTGCTGCGGCAGCAGCAGGTGGTGCCTGCTTAGACACTGTGGGCCTAGGGCTGCAGCGCTGTGACAGCATCGCATTCAGTGTGGCCGATAGCTTTGAGGTCCAGAGCTGGGCGGCTTGGAGCACCACCAGCAGCATCAACAGGTGCCCTAAGCTTGAGTGGTGGGGCACGGACGGGGGCCAGGCTCGCTTCTCACAGCGCCAGCGGCGGCAGCAGCGGCAGGGTGAGGGTGGGGTGCAGGGGGCGTGGTGGAGGCGGCTGCTGCAGGCAAGCAAGCAGCAGGGTGGTCCCGCTGGGGGCCCTGCAGGACGCACTCTGTAGGGGGTGCAGGGGGCGTGAGCACTGGTCTCTGCAGTATTCCCACTGTATTTCATGGTGTGCATGGTGTGCCTGTAGATTGCTATGTCACAGGATGGGTGTAGTGTGAACTGACGTTGTTGTCTGGCTGTTGGGACAGTGTTGGCATTTGCGCGGAGTGGTGTGTGTGTACTACTATCACGGATACTGTTTGCGTTGGTGTGTTCTCTCTTTGCGACAGTGTTGGCATCGGCGCGGAGTGGTGTGTGTGTACTACTATCACAGATACTGTTTGCGCTGGCGTGTTTTGTTGCGTCTTGCAGCGCACCAGCTTGTATACCTTGCATGGTGTGCGTGTACCAAAGCGTGTCTGTTGGGGGTGCTGCATGTCAAAGCGTGGCTTTTGGGGGTGCTGCGTCAAAGCGTGTCTGTTGGGGGTGCTGCACTTCAGAGTGTGTCTGTTGGGGGTGCTGCGCTTCAAAGTGTGTCTGTGGGGCGTGCTGCACGTCCAAGCGTGTCTCTATTGAGGGCAATTTGCGTCAAAGTGTGTCTGTTAGGGTTGCTGCGCGATCACAATGCAAGGCGCAGCTCAACAAGCTGTGCATGAGAGTTATCCAGCAGCGCACCTGATTGTATACCTTGCATGGTGTGCTTGTACCAAAGCATATCTGTTGGGGTTGTTGCGCGTCAAAGCGTGTCTATGGGGGGTGGTGCGCGTCAAGCGTGTCTGTTGGGGGCGCTGCGCAAACAGGTCACAGTACGCAGCTCAACAAGCTGTGCAGGAGAGCCGTGCGCCCCAAGCTTGCTTGCTTCACGGTCAAGCGTGCGCTTGCTTGCATCGCGGCCCAGTGTACAACACATGTGCATGCCAACAGTCTTGAGCACGGTCTGCTCTGCTCCCAACGTGTGCTCACTGGGTATACCAGCTGTCATCTAACCTAGTTGGGGGGCTGGGTTGCGGGCCGCGAGGGGGTTTGCTGGTGCTGTAGTTTTGTCCCCATGTTGTTGGGTACAGTTTGAGTTATCTTGCTTGATGTTATCCTGACTCGCTGGTACTGGTACCGGTTGCCTCTGAGCATCGCGTAGGGGGCCAAAGAGATTCGCAGGGTGACTTGGCAGGCTTTTAGCATCACACTGCCCGGGCAGTTTCTCTGGTGTGGGGTCACACTTACTGTGAGTCATCAAAGCGACAATGATTTCAGTTGTGTCATGCTCTGGTTGCCAGAGCCCCCAGCATGCTCTGGTACCTGGAGCTTTTTCGCGTTGCCCCTGCAGCAGGGTAACGCGCCTCTGCATTGTCTGGTGGTGGGTGCAAGCGGTCTGGTTTTCCCCCCAGGGAATTGGACGTCATCTGGGTGAGATGCCTGTGTTGCGACAAGACAGGCTGCTTTGGTGAGGCAGGGGTGCTGCCCAAGTCGGGGTTTTGTTATGCTTGGTTGGTTGGACGCACAGTCGGTTGTTGCGCTTGGTTGAGTGGACCCTGAGTTGGTTGGATGTCAAGTTGCAGGCAGCCGGTCTTTGATTGGCATTGATGATCTGCTGGTGCTGTTGTTGCTTGCAACAACCTGGATGTTGTTTGAGCACACAACAATGGCGTCACTTGTGCTGCGGGTCTGTTCCTCTGCTGGACTGGTGCTATTCATTTTGGCTCTTGCTGCAACCAGCAAGCAGCAGCAAGGTTGATCGGCTGGCGAGTGCGGCTGCCGTGTGTGTGTGATCCTATTTAGTTGCGCAGGGATTTGGTTTGGGCGCAGGGCATTTTTGGACGGGACGACACTGGCTTGGAATGGGTTGTAGCGTATGCCCTGTGATTACATACGGGTTGAATGTGTTGCAGCACTGCAGTTGAGATTGGTCAGTTGTTGACTGATTCTTCTGCTTGCATTGCTACAGTTGGCTTGCAGTTGAGGATCCATGTAGTGCCCTTCAGAAAGTGCCAATATCGGCAGGGGTTTGGCTGGTCTGTTAGTGTGCTTTCACACAATGAGTGCTCAAGCGCCTAGTGTGGTGGCTGTGCTGCGGGATGGCTAGTCACATGCTTGTTTGAGTTCCATTTCCATACACATGGGCTTTGTCTTGCAGCAGCCTCCAAGAGGCTTTCCTGTGCGGTCAGGCAGGCAGGAAAGGCCAGGCAGCCAAAATGCCGTCATTCAAGCGGGCGTCAGTGTGGCACGCTACCATCTCAGCTTGCCCTTGCTGCATGCTGTGCTTGAGAAGTTGCTGAGTTAGTTACATCCAAGCGTTCTGTGCATCCTGACCCAGATCACAGGATGTGGTCTGGGACTTTCATGCATCAGTCATGAGGTGTGCGTCATACCAAATGCCACTAAGGAGCTCTTCGAGGTGTTACCCTATTCACCTGCTCTTGTGCAACAGTAGCTGCACACAGTGCATTTTTGCGTCATAGCTCATGTTGCTGCATCGGTTACCTCTCCTTGATAGGGGCTGCGCTCTCTTGACTGGGCGCACAAGGCACATATGGCTTTGTTCAAGTATCAGGGCAATGCATACAGCAGATTCAAAACGTTCATCACATGCGTGCATGCTGTGTTTGAGCTGGGGTGTGCTCAGTGTGTTGGCTGCATGTCGTGGGCTCCGATGGAATGCATGCACATGCGCTGCCGCCCTGCTGCCCAGCTGGACTGTCTAAGTGGTGGCTTTGGTCATCAAGTCATACTGGCCTGCAAGTCGCAGGCATGCACATATGTAGGGACTACATAGTGGCTGCTAGAGGGGTCCATCAACCACTGGGGCTACTAGCAAGCATCTGTACTACACAGCCATAGCTACACATATGAGCTGCTGGTTACGTCTTCATGCGCAACCCTGTTTATGCTTATGTTTGGCAAGCATGTCGGTGACCATTCCATGCTGCTGCGTGTGTGTGGTGCTGCTTTGTCAATATGTCAGGCCCTAGGGGGCTTGTTACAGTACACTGCTGTATTGCCTTGGAATGTACCATTGCTGGCTCAACATGAGTCATGGGTGGGGCTTGTTCAGTTGGTACTACTGCAGGGGCGGTGCTTGGATTGGCGACAGGGCACGTATACACAATGGGCCATATCTATATGAGCGTGTGGGAGGCATAGGGGTTACTACTGGGTCTGAGGTGTGCGCACCTTGCGCTTTCAGCTGTACAGGCTGGCGGCTTATATCTGGCTTGCAACGTCAATGCTGGAGCTATTTAGTGCTCTTAGCAAGTTGCTGACAGCGTGGGGCAGAGCTTTCACCTATGTTTTGCGCACTGTTGCGTGTGCAGCTTGCAGGTTAGGGAAAGTGTGCGGACCACTGGCGGACCTAAGCGGACCCTCAGGCAATGACCGGTGCGGACCTGTGCGGACTCCCTGCCCCCACCATGAGTGGCTCATGCCTTAGCACCCCCTCCTCAATGCCCTCACACCCCCCCAGTGCTGGACTGCATTCGGCCGCTCACAGCAGACAGTCACCCAGTACACCTGACGTGCCACCCAAGCACAAGCAATGATATATGCAGCGCGTTCGATCATTAATTTACAAGAGAAACAATACTGCAACTGGTAAGGGGCTGTGCGGACGCATAACATCAACGACTGAAGAATCGATCAAACTTGGTGATCACAACAACAACTTCAAGATCAGCCAACGACCAACTTGCACCACAACGTGGCATCTTGCACCCCCAAAACAATGATTAACAACGTGTTGCCGGCCCTCAACCTTTGCTCCTTTGGTTGGCCCTGCCAGCCCTGCTGCCAGCCCTAGCCCTCGCCCGCGGCGGCTTCTGCTCCTGTGCCTCCCCTGCTGCCTCCTCCTCCCCCTCCCCCTGCACCTGCTGCCGGCGCCGCTTGGTTCTGCCGGGCCCTGCAGCACCAGCAGCTGCAGCTGCCTGGCCAGCAGCTGCCAGGCCACTGCTGCTGTCACTCTCTGCTGCCACCTTGGTGCCCTTCTTCTTGAGGTACTTGGTGAAGTAAGCTGAGGGCTTCATCTTGTACTCCAAGTCCAGCGCTGCTGCTGCATCTGCGTAGCTGGCGATATCATCGGCACTGTGTGCTGCTGTCAGCTGCTTGGCCCTGCCCTTCACAACTCCCCAGAGCATCCTGTGGTCGCTCCAGCGGCGCTTGTCACACCCCTTGCGCCAGCTGGAGCCTACCTTCTCAAGCTCTATCCGTGTCTGGCTGTAGCCGGGGGCCTGCTCATCAGTGTACCAGCTGGTGTACTGCCGGAAGGTAGAGAAGGCGCTCATTGCAGGCACAGGGCCAGGCTCAGCCACGCTGCTCTCGCCCCCAGCTGCGTCCCCAACAGCAGCGGCAGCAGCACCTGCAGCAGGAGGTATCTGCTGCATGCCTGCCCCAGGTGGCGCTGGCCCCAACATGCCTCCCAAACCCTGCCCTCCCTGCTGCTCTGAGAGCTTTCCTACGATGTAATCCCCCAATGCCACCATGACCTGTGCTGAGCGCCCCATGTCTGACCTGTAGCCAAGCGCTGCTGCTGTCGCAGGCAACCTGCTGATCGTGGGCTCCAGGAACCCAAAGGGGTTGCCACTCAGCTGCAGGGCGGGCTGCTGAAGAGCAGCAGCAGCTTGCAAGACAGACTGCTGCTGCTGCTGCTGCTGCCGCTCCTGCTGCAAACCAGCCCCTGCATTGCTGGCCACCTGCTGCTCAAGGCTATTCAGCAGTGCGAGCCCTTCTGGGCCAACATGCGACCGCAGCTGCTGCAGCAAAGCAGCAGTTGCCTGCTGCTGCTGTCCCTGCTGTTGCTGCTGCGGCAGCTGCTGTGGCGGCTGCTGGAAGACGTGCTGCTGCTGCTGCGGCAGCTGCTGAAAGAGCTGCTGCTGTGCATGGAGTGGCCAGCCTGCAGCCGCTGCTGCTGCTGCTGTAGCTGCTGTGGGACCAGGCTGCTGCCAGAGCTGCTGGTTGCCCATGGAATGGCCAGGCTGCAGCCGCGGCTGCTGCTGCTTCAGCTGCTGTGGGACCAGACCTGCACGCCAAGGCTGTGCGGCACACATGCCAGCAATGTGCTGCTGCTGTTGCTGCTCCTCCTCCTCACCCAGCCACCAGCTGTGGGTGGGATCACCAGGGGAGACAGCTGCGCGAGCAGCAAACTGTGAGCGAGGCCTCATCCCCCCTGCCGGTGAGTAGAACATGGGGCTGCTGATCATCTGCTGCTGGTGGTCTGGCTCTTCAACCTCATACATCTGCATGATGTCAGCTGCCTCTTGCCTGCTGTGCTGTGCTGGCCCCTGCTGCTGCTGCTGTTGTTGGCGTGGGCGGCGCTGCTGCTGCTGCTGCTGCCGCGGTGGCTGCCGCTGCCGCAACACACGGGCTTGCCTCTCGGGCATGTCTTCTGGCTCCTGCACATGCACAAATGGCACACATGCAGAGGTGATGACCATTGTCAGCACTTTGCCGGCCCAGGTGTGATTGAAAAGCAGTGATCTTTTCGTCATACAAACACTTTCGCCAGCCCTTCACCGCTGCCATACCAGCTTGCCAACCTTTTCAGGCAGCACAACTAAGTTTGAATAGCTGGTAGGCGAGCGCCTGCTGTCTCTGCAGAAGAAACCCGTGTGAAGTGCACTCCCGCTCACCTCGCTTTCTGCTGCCGGCGCCTCCTCACTTGCCCCATCTGCCTCTGCTGCTGCCTCTTCCTCAGCAGCAACAAGCTCCTCCCGCTGCTGCTGCAGTTCTGCCAACTGTGCAGCACTGAGGCCATCTGGGCCGCACTTCAGCTGCTGCAGGATAGCAGCCAGTTCCTCTTCTTCAGAGACGGGCTGCTGCTGCCTCTGCTGCTGCAATCCGACCTGGCCATGGCTGCTGCCTGCAGCTGCTGGTGGCGGCTCGCCTGCTGCTGCTGCTGCTGCTGCTGGTGGTGACAACTCGGCGGCTGCAGCCGCAGTCGCCGTAGTGCTGCTGGCCTGCAGCTGCTTCTGTTCCTCTTGACGCAGCTCCAGCAGGCCCTGCTGCAACTGCTGCTGCATGTCTGTGACACCCTGAAGGGCCATGCCAAGCATCTCCTTCTCAGTCACAGGCTTGTCCACCCAAATGGCACCACTGTCCTTGGCCAGCTTGAAGCGGCGCATCTGGTCCCTGAATTGATTCACAACACAACAGCAGTGGCAGGAACAGTGGCAAAGCAGCGCACTCCAAAAATGCAAGCACAGCATGTGTGAACACCATGGGTTGCACGTAGGGGCATGTACAAAGCCTATGGCCCTTACCCCCCCCCCTCCTGCATCTGCTTGTGTGCTGTCAATCTTACCTGACTAGTGCTGCCTGTGGTCCCTTCAGCAGCAGGTTGTAGACAGGGTTGTTGGTGTACTTGGTGGGCCTGTCAGGGTCTGTCACCACCTCCAGGAAGTCCTGCCACACCACGCCTGCCAGGTATGGCAACAGGTCTGCCATGCCCCTTGCTGACACCGGCACTGGCCGCCCAGCGGCATCTGCAGCTGCAATGCTGGCCCTGAAGGCAGCTGCACAGGGCAGCAGCAGGTCGATGATGGGCTGTGGTGTAAGGACCATGAGCGCAGGCCTCCAGTACTGGTCGTAGGGGTGGGCGTGCGGCCAGTTGCCCATGACCAGCAGGGTCGAAGGCTTGAGGGCTGTCAGGAGGTACACCCTTGTCAACGAGTGCAGGCGCCAACCGCCAAAGCGGCAGGTGTCCTAGAAACACATACACACGCAAGCAGCAGTAGCAGCAGCAGCAGCAGCAGCAGCAGAGTGGCACTTTTGTGTGTGCAGCTGCATCACCAGGGCGTGTAAAGTATCCTAGCTGAACGAGCATGCAGTATGCATCATAGCTACAGGTGTAACAAGAATGCATGTTATGCCCATGTCTTGTCCCTCGCCCACTTGATCCCTCCAGTACCCACCTCCTCAGGCACGCCTGCCTCGTCTGCTTTGCGCACAGTGTGGTACCGGGGGGCATGTGTCACCTTCTTGATGCGTATGTCCAGGGCCATGTAGATCTTTGCGAACCGTGCCCTGTGCCCGCCGTACGACAGGCTGCTGCTGAAATCCTTCCTGCCGGGCCAGATCTTCACAGTCAGGAAATCCCGGCTGCAGGGGTCAGGGAACACCTCACCGCCCAGTGTGAAGCGGGTCACAAAGTAGCGGCCGAGGGCAGACTGTACATCTAGCAGCGGCTCCTTGTGCCTCAGGCAGCCCTTGGTGGCCAGCTTGCCACCTTGGTTCTTGCCAAAGGTCTGCAGGATGCCGATCACCCAGCAGTGTGCAGGCCCTGAAGACATGCAAGCAATAACAGCAGCAACATGTGTCAGAACCTGTGCCACAGGCTTGCAACCAACAGCGTGGCTGCAGCTACTAGCTTAGTAAGCAAAGCAAATCCCTTGTATTGAAAAAAGCGTTCTGAAGTTGGCATGCAGTATCTCACCTATGCAGGTGCGCAGCAAGGGTGGTGTGAGCTCACACAGCCGCCGCTCTCGCACGTCATCTCCCCTGCCTGCTGTGAAAGACATGGCTAGCAGCATGCTCAGGTCCCTGGCGTCTATGGCCTTGGGAGAGGCCAGCGAGTGGTCAGCAATCTTCACAAGGTCGTCCCTGCGAGTCACAGCACGGCAGCAAGGGCGTGCACAGGGAAACAGCATAGGTCAGTGGGAGGCATGGGTAGATCTGCCACAGCATCTGCACAGCTGCTTTGGTGCATGCTTTGCGGTGACAACATCACATTGCTGTTGACTGCACAGCTCCAGCATGCACCTCTCCTGCCCTTGAGCATATCTTGGTTGGGATGTGGGAAGTGGCTGGCATGAGCGCTTGGAGCTTCATAGCTACAGGTTTGTATGTATGCATGCATGTAGGCATGTATGCAGGTGATGTAAGCGTAAGCGCATCACTCACGTGCTGAAGGTGGATGCCAGGGTGTTGTCCTGCGGGTCGAGGTGTTGCGGATCAATCTGCCCTGCCTGAAGCTTGCTGCGCGCCTAGCACTGCTTGTACACCTCAGCATACACTTCATATGCCAGCAGGCCGCGCTTGGGCATGATGCTGCCACTGCTGCCGCCCTTTGCACGCAGTTGCAGGCCACGGCCCCTGAACACCGCCTGCAGCATGCTGTGGACCCTCTTGAACATGGCAGTACCTTTGAAGTCTGCTGCCTCCTTGCCCTGCCACATCACAACACAACAACAAACATAAGTGTGTCAGTTGCAGCTGACAAGTGTCTAGGCGCTACCTTGGCCTGTTGAGTGTACCCCATGCCGCTGTCACACCGGCAGTGCAGGTAAAGAGTGTAAGCCGCAACACACACCACTTGACTTCCTCACCTTCAGGCCTGGGTGACCCTCCAGTATGTACCAGGTCAAGAACCTGGCGGCCAGGTCAGGCCCATCTGAGCCGGACAGGGTTTCGTCAAAGGGGTTCTTGCGTCGCACGGGGGGCTGTCCAGCAGTCATCTGGAACTCGCAGAACGCCTGGAACACATACAGAGGCACCAAGCGCAAAGTCACTAAGGCGTGCAGCTAATGGCAAGATACATTGTGCAAGACATGCACATGCTTGTGACATTCACCAGCCAACGGTCGCAAGTGTGGGGAGTGGGTGTGCTGTTCTACTCAGCCGCTGCCATGCTGTGGTTGTCTGAGTTCGCGTGCACTCACCACAAGATGCACGCGGAGGCCCTCATACTGGCCTGCAGTGTTGTTGTTCCCGGCCAGCCGTCGCTTCTCCACCAGCTGCTTCACCTCTGCTGGTGTGTGTCTGCAGCAGTGCCAAGCATCAGGTGTGTTTTGGGTGTGCGTGCTGGCTGGAGGAACAAACACAAACGAAAGTTGTGAAATAGCATCAGCAACACTGCCTCAACACTTGTAAAGCAGCAACACCATCACTACCTGTTCCACTTTGCCAACACCACTAACAGACATGGAACCAACAGACATGGCACAGGCTTGCTGTCTGGCTGGGTCATTACCTTGCTGAGGCTTTTGGCTCCCTGCGTTGCTGGTGTGCATCTGCCTCCTGGTCTGACTCCTCCTGGTCTGACTCCTCCTGGCTGACCTCTGACTCGTCGAGAAGGCCACCCAGGATGTCGTCAGCAAGCTCACTGTCTGCTGCTGTTGGATCCCACTCGCCATCCTCCAGGTCTTCCAGCGGCTCTGGGTCGCTGTCATCGTCAAACTGCTGTGCTGCAGCTGCTTTTGGGGCCCTCTTGCGCTTTTGAGGAACGTGTGCATCATGCTTGGCATCCTGCTCCTGCACCTGTGCTGCTGATGGCTTTGCAGTGCCTGCTTTGCTTGCAGGAGCTTGTTTGCCTTTGCTGCCCCAAGCCATGATAATCTTAAGGGTCTACATTAGCACGTAGAAGTGGGTAACCGAGCTGATATCGTCTGCACAGATTGAACGTGTTGTTGTGATGGAGGTTATGATGGGACTCTAGGTGCCAGTTCACAACGATACGCGACGATACAGTGCACAAAGGAAAGCCTCATCATAGAAGGATAACATACGCAGCGCTGCAGCGTTCTCGTTACCCTCACGGGCATGTAACCTGCAAGTAACCGTTTTTGAAACTGTGCGGACTTTGACTAGGTCCGCATGGGTCCGCCAGCCCATTGACCCAGGTCCGCACTCCGCACTATAAGTACTAGTTATCGGCTACTCCTGTAGCCGGCGCTGCAATGTGGGCTGGCTGATTTCGGCTGACTGACCCAATCCCGCTGAACTTGAAACAGCTGACTCCACCAGTGTGGGAGTGCCAGTCTGGTGTGTGATGCTGACACAGCGGAGAGGCCTAGAGTGATGTCAGTGACCAGTTGCGTGTACTATGTGTGTGTACTGATAGCAGAGTATCGGTTTCTTGTGGCAAAGGCACGAACGCCTGCCCAACATGAATGGCATGCCCCCAAGAGGCATATTGGATGGTGTTTGTGCCACTGTAGCACTGCTGTAACTGTAATTCTTGCGTGGTGTTTGCAGGTGCAGGAGGGTTCGTGGCTCAGTGCAATCTGTTGCATGTGATAGCCAACAGATCTGGATTTCAGACCGACATACCTGCTAGATATCAACGCCGGGCAACATGCACTGCTTCACGCTTCCATCACTGCTAATTCATACAATGATATGCAACAATGCTTGCGCAATGTATGCAAGCGGGTTCATCATCGTCGGCGTGTCCAAGAGAGTTTGACCGAGCGGCGCGCCAGGACATCAGCTCTAGGAAGTGCCGACTGACCCGCTCCCATGCTCAGACAATCACAGTTCAGCGCTCTCCTAGGCTGAGCGTGCAGCAAAAAGGATAACTGCGCTCACTTGTCGAGCCTTGCAGCGAAACCGTTCTTGGCAGAACCAACCAAGCTCACTGCATTAAGAAGCACTGTCATCTCCTTCAAAACAACCCCAAGCAAAGTTCCAAGCAAAGAGATCAGCTATGCACACCCGGTTTGTCGCGGTGCTGCTGTTGGTCGCAGTCGCAGCGGGCGCTGCCCAAACAACGGATTGCCCTGACTTGTTTGGTGGTGTGGCCCGGGAAGCTACGGATGCCGTTGTCAGGGACTGCACAGGTGCGCCTGTCTCACATTCCGAGACAGCTAGCTGTCTTGGCTGGTTCAGTGTCAGGTGATCTGCTGCTGTCCCACACTGCTACGACTGCTTTGCACAGATCCAGCAGAGAATGACGGTTTTTCCTCCGTGGCTTGGTAACACTACTGTGTTGCAGGCTCATCTGGCTGTGAGGCCTGCCAATGCAGCCTGATTAAGGCAATCACACCCAGGCTGGTGCAGTCCGGCAAGATCCTCTCCTCAGAGGCATGGATGCCTGCATCCCTCAACACCATTGCTGACAGCCTCACGCAGTGCAAGAAGCAGTTCGCAGTGCAGCTCCTGGAGAACTCCAACGCCAGCCTCAGCCAGTTGGCCACCTTTGACTCTTGCCCAACTGATGTCAAGGTGGTCAGCAAGTGCGTGAGCGGAAGGGCTGCTACTGCTCCTGCGGGTGAGGCTGCTGCGGCCCCTGCTGCTGCTGTTGCCGACGGCAGCATGGCAGCGGAGGTGATGCAGGAGGCTTGCGATGCAACTGTTGAGGGCGGATGCCCTAGCGCTGCTGCTGCCCAGGTGCGCTGTAAGCTTGTTGCTTACTGTGTTGAGGAGGGGGGAGCTGAGCATACAGCTGATTGCGCTGGTTGTCTCCCGGGACTGGAGTCAGTCGCAACGTAGCTACTGCCGCTTCTGTGTAGTCCTTTGCATCTCATCCTTTGCAAGTTGAGGTCTGCAAGTCGCGTCGTGCACTGTTGCGTGGGAGGCTCTCAAGCTGGTCCAGTGATGTCTCTCGTGCCTCTGATGGACACATCGTGATCTCATCAGTCAGTGCCCCAACAAACATATGTGTCAAAGAACCGCGTGTGCTGCTGCTGCCCAGGTCATTGCTGGTGTGCCCATGTCAAGTGCCGGCGGCATGATGTTTGCCCCCGTGTCCGATGCCAGTGTGCTGCGCATCAGCAGCAGCAACACACGCGGCCGCACCACCTGGGACGCCCTGTGCTGGTGCGAGGACAACTGGGACCCTGTGTGCGATGGGGAGACCAGGAAGCAGTACCCCAATGCCTGCAGTGCTAGGTGCCAGGTGAGTCGTGAGCCGCCGGATGACGAGGGGTGACAGGATGAATGCAGGGAGGGCAGGGGAAAGGGAGGGAGGAAGGGCCCCATGGTTGCTATTCTGCTGCACTAGCTGTCACCGACAGCCTCGCTGTGCACGGTGCATGCTAACGGCCCGTACTGAGTACCTGTCACAGGCCACTGGGAGGGTGGACCCGCCACAGCACGGCAGCCCAACTGACATGGAAGCTGCCCAACTTTCTCAACAACTTAGGGCTCAAAGGGAAAAGGGGGAGACTTGTGATCATGACTCCACACCTTTGTACTCCAGTGGGCCAGTCAATGCTATTAGTATTGAGTGATAGGCCGATCCGATCGCATGCAACACAGCACTGACTTCCTGGTTGTGGATCACAGCGCAACCAACAATGCCAGCAAATTTGGGGTGTCTGGATATGTGCGTTGGGTGCCTGGATAACTGTGCGGTGTGCCAGCATGCATGCCATGCCATCCCCACACACTTCCAACGTCCCCTCTGCTTCTGCTGTGTCCCCAACCAACCTCCCATCAATCCTTTCCCACAGCGCGCCAGTAATGTTGTGCCCTGTGGCTCCCTGGAGCCCCTTGTCAACCAGACCATGGCCGGCAACACTGCCGTGTTTGTGATCGACCAGTCCCTGCGCAACGCAGCAGCCTTCAACGGCCCTGTACCTGCTGAGGCACCCGAGGACTCACAGAACTTCTACTACTACTATGAGGATGATGCCGATGACACACAGGTGCGCCACTTCAAGTAATGATTACTAATCCGTACTCATAGTATGGTCAGTAGCAGATGCTGCTGTTTGCACTGCGAATATGCAGTTGTCTCTGGCGATGGTACCTATGTGACTAACACAGCGGTGGTCAGCACGGGCGGCCGCCAGCGTCTACTCTGGAAATGGTAATGCCTTATGTTTGCCGCGCAGTTAGTTGCAGCGTAGCGCTTTGCGCTGTCATCGGTTACTAAAAATTCCCTGCTGCCTGCAGGATGCCATGGAGATTGCCAGCACCATTGCCGAGGCTTTCCTGGCCGCCAGGCTGGGCGAGGAGTCCTCAGCCCTCGAGGCCATCGCCACCTCCCTGCCATCCGCACTCGAGGCCGGGTTTGCCGCCAGCACCAACGTCACCAAGGCGGACGGCCCCGCTGTCGATGCTGTCAACGCCACGGCACCAGCTGCAGCCGGTCCCCTTGCTGCCCTGCGCAACATCACCATCAACAGGCAGAGGTTTGGCTTGAACCGCAGTGCGCAGGGTGCACCTCGGCGCAGCAATGTGTCTGTGGCAGCGCCTTCTGGCTTTGGCATGCAGCGCCCTAGCCCATCTTGGATGATGACCAGCGCTCCCGGCTACTCTGCTGGCGTGTACATGAGGTCAGTGCGGCGCTGTCGCGGGTGACTGAATGCTTGTAGAAGCCCCCCCCCCTGCTGCTATGCTGCCGTGTTGCTTGTGCTAAATTGTGTCATTGCAGCGAGTTCAAGATTATTGCCGGGACGAGATGCACTTTGTGCTGGTGGTTCGGTTCAGGAATGCTGTGGCCGTTGAAGCAGCGTTTGACATCATCCAATGACGCGACATAACATGCTTGACATCCTGCACATGTTGTTCATCAGCCAACACACACAGCTACTAGCTCGTAGTATAGATATTCACATCGCTGCTGTTGCGCCACCTCGCAGGGATGCTGTGGCATGACATGCTTGACATCATGCACATGTTGTTTACTCAGGCACACAGCCCTAAATGTTCACATGGCTGCTGTTGCTGCTGTTGCTGCTGTTGCTGCTGCTGTTGTGCGACATTGCAGGGATGCTGAGCGCACCAGCCGCATCCTTGCCTCCCTGATGGCCGCTGCTCAGGAGGGCAAGGACAACAGCAGGGCTGCCGGTGCCGTGGGCAACCTGGCCCCTGGCCTGGACAACCTGGTGAAGGCAGCACAGGGAGCCGTGGAGGCAGCAAGGGAGCGTGTGGCATTGCTGCAGCCTGCAGGTGGGCCTTTTGTCTTTCTCACTCATCTTTCCCACTCATCCTGGCGTCTCAAGCGCACTCCCTGTGTTTTGGAGCCCTAGACACTGGCTTTCACCGCGATAAGTCACGAGGACCAGACCAGTACAGATGGCAGCGTAGCTTGTGTCGACAAATACATATCAGACCAGCTGCTGCAGCCTGCCGGAGTTCACCATACTGCCGCACCATTGCTCGTCACAAGACATGACTCCCTAATCACATGGCAGTTGCCACAGCAGCCGGGCTGTCCTCTTGAGGCAGTCCTGCAATATGTCATTTTTGGCTGGCGGCCAGCATGCGTGCTGAGGTGGTTCAATGCGGGATACGAGTCGTCTCCCGCATGCATGGCATGCATGTTGAGAGAGTGTTGTGGTGATCACACGGTGTGGAGTGCTTGTTGCGTAACACGGGGTAACCAAGGATTGGGTCAAACTAAATGCATACCTCACCGGGCTGGTGAGGTGCTCAACAAGTTGTTCATTGGATTTATCATGAATGTCAGTGGTGGTTATGATGACAACCTCATGCCCAACTCATGTCTGTCATCTCATGTTGGCGCACACGGCATGCCGTGCTGTGGTATGCAGCGGCAACCCGGCTATGCATGCCGGGGCGCACTGTCCTGACTCCTGCTGCTGGGCCATGTAGTCAGGGCCCAGGGGGCAGGGCAGCAACTGCGCAGCTGCGGGTTGCCCCTGTCAGCCTGTCGGGTTGCAGACCCGGGGACAATAGTGTGACCAGTGTGGCTGATGTGGGGTGGGGACGGGTGAACATGCGCTGGGGGCTCTGAATCACCACTTTTTGTTGGAGCTGTTATGTGCATGTTGTGCTTGTTGTTGTTGCATGGTCAATGACGTCTTTGTCTGGAACACTAGAACTGAATAGCTACTGGCCAGTTGGCCCATCAACCCGAGCTTCCATGCTCCATATCCCACCAGCACACTGCACTTCAAGTAGTACCCTGTTATGTTTAACAACCTTCACCCCTGCTTGCTGTGCAGGTGGTCTGTTCCGCTCTGCTGGCAACATGCTGGGCAACATCACTGCCGGCGTCAACGGCACAATGGCCAACATGACCTCCACCCTGACTGGCAACACAACCACCAAAGGCACTGATGCCGCCCCCACCATGGACATGAACATGGACATGGCAGTGATTGACATGGTCAACAGCACCAGGGCTGCCAACAGGACTGCAGCGGTGAACAGCACAGCAGCCAATGGGTCAATCGGCAGCAACAGCACAAGGGCGGCTAGCCGGTCGAGGCCGCAGCCTAAGCGGCGGTTCATGTTCTTCTGATACCTGCCGCGGTGATGTTGTGACGTTCGGATGACAGTTGTTTGTATGGATTAGCAGTACTGGGTTGGATGTGACCACGACTATAAAGCAGATAGAGCAAGGGCGAGAGCAGCTTGGTATAAAGGGTCTTGTGCTGCACTGGTTCCCTCTGTGATCATTCCGGCATGGTGCAGGACTTGGTTGGGTTTGTGACCACCTCGTGACCTGTTTGTTAGCTTCGTATGAAGCATGCATGCTTCATCTTGGGTGTGACTGCTCTGTGACCCTTGTTTGGTGCAGCACACTTTGTGATCAAGAATCAAGCTGATGTTCGTATGTGTTGCTGTGCTGTGCTGTGCTGATATTGCATCCTGCAGCTGCAAGGCACATGCATGCTACCAGCGGGAGGGCTTGCATGCCACCATGGTGGACTCAGGGGCTTACGGTCTCAACCCTGAAATCAAAGCAATGTGGCACCAGCTGGTGTGTTTGGGAAGAAGTCTAGTGCTGTAATTATGAATACTATTCCTCTGCTGGCAGCACGTGGCTTGAGCAAACAGTCTCTCAAGCGGGCCGGCCTGTTGTCCCCTACCATAGCTCTTACACCTTGACTGAGCTCCTGCGCAAGATGCATACAGCAGCTCACACAGGCCGCACCATGTGATGCACATACACAGCACACTGACCACCGCTAGATACGTGGCTAAATTATCACAAGCCAGCCATCAGAGGGCACACAACACGGCGGAACGTGACCAAGCCTGCCAGAACTGACGCAGGCACCGGCACACCCTGCGACCTTGCCAAACACCAGCTTGTGGTGCCACATGCCGACAGCAACCACAAGATAGCCCCTCGGCACGTGCCAGCCAACCTCTCTCACAACATCTGCTCTTACGCCTGCACAGGCACGCACTGAGTTGCATCCCTGGCCTTCCTAGTCTCATAAAATTCTCTTTGCACACCTGCGCTGCTCAAGCATACATTACATCGGGATGAGACATGGCACAACACAGCAACAGACAGACGCCTCTTGTCAGAGGTGATAGCAGACGCTGTCATGCTGACAACAGAACGTGGGGTGGTGCTGAAAGGTGAAACAACAGGGACGCGTGGTGGCAACAGCAACAAGCCACAATGGTGCTATGCCCTGCAACAAAAAGCACGCACTGCAGGAAACAGCCAAACAACCTCGGGACACATGCAAGCATCTGCATGTCTGTTGTACATTACCATACCTCCAGATGGCATCAAAGCAAGGCCAGCTGCGGCACCAACCACCACCAACACAAGTGGAACCGTACACGCCGTACAACACACGGTGTCAGGTGACTGGATATCATCCTGCGAGGTTGCAGGATGTGCAAACCCCAACAAGCACAAGACAGTCCATACATCACCCTTCAGACAACCCGCAGCATAAGCTGAGCCACAACGGCTCTGGGTGCGCATCTTATACATCGAATGCGGCACCCACCACTGGGTGTGGCACCCCTCTCAGGGTTGGGTTGTACAGCACACTCTACAGAGACAGACCAGGAGGTCTGTGCCATTGCTGCATCAACCCACTGTGCTGCTGGTGCCTTGCATACAGATGCAAGCATACCACTACAAGCAGGCAACACACAAAGATACAATCACACATGTGCGTACACCATGTACAATGAGTGCACACAGCTTGAAGCGCGTGCACTGCGGGCCAAGGTGCACTACCCGGCCGAGATACAGGGCTAGCTCCACCCTTTATACAGACATGCCACGCTCTGATAAATCACTCACCACACTTTGTGTGGTGCTCCAAACTGCAGTTGCCAAACCCTCCAATGCATTCACCCTCCCTCGCCTCCACTGCATTCACCCTCAGTCCCCTCAACACGGCCGCAGATCCGCTCAAGCTGACGCAGCCTACGCAGTGCATGCGAAGCCAGGCCACACCACTCTGCCACACCACCCCAGCAGACAACTATGGCCACACCCACCCGAGCAGACAACTATTGCCACACCACCCCAGCAGGCATACTGATGGCAGACAACTGAGGTGCCGGGTGCCGCTGCGACTGAACAACGCACCATGCTGACGGCTACTTGACACCCCTGCCCACCCCAGCAAGCCTGTACAGGCACACAAAACCAGGTCGAAACCAGGTGCTGCGACATGCTGTGCTGCACACTCCTTCATCAGGGACTCCAGGCTTAACCGCATGTCCTTCAAGTGGCTGTAGTGGCAGGTTTGGGCGTGCTTTTCCCCGCGATGTACATGTAGGTGGTGTAGACAAAGGCGCTGATGAGTGCGCCCATCATAGCAATGGACTTGGTTGTGCGAATCAGCAGCCCCGTCTGGAAGTCGTTTGTGAAGTACCTGTTAGCAACAAGCAAGACAAACAGGCATTTGAGCAACCCTTGAAGCGATGGAGAGCCACGGCCTGATATGCAGAGCACATGCTGAGGAACCAACTGCTCTTTAAGGCCTTGCTTTCGAGTCTTAGCCTCAGCTTCAGCCTTGCAGCCAGAAAGCAGCAGTGCCGGCAGTGCGCTAACATGGCGAAGTAAAGTACAGGTTCAAGGTGCGTACAATTGCTAAGACAACCACCAGCTACCACCGCGCTGTACTGTTACTGCACTGTTCTGTTCTGTTCTGCACTTTGAATGTGCTGTAGTGTCCTGTCCTGTCCTGTCCTGTCCTGTGCTGTGTTGTGCTGTACTGTACTGATCTACCAACGTATCATCAATCAGCTGTGCGGTATCATTTGCCCACCAGCCAGACTGCACACTCACCAGACCATGGACAGCAGAGACCCTGCCATCCCCAGGTTGAGCCACCTGAATGTTGTCGCCCCCAGCTTGCCCCTGTCTGCCCCATCCTTGAGGCTGTAGGCAATGAGAGTCATCAGCAGCAGACCGCCCCCAGCACACCTCTCCGCAAACACAGTCATAGGGCCTGTGGGCAGGCAGCAGCAGCAGCAACTGACCTGAGGATGAGTGGCAGCTTGGGTAATGAAATGGCAGGAGGCCTGGTGGATCAAGGGAGCCATCCATCCTTCTCTGACTGCCTGTAGACCCCCCAAAAGTGAAAAATCGGCGAGTTGGGACTGCAAGCTGTGCCAGCAGGCCCAGCAGGGCCCGGTGTGGGGTTGCTGACAGGCAGCAAGGGGGGCTAACTCAAGGGTAGAGCATCTGACTCCAGATCAGAAGGTCACAGGTTCGAATCCTGTGTCCCTCAATGAGTAGACTGTGGCAGTCTGAAGACATCACAAACAACCTCACATGCACAGAACACCAGCTGCTGCTGCTGGTGTCTGTAGTGGTGAGCCTTGTAGGCCTAAAAAGGCTTTCTGTGCCATTTTATGCCATGTTCACCTATCCACCCTACCCTTGGCTTGTTTTGCACGCCATGCACATGGGCGCCCTGATGCCGCCACCACACCTGCTGGCACCGTACGCCCCAACACCCCGTCAACCTGCTGCCCACCTCTAAAACCCCGTGATCCCATCCCACCTTCAAAGCAGTGTGTGAGTTGAACTTGCATGTCCGCTGCAGATGCACGACAGGAATATAGGCGTACATCCCACCCTGCTCACCATACATGCCCTGGTAAAACTTCATCACCTCTCCAGGTGTTGCAGACAGGCACATCGCCGCCATGCCTGCACAAGCCAGTGTCAGCAGCGAGTAGGCTGCTGCTGGCAGGTTGCGCGGCAGCAGCACCCCTACCATGGCTGACAGGGTCTTGGTGGGCGATGGGAGGGGCATGCCGCCTCCTGGCTTGTACAGGGAGTACATGCGGGAGGCCAGCAGGAGCCCCGGTGCACACACCAGCGCCATGTAGCCTGCACAACAGCAGTTCCAGTGCAGCGACAGAGGTTGGTGTCGTCGTTTGTATGCGGTCATAAGGGGGTGAGCGTACCAAAGCAAAGCAAGCAGCCGATACCACTGGCAGAAAACTTTTACAGTAAGCGGGAAGAGGAGCCACGGATTTGGATGCAGCCTGGCTACACCGCTGCAAGTATTTAGGGGTGGGCATTACACCGTTTGCTTGAGCACCTACGCTCTTCTCAAGCATACTGAGTCAGGCAGAACGTCAGCCTACTGAGTCGGGCAGAACATCAGGATGTCTGCACACTATGCTGGCAGGCAGGCCGAAACAGCGGTAATGTTCACCTGTGAGCAGTGGGTTCCTGAGGCTGACTGCCTGTGCTGCCACCACCAGGGTGACACCTGTCTGCAGCACCAGGCCCAGGTTGAGCCGCCTGAAGGTGTCCATGTACAGCTGACCACGCACTGACGCCTCCTGCAGGGACACACAGCAACATAAACTCATGTGTTCAACAACACAATATGTCCACCCTTCTGACCCAGGAAGATTGCATCAGTGAGTTATCATGAAGCCTAGTGTCTTACAACACACATACAGCCACACATGCAACTTGTCACCGTCATCACTAAACACTTTGCTGGCACCTCGATTGCGGCGCCCCAAAAAAAGGCGCAGTGCGGCACAGCATCACACTTGTACCAGCAACACGACTACCCCTCCTGTACAACCTTTGTACTTTGCTACCCTCCTGTTTGCACAATCCGCACAGTGCAACACCAATGCGCAGCAGGAAAATGCATGCAGAATGAATGCGCAATGCAACACCTTGATGCCTGCAGGCATCACGATGCTCCCTGCTGCTCCCCTCCGTCCTCACCTTGAGGGTGTACTTCACCGCTGCTGTGCTGACAAGCGTGGCGCCCGCTGCTCGCACAAGCGTCACCACCACTCCATCGGGGTGCCCATTGAGCATGACGGTGGCCATTGGGCCGGGCAGGGTGAGCAGCAGCAGTGCTGTGGCCAGGGCTGCTGTACCCAGGAACCAGTAGCTCTGGGCTTGGCTGGTGGGGTTTGACAGGAACCCGTGCACCTGGCTGGCGACTGCAGGACAGCATCCATACAACACGTACATGCAGGCCTTGGATATGCAGGAAGTTACATGGGTATGCATGGGGATGTATGGGGATGTATGAGTATGCATGACAGCGTCAGCTGATGGTGTCGGGTGGGGTGGCGCTGCCTGGAGCATCTGCATTGCATGTCTGGTCGGGATGGATGACACGGGCTAAGCTGATGACACATGTAGCTGTGCTTCATGCAACGATAGATTGGCCTACACGCATTCAGCTGCAATAAAGGTGTCATTAGCATTGCCTAGACTGCTGAGAAGACTGCACCACCTGGCAGGCAGACATGTGGAAGAAATATGGAACACAAGACATGCAGCCATCAAAAATGCACAAACATACGCGAGATCAACATGGAGCAAAAGGAAAAACGAAGTGCACCTCCAAAATGAAGCCTTACACAGGAAGAGAAGAAAGCCCCTTGACCCCTAGGGTGTCTCTTGCACCTGGGGGCATGGTGGGGACGTGGCGACTGCAGCGCAGTCACACACGTTCTCCCCCTTGAACAACGCGGTGTGCCTGGCACTCCGCGTCATCTCTCTCTCTCTCTCTCTCTCTCTCTCTCTCTCTCTCTCTCTCTCTCTCTCTCTCTCTCTCTCTCTCTCTCTCTCAAGGTGTCATGATGATAGCCTGGTCCAGTAGGTCCAGTAGGTCGCACGTATGGCGTGACAGGCCCATAACAGCTGCTGCATTGTTGTATCCCGTCTGCCAGATGCACCGGGATTACATGTTAAGGGCCACATCCAGCCACTTCAAACCTGGCAATACACAGTTGCGGTCACGATGCAACAGGGCATGCCAGTCACGACACACCCTGTGTCTACACACTCACCCTGGGCCCGGGGGGGGGGGGGGTAGGAGGGGGGGAAGGATCAGACTCCCCCCCTCCCCCGCCTCCTCAACCCCCCCCCTTTCTCCTCTCCCCCCCCCCTGCACTCCCTGTGTCTACACACTCACCCTGGGCCCGGGGGGGTGGGGGGTGGGAGGGGGGGAAGGATCAGACTCCCCCCCTCCCCCCCCCTCCTCAACCCCCCCTTTCTCCTCCCCCCCCCCTGCACTCCCTGTGTCTACACACTCACCCTGATGGCCTGTCTGCACCACATGGCTTTCCACCTTCTGCTCGACTGGTACCACCGGTGGAAGCTCGCTCTGGCTCTGCTCAACGCCCTGCTGCTGTGCCGCCTTGCCTTCCTCCTTGAAGCATACAGGCTGGAAAGCAGCAGCAGCACCACGAACAAAATGATATACAAGCAGTATGGAGATGTGCGGAGCTGCTGGGGCACCTTCGTGCTGTTGAGAGCCCAACGTTGGGCATGTCGCATTTGCTGGTGGTGGCCCTTGGTACTTACCCCAGAGAGGCGCCTGCGACGGGACTGGAATGGGCGAGCAACAACTGCTGCTGGACACCTCAAGACTTTTGCAGAACCTGCAGAACAAGTGCAACGTCCACCTTGCTGATGCAGCAAGTCCAAGGATATGATGCAGGCTGCTCATGGCAAAGGTACGTCTGTGTGACGGTACGTATGTGCAAAAGAAGGGTTGTGCGCTATTGTTTTGCCCAGTCGACATGCCCAGCCTTGCCCATTGCTGACGATATCGATCGATCTGACTCACTTGGCACTGATGCACAGCAGAAGTGTCGGTTCATCCTCCCAGCAAATGCCGAAGACATATTTCTTGTTGGGCACGCCTAGAAAATCTCAAAGAGCCCTATGCTGCAAGTGTCGGGACTTTGTCGTTGTTGTTTACGTGCCGGTCGAGTTCCTGCCAACAAGGCAATTTGAAAAGCAACACGACAGCAAGGCACCGCCTCTAGACCAAGATCTGGGAGCCGTGAGCCAAGAGCTGCTGAGACATGAAACCCACGTTCAAAGTGATGCACTCAAACCAGTTAATCACACTAGAAACTGTTTCTTTGCATCTGTGCTGGTGTCTGGGATGTGATCTGGGTCCACAGTCCAAGCGCAGCTGCAAGTGCTGCTGCAATCTGATCATCAGTGATGGCAGAGTCCAAATTCAAATGGCCCAGCCCGGCTGCGCTCTTCGCTTACTGCATGATGCTTCATGCTTTGTTTTATGGCATGCCTTGGCAGCTAAATCAATCAGACGGCCCCAGCCCAGCCCCACCATCAGCAGGGACTCACTGGGATGCCATGGCAGCCCTGGTGGAGCCTCACGGGTATGAATTGCAAGAACACTTTGTGACGACGCCAGGTGGGCTTGAAAAGTGTTACCAACAAGCTTATGTGCTCAATCCCTTTGCTCAAGCTCCAGTCGCTGACAATTTCAACGCAACTGCTGCTGTTGTTGTGCAGATGGCTTCATTCTACGTATATTCCGCATCTCCCGGCCTCAGACGCATGATTCCTCACCATGCAACCGCACCAGCAGCCTGCCAGCCCGCAGCATGCATACCCACCATCACAGCCTGGACACCCCACCTCCAGCACCCTTCCGCAACCAGACCAGCCACACCAGGACCCAGCGCCCAGTGGTGTTCCTGCAGCATGCTCTCATGGACAGCTCTGCTGGCTGGCTGATCTTGGGCCCTGGCCGCTCTCTGGCCCTGCAGCTAGTGGATGCTGGCTTTGATGTTTTCCTGGGTAATGCCCGGGCAATCGATACAGCAGGAACCACACCACCCTGGACAGCACACAACCTGCTTTCTGGGCATGGTCATGGCAGCAGCAGGCAGAGCATGACCTGCCAGCGAGCATTGGCTACGTGTTGGAGGCTACGCAGCAGCAGCGGCTGGTGTATATTGGCTACAGCCAGGTGCGTTCAGGGCAGCTTTGGTGAACCCCGATGGCCAAAATGGCATGGGCTGACATCTTCTATGCGCCTAGTATGCATAGTTGCCCTATGGACATGCAAGGGTTGGGGAACTAGGCAGCAGCAGCTAAGTGGGGGACAGGTCAGTCACGGGCGCAGGAGACGGCCAACTGGCGCATCAGCATGGCTGCACTGCGCGACTGCCGCATCCTGTTGCTCGGCTGGCGTTTTGCTCTGCTGTCAAGGCGGGGGCCATAGCACTGTGTTCGCCGCCCAATTACCAGGTGGTTGTACCTCCCGCCAAACACACCCTGTTACATCGTAACACACCCTGCTCTGGCATCTTTTTACAGCACCTTGCCACCCCGCTTTTGCGGTCTTCCCTTGCATCACTCTGCCATCTCACTGCTGCCACCCTTTCCCACAACACCCCCTGCCACCCCACTCTACCTCCTTTGCTCCCAACACACTCTGCCCTGACCCTTCCTGCCTGCGTGCAGGGCACCATGACTGCTCTGGCAGCCCTCTCCACCCAGCCTCAGCTCGCAGCCTCCATTTCGCTAGCAATCCTGCTCGCCCCTGTGGCCTTCACAACCGGCATGACCAGCCCATCCTTTGTGCTGAGCAGCAGGCTGCAACTGGACGCCTATGGCTTGCGAAATGGCTGGATGGAGTGGGGCAGTCACCAGCCCTACTGGGCAAACATCTGTGGGTGCGTGCACATATACAACAATGCTGAATGTGTGTCATGTCATCAACCAACAGAAGCACTTACGGCCCACTGCTTGGCCAGAGTTGTTTTCGCTCCATGAGGCTGCACCTGCTGCATGCGCTGGGCATTGCTGTGCTGCTAGCAGCCTGCCATAGGTCAGCAGCCGCTGCAGGGCCTGTCGATGGTCCCTTGAGCTTGGCAACACTGCTCAAGCACAAGATTTCACCCACAAAAGCTTTGCAGCCTTGCGTCGAGCAACTGTTGATGCAGTGTGTTGTGCCTACCCGCAGGCATGTCCCCCAGCTGTGCTTGTACTTCCTCACCAGCTTCTGTGGGCAGAATCCCCAGGGCAATGTGGACCCTGCCCTGATCCCCACAATCTTCCAGCACCTCCCAGCAGGGACGAGCGTGCAAGTCATGGCACACTGGGCCCAGGTAAGCTCCACAGGCACATGCAGCGGGCATGTCTCGACCACAACGCACGGTCCTCTCCTGTGGTGAGGCGCTGCCACTTGGGCGTCACCTTGCTCTGCTGCAGAGGCATGCTGCAAGTCTGCAAATGGCTCCTGCTGCAGCCCTGATGCGGCTCATGTGCTGGTGGACACCTCTGAGCTCCAGGACACACTAGTCAATGATGCATGCTCCCTGTTTGCATGCATGCAGGGTATAAGGAGGCGTGACACCAGGTATCTCACTGCGTTTGACTATGGCACAGACTGCAGCAGCAGTGGCAGCAGTCCTGGCAGCAGGGATATTGCCACCATGCAGGACAACAGCAGCCAGGTGCCAAGCATCCAATTGCCCCTCAAAACGGGTCTGACGAGCAGCCACTGCAGCCATTGCAGCAACTCTGCTGCTGCAAGCAGTGCGCCACGCTGCAACCAGAAGGCGTATGGGCAAGATGCACCTCCAACGTACAACATGTCAGCCATCACCACACCCCTGGCATTGTTTTCAGGTGAGCTGGTGCTTCTTGGACAACAGGCTGTGTTCAGGCTTGAGGGACCCTAGCATTTGTGCGTCTGCTGCAGCAGCTGTCACTTACTTGTTGGTGCTTCCTGAGGACCCCAGCAGGTGTGCACTCTGGTTTGCATGCACCGGAGCTTCACTGTTGCACGAGTGTCACTCCCTGACACCTCTTGCGATGTGTAGCATGTCCGGCAACATCATGTTACCAGCGCACAATGCCGGTGGCATGATGTCACTGGCACACATTTGTATACAACACCAGCGGAATGAGGGGTGGATGCATGCGATGCCGGCCTGCAGGTGGCCAAGACACCATCTCTACACTGCCCGATGTGGAATTGCTCAAGCAGCAGCTGCAGCCAGGGGTCCTGCAGGAGCACAAGCACTTCCCAGACTATGGTCACCTGGACTTTGAACTGGGGACTGATGCCCCCCATGCACTCTACCCCACCATCTTGCAGCTGGTACGAAAGTTCTCTGGCACGGCCTAAGGGGCCCTTTCGCTTTCTGGCTTGATGCTTTGCTGCCCACCAGGATGTTATGTTTGTGCCCAGGCACAGTCGGTCTGTGGGCATGACACAATTTGCAGGGGCTTTCTTTTTTTGACTATGTGGGGGTCCGGTGTTGCATCCTGGGTTATGTCCTGCAATCAGGATAGCAATTTTTCGAATGTTCAAAACCTGGAGGTTCAGGGACGCTTTCACTGTGTGCTGGGTGGGGCAGCTGCTCTGTTTGGTTTTGTACTGTGTACATGAGGCATGGCTTCTCTTGTTGTTGTATCCAATGTGCATGGCAGCTGCTGTGATCTAGGGAGTTTCCTTTGCATGTGTCTTGCAGCAGATTTGACTTGACAGCTTGTCTAAGTGACGAGCAGTGCGATCCAGAGCGCCTCTGCATGCTTGCTGCGCAACATGCCAACCAACTTGGTTATGAAGCCATGCTACCATGCGCTACAGCGCATCAACGGGAGTAATGGACATGGTGGTGTTGCTTGCCCTGTATATCAGGCAGTGCTGCCTTCACAACTAGTGTGTTATTGGTGCTTTTCTACATGCTGTGTGGGCCGTAGCAGCAGCACAGGCAACAGCTGGTGTGATTTGTGATTGGGTGTTTATGATAGTGTTGAAAGGGTGTGATGTTTGTCAACCAGCTTTTGTGTGACCGCTTTGAAGCGATGATTGCTGCTGCCTCAACGAATGCTGCATCTGCCACCATCTGTGGGATGCACCTCATTTTGAAGTTTGACAAATCTAGGGAAGAACACACTTTGCTAGTGTGATGCGTGCGCAAGTGCTGGAGTGCTTGGACGCCGCCTCATGTGTGTTGCAAGGTGCTGCTGAGTAGGTAGCGAGGAGGTCGACATGTCTGAGGAACATGCTGGGTATTGGTGTAATATGGCACCTTTTGTGTCAGCCTAAACCTCTATCCATCTTTGTTCTTGTATAGCATGTAGTCCACAAGCTGCCGTTGAGTTGCTGAGGTCCCTGAACACCTGCTAGACCGCAAAGGAAGCCAAAGGCAGCTCTGTTGTGCTGTGAGAGGGCAATTGACGGCCAAATGCAAGAAGAAGAAAGAAATGCAAGAAGACCAGTGTCAAACGTCACAGCGGCCAGGCTTTGGCTGTGAACAATTCAAGTGTGGGATCCATGCACCGCCAGCAACAGCTTTCATCATCCCTGTTCTGGACCCCTAGTAGCGTCAGTAAAACAGTACGCAGACACACACCTTACAGGTACCTCACAAGCATATGGGGATGATACTTTTTCATCACAGTGTCCTGGCCACCTACCCATACAGGGCCAAAAAAGCCTTCTACGTGTCGGCAGCACCTGCAGCAGCAGCAACACCACCAGCCGCTGCGCCCGATGAGCTTGCTGCACCAGCAGCACCTGGTGAAGCACCCTCAGCATGTGGGACCCCTGCTGCACCTCCTTCTGCTAAACCAGCAGCAGCAGCTGCTGCTGCTGCTGCTGCTGGGTCCTGACTGTGCTGGGAGCTGCTGCCACCCCCCAGCCCCAAAAACTCCCCCCAAATGTCAGCTTCCGCCCACAAACCCCCTGCTGCCGCGGTCGCTGCTACCTCTTTGGCAGCAGCCTCAACAGCCCCAGGGACATTCTGAAATATCAGCTGCATGGCGGTACGGTACTGTGTCCTTGGGGACTCCAGGGGCTGCCTGGTGCAGACGTCCACCTTGCCTGCTTTTATGGTGTAGTGGATCTCAGCCATCTCAGGGTCCTGCAGCATTTCAGCGAGGCGCTCATCATAGCCAAGGTCAGGGGCGTACTCAGGGCTGGGGGGCGGGCCCAGTGGGCAGCAGGGCTCCTGCTGCTGCTGCTGGTTCGGCTGCTGCAGCAGCACTGGTTGACTGCATGTGGTGCTGGAGGGCCCAGCTGCTTGACCCGCTGCAGCTGGTGCTGCTGCTGGGGTGTGGGTGGTACCACCCAGGCTCGGTGCTGCTGGAAGCAGGGTGGCCAGGGCAGCACCACCATCACCTGCAACACAACCTGCTGCTGCTGCTGCTATGGGTGCTGCTATGATTGCTGCTGGCCTAGGGGTAGCTGACCCTGCAGGGGCAGCTCCTGGAGGGGTGCCTGAGAGGTTTGCTGCTGGAGGGAAGGGAACCATGGCCTCCACATCATCACCAGCACCTGCTGCTGGTGCTGCCGCTGCGCCTTCCTGTATTGCTGCTGCTGTTGATGCAACCTCAGCAGCAGTGGCAATGGCGGCGGCGCCTGGTGCTTGAAGGGCCCTGCAGACCCGCTGGTGCGGTTTGCTGCCACCATCCTGGCCCTGCTGGGGTTGCTGGACCCCATCCTGGTCATTGGGCCTGCTGCTGCGCATGGCATCGAAGTCATCAGGTGTCTCTGCTGCTACCTGGCTGCTCCTGCTAGGGGCGGTGCTGGAGGGTAACATTGCCTTTATTCAGCAACTCCTGTCACTGGGAGACAGACAGTCTGCTGCCTGCTTGGGTGGGGTTGTCCTGTCCTTCACTCTGCCTTGGTGTTTGACGGCCTGTGCTCCAGGACCTACAGCAGGTGGGTGTGCGGCATGCACTGTTACACACATTGCCACAGCAGGTGAATGGTGCACCATGTGGTGGAAGACTCCCTGCCGCTGAGTACTGGGAAAGGCGAGACAACTGCAGCTTGCACAGATCTGGCTACAATGCATGCTTATCCCTGCATATCAGTTGCTGCAGGTTGCGCAAGAGACCAGGAACTACCACTCTGGGGGTATGCTTGTTCGCTGACAGTTTCACACCTTGGCTGGGTATTAGGCCTTTGTGATATTGCAACCAAGCCAATCTGTTGTTGCACTCAACATCAGTAAGGGAGAGCTTACCTTCAACGCTGGATCACACAACTACAACTGGAATTTTGGCGCACTTGCTGGAGTGTTGATGGGCCTGGAGGAATAAATCCTGCTTCACATTCATATAGTAAGCCTGCTGTGCGGGGAAGGGCCTTCCAACCGAACAGAATTCATTCAAACAGCTTTCAAACGCCGGGCTTTAACCACCAGCGTTACCCGAATGTGGGGTTTGGAAGGGCTTGGAAAGGTGCGACTGCCACCATGCGACAACAATGCGCGAGCCACAGATGGCAGCTCCACAAGACAGCATTTCAGATCAACACCACCAAGTTGGTGGCACCAACCTGCAAACAGCCATTGCTCATGACAGGAAGCGGTGCCTGGGGCCCAACACCGACTTCAATTTGCATGCCCATGACTTGAAATCACAAACTGATACTGTACAGGACTGACGAAGGCCATTGCAAGCTCCTAGACAGCTGCCGGGTGGCAGATCGCTGACTCTGGCAGTGATGTTGCTGCCAGCACAAATGCACGGTCTGACGCCCTCAATGGTGTGTCCTGCATAGGAAGCACAACAGATCCAGCACAATGTTTTGGTTAAGCTATTGCCTCCAAAAGTAATTCTTGTCCTCAAGTTGCAAAAAGCAAAGGCGTTGCAGTCGGACAGACTTGCATGCCACAGGGCACACTGCAAAGGTTTGCTGTCTTATCTCGTCGGGGTGCAGTTGCACACGGTGTCACAATACAGCATAGTACCGCTACCAGCAGTACATTGTTTGTGCTGACCTTGTGGGGGTTGGTGTAGACATACGACAGCGGGGTCCCACAAAAAGTAGCCTGCCGGAACAGACCACAGCACAGCATGCCCTGGCACAGCAGCCAGGCAAAAAGCTCGCCAAACGTCCGGCAGTGCTCCACAGGGACAGCTACCTGCTGCAGTACTGCGGCACCCTGCCCCTGCTGTGAGGAGCAGACCGCAGGAGCGCCAGTGCAGTGTCCTGCTGCCCGCTGTCCTGCTGCTGCATGGCTGCTGCTGTCATGCTGACCTGGGTGTTGTGCTGGAGGGTGGTGGTGCTGCCTGCCAGCATGCCTGCACCACTCAACTCAGTCCCAAGCTGCTGGGAAGCAGCAGGCAGGCTGTTTGGCGATGCTGCAGTCTGCCGCCCCTGCTGCATGTAGCCACCAGCATTGCCTGGCAGCTGCCGGTGCCACTGAGTCAGCATGCTGGCCAGGATTTGAGGTGTGCCTCTGTTATTGACGGCCTGCGCATCCATTCAACAGCAAGTAATTCAGATCACAAATGGCCACACTCGCCATGAAGTGCTTGGTGAAAGATGCTGACAGTTGTTGTTGGTGGTGGGGGGGGGGGGGGGGAGCGTGAGGTCTGGCACTGTGTTGCAGGCAGCGTGCTCACACATAACACACACGCAGCTTGTGCTCCTGTTCTGTCACCATTGAATGGCTCAGATCCCAGTTCACATCAAGTGAATCGCTCAACCTGGACCACTCAAGTTGTCCGGATGCTGCATGCTGCACAAGAAAGCACTGCTTCTGCTCCTGATAGTTGGCCGTTGCAACCACATGTGCAGCGTGCTGAGCTCACCTGGCACACCAGGATGTCGGTGAGCGGCAGCAGCACGGCACCACACATGAAGGCTGGGCTGGCTGCTGCCGCAGTCGCCTCATCCACAGCACAGCCATCCAACAGGCTGCCCAGCGGGTCCAGGAACCTGAGAGACTGGTTCTGGTTGAGCTCACAGTAGACCTGTGTGGAACATGACAGGCATGGCAACTTGCTTTGGCAGCACTGCTTCTGAGCATGCCATGCGCATATGAGTCATATGCGCATCGCACAGGTCTTTGCGGTCATATGCGCATTGCGCAGGTCATTGCAAAGGTAGTATGATATGACCTTTGCTGCCTTACAGGGTTCAAGACTTTGCATTGCCACTTGGTTTCATGTGGTGTGCATGGCCCTACAACCATTGTAAGCCTCGACCAAATCTGCCATAAGCCGTTGCATGCATAGCGGTAACCCACCTGAGCCCAGGGGTTGAGCGCCCTCAGCCGCCGCACTACAGACAGCACCCCAGCATCCACCTTCCCGGCAGTCACGATGTCATCAACATCAGCAGCAGCTGTCGGCTGTGACCACGGCAGCAGCACCACGGCCGTCGCCGCAGTGTCAGCGCATGCCCTGACCAAGGCCTCACTGCTCTGCGGGTTGCCCTGCACATGGTACACATCACTCAGCCTGCAACCAGGACAAAAGCACATCATGACATTGCTTTTTTGTTAGTGCGTGATTCCAAGTGACGCCAGCGCCGGCTTTGACTGCAATGAAGATATGCCCGGGCCCCTTTCTCTTGAGGCCTTGTGCTGGCATAGCTGCAGGCGGCGGTCTTGTGAAGGCTGCAAAGAACCTTTTGGAACTTGACGCTGGCACTCATTGACTTGGCCTGGTTTTGTGATATCAAATTGACCCGAGCATGATGTGGCTTCATGCTCAGGTGGCCTCCTAGATGCCACATCAAGGCTCAAGACACACCTGCCCCATAGCCTGCATGCAGGCATCTTGCCAAGCAACAACCTCAAAGCAGCACACAACGAGCATAACTTCAAACCCACAGTGAGCGCCCATACAACGTGCCCCTGGCAACCCCACTCACCTGGACAGCTCTTCCCAGTCAGGTCCCTCAGGAGTGGTGGTGTCCAGCACCACAATGGACCGCTGCTGCCCTGGCAGTGCTGTGCTGCGCAGGGGCTTCAGCAGGCACGCCAGGGCAGCAGGCGGCGTGCCACAGCCGCATACCAATATGTGGCCTTCCAGGTGCAGCTCTTCTTGTGCCATTGCCTGCAGCGATTTCAAAATCGACACTCTCACTTTAGGGAGCACTGCAAGCTGCTTGTTGCAGTCGTTGCATGCTAGGCAATGTGTGTGTGTGATCGTGCTGCTCATCGCCCTGAGCATCCCTGTGCCCAGCACACCCCAGGCCACCGGCGCCTGAGCTGCAGTCACTCAAGCTCAGGCTCCACTGTTTCAGCTGAAAGCAGCTTGCCAAGTGCTTGGGACTGGTACTGAAAGCAACCCTATTGCATTCAGGCTGAGATGCACATGACTCTCCAACTTCAGTTGAAGTGCAATTTGGTTGCTTCCACTACCGTTGTGGTGACCAGTATAAGCCAGCTACACGCAGCTGAAAGTTGTGAGCCTGCAGGACAGCTGTCCTGCTCCTGTGCCCACCTCGATGCATTCTGCTGCACTCCTGCTCCAGTCGCGTGTGTGGTACAGCTGCTTCATGCGCAGCTCCATCGCGCTGCGCAGCCTTTGGCTTGGGGTGGCCTGTGGCAATGGGTGAGCACAGCTGCCTGGGGCAACCCCAGCTGCATGTTCTTCGTCATCTGCAGCGGAACACGACCGCCACGACGAACATCAACGTATCACACCAAACACGTACACACACAGTGGCCAGGTTGTCCTATGTGCTGGACTGCTGCTGCACTGCAGCTGTGTTTTGGTGCTCAAGCGATTCATTTGCTAGCAGCAGCAGCGTGGGAGGAATGAGTTGTGAGCCAATTAGGAGAGCCATGGAGGTGTCAACATTTGCACTGCTACACTCCACGACTGCCCACACTGCCCAGGCCCCATGCGGAGTTGCACGCACCTACAGCATCAGCCAGCGCAGCAGCTCCACGTGTAGCAACTTGAATCGCCCCAAGGCGCCTGCGCCTGCTGTTGCCGCTGCTGTGTGTAGCTTCGTCATGCGTGCCAGGTGCTGCACCTGCTAAGGCTGCTAGCATGGACCTCGCACTCACTCCCTTGAGCGCGGCAGCACTCGCCCTCTTGAAGCTGTGCCCTGCAGACCCGGTCTGCTGCTCCCCTGTCGCGCGCCTGCTGCTAGTCCCGCGTGGCGTGGAGTGTTGGGCTGGTTGGTCTGTGCACTGGCCTGCAGCAGCTGCTGCTGGTAGCGCTGCCAGCTGCGTTGGGGAGTCTAGCTGTGCTGTGATGGCAGGTGACGCACAGCTGCTGGGCGTGCTGGAAACGGCCATGGAGCTGGTGTTGTTGGCTGCTTGCTGCTGTGCCTCTGGCTGCGTGTCTGCCATGATGGGCTGCCCTGTTGAGGCTGACAGGGTACTTCTGTTTGCAGCATTGGGCCCGGCGCTGCTAGCCACCACTGGCTGGTGCAGTTGGTGCTGCCGCGTCACTGCTGCTGCAGCCGCCAGCAACTCCTGCGGCCCTGCTGTTGTGTGACGGTGCTGTGCTGCCTTGGCCTTCCAGACGGCACCTGCTACTGCCGGCTGGTATGCCATGCTGTGCTTCGTCAGCTTGACATCGCACTGTGCATGTTGCTGTGCCTGCTGCTTCGCCTCTTTCCAGGCTAGGTAATCGTCTGCGGTGCTTTCCATGATGTCCATGACTACCCGCACATCGCTGGCGATGACGTACGCCGCGGTGTGTCCTGTAACCAGCTCCCCCAGAGTCCGTGCTGACAGTTGCAAGGTGCCCTGCCTGCTGTGCGGCTGCTGCTCCTGCTGATGAGCCCCTCCTGCAGTAACCCCATGGGGCTCGTGGCCTCCTGCATACCCTGCCAGGCTGCCTGTAACCCTGCTGCCAGCACACCCGCTGGTCCAGACGCCGCCGCCGCTGCTGCTGCTACTGCTGCTGCATGGACTGGTCCCAGCAGTGGCGATCAGCACGGCCCGGTACGCCCCCAGCACAAACTCCGCCACCTGTGCAACAGTCTGACCGTGCAGGCAGGCGGGAAACGCCGCGACCTCATACAGCTCGTTGCTGCTCCCCTCCAGGTACTCCTGCGCCCACTCTGGCAGCCCTTCAAACTCCGACTGTGTCAGCACCCCGTCGTCGATGGAGCGCACCAAGTTTGAAACGAGCGTGATGGCCCCGCTGCAGCCCATGCAGGACTGCGCCAGCAAGCCGTAGCGCAGCTCAGTGACGCAGATGCACGTCACCTGACGGCTGAAGCGCTGCCACCAGTGGCGGCCGCTTTCTGCTGCTGCAGGGCCTGCTGCAGCCTGTGCGTCGCCTGGACACTGTGGAGGCGCAGCTGACGCCATGTCCTGCTGCTTGCCGCTGCTGAAGTCCTCAACTGGCAGGGCAGTTGCTCTGCCAGCAGCACTATAGTCGGCCTGCGCTGTGATGATTGTGGCTGCGGCGTCATGGTCCGGCTCAGCTGGGGGCGCCAGGGGGTCTGCCCCGGCTGGAGGCGCCAGCAGGCCGTGCTTGCTGTAGAGGGTCAGGAGCTGATGCAGCTGCTGCTTGGACTCCGGCAGCAGCAGCTGGATGCACATGCGTGGAATGCTTGTGGCTTTCTTGGCCTGCACATGACACAGCGCAAGACGTGAGCGAGCGCGCACTCGGTGCACACACGGAATGTGTCAGACAGAGTGATCCCACTGGGGTGGGGGGGTCCGGGCGCAGAGCGTGCAGGCCCAAAGGCGCAAGCAGCAGGCGCTTGCAGCAGGTGTGCGGCGCCAGCGACTGAGCTCTGATGCGATGCTGGATGGCATCTTGAAATCAGCTGCTGACACTGTAAGTTTCAAAATCCTCTTTTCACCAAAAATCTGACACTCAACTGGGTCAAAACTGCCTGGAGGCAGTAGCCAACACCGCGGGGCTGTGCCACATGTGGCCACTTGTCTTACACACTCCCATGTGTATGTCCTCACCTTGCGGAAGTACAACACAAACCGCCTGACGCCATCCAGCAGGCGCTGCATCAAGGGCTTGGCCCCACCCTTCAGCCTTGCCTTCTCCACACGCTGCAGCAGTCACAACCAAGCAGGTTGCTAGGTCAGCAGAGGCTCAGCCACCTTGACGATGGCCTTGTAGCCGGAAACGATACAGGTGGCTCGTACGCGCTGTTGACTACGTCTGCACCGCTGAGTTGCGTGGCTGCCATTGGCGAGTGAGCCAATGATCAACTGTTCAGCAGAGGCGGCCCAGCCGCCCTGCTGACCTGAATGTACTGCCCGATTGCCAGGCACGTCATGAGGGTCTGCAGGTCCTCGTGCTTGGCACTCTGGGGGGCCTTGTCACACAGCACTATGACTGCGTCGCAGCTGTCCACTTGTGTGCGAGCCAAGTCCTGCAAGACAGCCACCACCGCCAGAACACGGTTGTCACATGCCGTACTGTGCCGAGCGCGCAACAAGATTGACTGGAGCTTGGCCACGACTTGACGCGGGGAGGCTGCACGCCGCGGCCGACAAAACACGCAACCGTACAGTCATGTGTGGCCCCCACCAGCAGGCCACTGCTTCAGGGTTGAATGTCACGTTGGCCAACATGCACTTGCTGTACCCTAGATGCAGGCCGTCCCGAGCGCCTACTTGCTCCCCAAGCACCTGCTGTGAGGCCCAGCTGCCTTGCAGGTACAGCAGCCTGTGCGAGTGCTGGCTGGTCTTGAGCAGCCTCTTCATGGCATCTGTAGGTGGGCTGGGGTTTAGGAACACCAGGTTGTAGTCCGCAAAACCTGAGTCTGGGTGAAACACCTGCTCTGATATGGATTCGGCAGTGGATGCCGTGAGGTGGCCGGTGACAACAACATGGTGGCCCCTGATGGCATGAGAGTAGTGTGCTGACTGGTAGATGCTGGTCTCACTGAGGGCATTCACCAGCATGGAAGTCTGGTACGGTAGCAATGTGAAGGCAATGAGCAGCATCGCCAGCAGTGTCATCTGGCTTGCAGTGATGCTGGGGCTGAAGTCACCATAACCTGCACAACAGCACATGCCAGTGCAGAAAGGAGCTTGCTTGGCAGCAAGTGCATACACCTACGAAGATGACTCGGAAGATACTGCTGAGCACACCGAGTGTTACTCAAGTTGCCAATTGTTGGCATGGTTTGCAGGGGTGCTGCTTAGCAGGCCCATGAGTGATCAACAGTCAGAACCATACCCGCTGGGTGCCAACACATTCTGGCATGTCAGCATCCATGACAGCTGGCTTGGCCGCTCAACCTGCGAGGCCCCACACTGCTTCGAGATGTGCCAACGCGTGCAAACCCCAACCATATGCATGGGTGTATCACACAACCAGCAGCACGCCTACCTATGGTTGTGGCTGTGACGACACTCCAGTAGATGGCCTGCATGATGGTCAGGTCAGGGTACCGGTCCTGCAGGAAGCAAAGACCACAGGAGGCAGCTGGTCAGGGCCCATTAGGCCGCAGTCACACTACCTGACCATATGGATAGCAGGACTTTGAGGACCAACTGTGCACCATGCTATGTTCTCTTTGAAGCCTGAAGCTGCACTCAGGTGTGCCATCGGATCGTGAGCGCAACATCGCAAGGCCGGCATGCTGCCCTGGAAGTGCAGTGTGACGTTTCAGCCCCTGATGTCCAGCAGCGGCGCTTGTCTCACCCCAAAGCGTGTTTCGATTTCATAGAACACCCCAGCAGCGGTGATGATGACAGCCACAAGCGTGAACACCAGAGTGAGCAGGCGGCTGAGGACCTCGCTCTTCAGCCGCTTGCCCAGCCGGAATATCCTGAAGACGCGCACCACCCTGAAGATGCGGACCATGGCCTCAAACGTTGCAAAGCCTGGGACCTGCAGCAACCAGTGGTACAGGCTCACTGAGTGCACTCCAGGGTGGTCGTGTGTACCCGTGCATTGTACTGCTGAATGTCGGGCGCGCATGCTAGACTGATTTGTCAAGGGATCACTGTTGATGCTGCTGCACGTTGGAATGATACACAGATTGCTGCGGCTCATCCCAAGGGGACGTGCGCAGGGCTTACCTGTGCGCTGAGCAGGGCCGACAAGAATATTGGCACGATCGTCACAATGTCCACCAGAGATTGCCAGCTCAGGATGTACCTGCAGCAAGCGAGTGGTAAGTGATTAAGCGCCGCATATGCAGCTTTGGCAGCTTGCATCACTGCTTGTTGTTGTCGGTCAGTTCATCCTGCAACACCAACACAACAGCACCACAGTGCAGGAAGCCAGGACACTCGTGCCCTGTTGGAACAACCACCGACAGTTGCAGCACAACCCCTGGACAGCAGCTCACCCGAGACGGTCCCGCGCCAGCCACAGCCAGAAGCACCACTCTGCTGCAAAGATTGCGCTGCAGACTTGATCAACGACTCGCAGGCGGTGCCAGACAGGGTCATACTCGGTGTAACCCGTTTCCGCCTGCATGAGCGACAATTAATTGGGTTGCAAAGCAGTATTTCAACAGCACCAGCAGACCCTGCAGGCACATGTGGGAGCTTGCGCACAACAGCACCCTCACAAGCAAGCTGTGTGATACAGGCACACACCATGTAGGTGAAGACGGTCAGCAGCGACAGTGCAGCCGATGCTATGTCCAACAGGATGCCGCTGCCAGACCACTCGATGAGGTGGTTGACCCTTTTTGCCAGCGGCACGTCCTCGAACATTGCTGCTGTGTTCGGACCCATCTGCTGCTGTGATGGTGCTGTTGCAATAGATGATGGCACCCTGCAGGGTATGTGACACACAGAGTCATGCTCGGGCCGGCCACGATGAACCGACAGGAACAGTTGTAACCAGTCCTGCCTGCAGTATACCTTATGGATGCCCTCCTGTGCAGCCCCATCATTCCCACTGCAGCCCACGCAGCTGGCTGAGTGCTGCTGCTTTCAGCTTGATCTGGGCCACATATGTGCTGTTCGATAGAGATGAGATAGAGATCAGGTTGTTGCTGCAAACAAGGATGGCACTTCAACACCTTGGGACGTGCAGTTGAGACAGGTTGTTCAACTCTGAGCTGTCATCATGGTTTGAGTTTTTAAGAGGTAACGTTGGTCTTGGTCAGATGATCAAGCTATGCTTGTTTTGCATGATCAAGACGACTATCAAGCAGGCGGCACGTGGGGAGACCTGGAAATTGTATCTGATCTAAACGTCCAAAGTTCTTCGAAGAGCCGCTGCACTTGTACACACGTTCGAGTGGTCGGCTGCATGCTTGGATAATTGTCATAAATGGAAGCACACCGCCAGGTCACACAGCAGCACTACGACCTGCACGCCCAGCAGCAGCAGCACAAGCCAACCTCCCTGGTGGGGTCGGGTCTCCTTCAGCACCAGCTAAGCTCAGGGGATTCGCTCTCAGTAGATGATGGGCTCATCCAGTCAGCCTGTCAACACTGCAGGTGCTCAAGGAGAGGGATGAGGGTCCTGCAGCACCACTCAAGAAGTTCCACAATGAAATCAAGCGGCGCTTGATTTACAGGTGAGGCTAGGCCGCACAAAGGAGCTACAACACAAGCAGACTTAACTTGAAGCGTACAGGAGTGCGACATGCCTGTGCATATGCAGCAGCCGGTGCCTGGGCAGCGTTCAACCACCATAGCTCCAAGCTGCCGCAACTCTGCTGCCTGCTTCTGCTGCAGGTTTGGGCACTCTGCGCCTGCCCTGATTGACTATGCCTGTGGCAGAGGTGGCGACATCAACAAGTGGGATGCAGCGAAGGTGTGCAGGACAGACGGCAAGGACAGACAGCAAGGACAGACAGCACCAGCATGGGCGCTGCCCTGTTATGACCAGCATGAGCAGTGCAGGAGCAGTGCGCAAGGGAAGCACGACGCATGCGCAGCAGCCTGCTGCAGCAGGCAGGCAACAAACAGTGTGGTTGCTGCTGCGCAGCTGCTTACACATTAGTTGCTGCTGTGCTGCATGCAGATTGGGTATGTCAAGGGGCTGGATATCGCAGCTGCGGAGATCCAGGAGGCCCAGAGGAGGTTTGGGGAGCTGCAGGCTAGGAGGGGTGCAGGTGTGCACCCAGTGAAGGTGTTACAGGTGGCACAACGATAGTAGCATCCCCATGCAGCCATCACCAGCACAACCAGCTGAGCCGAGCGGTCTGCAGGACATTTGGGCGGCACACCTCAGCACAGCAGCATGCAGTGCCCTGCAATCTATCAGTCAGTGCATGCAGCAGCTGCTGCTGCAGTCACGCACACTGAGCAGCAGGCACCGCAGCTTGCATGCGCGGCACGTACCCTGTTGGCCAAGTTGGGCCCACCAGCGCACATGGTCCAGCAAGGAAAGGGTTTGCTTGCTGCGCAGGGCTGCGGCTGAAGGCCGAATTTCAGCACATCACCACCCTAAGTGAGGAGCTCCTGCAGGAGCCACGGCAGTATAATGTGGCGACCTGCATGTTTGCCATCCACTACTTCTTTGACAAGCCAGAGTCTCTCAAGATGCTGCTGGCGAGTGTCGCAGCCAACTTGACAGACGGTGCGCGTGAGGCAGGGGGTGCGCAGGGATGCAGCAGCCTTGGCAGGGTCACGCAGGAACATGCTGCCCTCTACAATGCCACGCAGGACAAAACTGCTGCCCAGCCGTCAGCGGAGCTGTGCCGTTGCTGTTGGACAGCACGCACTGGTTTGTCAGTGTTATGTTCAACAGTTGTCCGCTTCCACAGGCACGGCCTACAGCTGGTTTCATGCTGCTTGTGCTGCCAGCAATTTATACCACAGTGGCATGTCCGACAGGTCCGTGTGCTGCTGTGTTCTGGCAGGGGGCTACTTCATCGGGTGCGTGCCGGATGGCAAGCGTGTCAAGGCCCACATCGTCAAGGCAAAAGGTCTGCTGGAGCTGCCGCACCTGCGCCTGAAGGATGTCAGTGGGGTGAGTACACTTACGTGCAATCACGGTCGCAGGTCACATTGAAGTGTCATATGGGCAGGCCCCAGACTCTGCCACCAGTACACCCAGTGGCATGGGCTGCTCAATGGTGGCCCAGGTTACAGTATTGTCCAGCCTGCAATCTGCATGCACAACAGGCCAGCAGGCACAGCACGCGCAGCTTCTACGCGGATGCTGTGTACAAGCTGTGGTGATGCCGCATGGCGCTTTGTGCTCTGTGCTGATGCGTCCATGCTGGGTTGTGATCAGTTTTGCTGTGCGCGCTGGCTGACACGTGCTGTGATGGGTTGTGCTGTGTCCGCTGTGCTGGTGCGGTGCTGTGTGGGCTGTGCAGCCTCCATACAAGCCTTTTGGTTCAACGTACATCATGGAGATCCCTGACACTGTTGTCGAGGGCCATGAGGGCTTCACCGAGGGCTCAGAGGAGTACATGGTGTTTGAAAAGGTCCTCATCGCTGAGGCAGGGAAACTGGGCCTGCACCCGGTGCGTGTGTACTCAACCATCCTATACAGGCAGCACCCCATGGCATTGTATTGATTCAAGGGTTGCTGCCAAGCTGCTGCTTATATCATTTGCACGCACACTGGCTGTCAGTGAGATGCTGCTCAAAAGTAAGGAGTATTGCTCCAACTTGTCCCTCGTGCCAGCACGCCTGCGTCACCAAGTTGCGACTGCTGGCATGCAAAACTGTGAGTGACACTACCCCGCCCACCCCATGCTGCGTCCTGCTGCCCTGCAGGTGCTGGACTATGCTGACCCTGCTGTGACCTCGCTGTTTGAAGAGGTAGGTGCAGGAAGGGGCATCATGAGAACATGCAATGTGTTGTGGCTGCTCTGATTAACTTTGAGCCAATATGGGCGTCACATGCTGTCGTCTTGCAGCAGGCTGGTGGTACCTCCTGCTGCCGTTGCACAGGCCCTGAAGGTCGTGCTAGCATGAACACATTGTTTGGGGTCGTGTGATAGCGAGGGTATTTGCTGCTACTCTTGTGCGGGCCCAATGGTAGGTGAGATAGCCGAGACGCTGTCAGCCAACAGTTCCAGGCCACATGAGTCTCTGCCTGCCTGTTCCTGCTGTGTGCTGCTGCTGCAGGGTGACCAGGCCAGCGCCATGAAGCACTTTGCCCCCCAGTACCCAGCATCCACTGATGACAGCCTGAAAAAGGTGATATGAGCTGGGCCACACGCTACACCTCTGCAGTTGTGCATTTTTGCCAGCCTTTTCTTGCTTTGGGGCTGCGTGCAGCGGAACACAGGGCATTGCGCAGCACATACCTGTGTATTCTCTGCGTGTTTGTCTTCTGGGATGCTGACGATCAACTGCATTGCCGTGCTGTGTTGTGCTGTGATGTGCTTGTTGAGCAACACACAGGCCTCTGAGGTGTACATGGCGTTTGTTTTCCAGAAGGTGGCCGGGCCAGGGGATGCCAAGGCGCCTGCCTTGCCGCCGCCGGACAAGAAGCCTGCAGGCGCAGGCGCAGGGCAGGGCGGCAGGGCAGGAGGCTTCCAGGGGCAGCGCCAGGGTGGCTGGGGCGGCAACAAGGTACGCTTGGGCTCGGCTGGTGTGCTGCCCTGATGGGGGACTGTTTGCTCCAGTCAAAGAAACGGCAAACAGGAGCAGGGGCGGGCTGCTGGCATGCTATGTCAGGGTGTCGTCTCACACATGCAGAGGAGTGGATTATCCAATGTTCCAGCTGGGATGTTTGGCACACTTGTGTCACTGTCAAACAGCAGGCGAGCGCAGTTTGCACAAGTTGCCACGTGTGGACGTGATCACAACAGTACTGCTGCCTGGCTGCTGATGACCATGCTGCTGTCTTTCACGCTACCACTGCTGCTGCCGCAACCAACAGCAGCAGGTCTCCAGCCTGGATTGGGTCCTGCCCTATCAAGCCACCTCCCTGGCCCCTCAGGACATGCCGGTGGTGTCACACAACCTCAAGCAAGAGCGGCTGCAGCAGCGGCGAGTAGCCCTCAACCGCTGGGTGATCTACCCGCCGCCGCTGCCGATTTTCAGCGGGCCCATACAGGCGGAGGATGGGAGGGAGATCTACCAAAAGCTGCCCAATGGGATGCCCGTCCACACGTAAGCACCGTCTCTTGGCCAATGGGACTTTCCTCCCTTCAAGGCTTGCAGGCTGGGCAGATTTTATCGGAATCGAGTTCAGCAATGCGCCAACCATGGGCCTTGCAGCTGGACTGCCTGTGTGGGTGGTCCTGCTGGGTCCCCTGACAGCTCGGTCCTTGCCTTGAAACCGGCAGGCTGCACAGTCGCCCATGCAGGCTGTGCTTTTGTCACCCAGTGGCTTCGAGTTAACTGCCAGCTTGGTAGAGGTGTTGGTGGCGACCGTGTCTGCTGCTCCATCGATGTTGGTCACCGCTCAACTGCTGCCTGTTGTGTGCTTGTGTGTACTGCAGTTACGCTCAGGAGCTTGACTACTGGCGGCAGCAGCAGGAGCAGCAACAGCAGCAGCAGCAGTACCAGCATGGTGCAGTACAACAAGCGCAGCATGGGCCACCACCGCCGCAGCAGCAGCATCCACAGCACAGTGCAGCAGGGCCGCCCCGCAACGGCGCACAGCAGCAGCATTCGGGGCAGCCTGCCCGCTTGCCACCCCAGGGGGGCAACAGCAGCAGCAGCAGCATACCTCCTGACCCTCCAGCAGCACCTGCCGGCAGAGGCAGGGGCAGGGGCCGCAAGGGGCCAGCACCACCCACAGCTGCAGCAGGGGAGGATACAGAGGGCGCAGCAGGGCGGGGCAGAGGGAGAGCCCGGGGCAGGGGCAGGGGAGGCAGGACTGCAGGGACCAAGCGGGAAAGGCCGGATGAGGAGCTTGAGCCTCAGGAGGACCCCGCAGCAGCAGGAGTGGATGGTGCGGCAGCTAACGGCAGCAGTGAGCAGCCTGCTGCTGCCAAGAAGCAGGCCATGCAGTTGCAGCAGCCTCCTGCAGCAGATGGTGCAGAAGATGGAGCGGATGCTGGCGAGGACGATCAGCAGCATGATGAACATGAGCTTGATGGCGAAGCAGCAGCAGCAGCGCCACATCCAGCTGCTGCAGGAGCAGTAGCTGGAGCGGGGGGTGCAGCAGCAGCAGCAGCAGGGCCGCCTGTGCCCAAGGTTCCAATATCTGCCGACGCAAAGCTGGCAAAAGTGAAGGCGGCAGATCCGATGGAGTACAAGGAGCGGGAGCAGCCTGCACCTCTGTCACGCGACTTCCTGGCTGCACTCATCTTGAAGGCGCCCCCGTATGCAGACGACTAGCTCAGCGACCAGCAGGTGCAGCGGGTGCCTGGCTAAGGCTGGCGATGTGGTGTCCTGCCTTACGGAAGCGTCATGCCGGCAGTGACGACTCGCCCGGCCTGTTTTGCTGCTGTGGTGTCTGTCGGGTTGTCCAGCAGTTCACCACACCACTTCAGGGCAATGCGTGTGTGTGTGCGCGATCGCAGCTGCTGCTGCCACATATGCATCCAGCACCAAACCAGCCATGCAATCGTGGACAGGATGTGCTGCCAACCACACGACTGGTTGACAAACGCGGATATGTTTTGCTGTGTCACTTACAGGCATTCTGCTCAGACAGTTAGCATTCCCTGATGCACAGCTATGTACTTGATTCATATACTGTGGGCAGTATTGAAATGCCGCAGCCACACTCTGTCACACAGTGTGTGGCGCCAATGGCGAGTGTTGAGGTGTTGTGGTTTTTACGGTGAGCTACTCGCCGGTCTTGTGTTGTGAGGATGTGAGTGCATCCAAGCACCTTGGAGCATGCCCATCAATTACACAGCCGGCGCCAACTTGATGCAAGTTTGCCAAGCCAGTGTGCCGAGCACACCCCGGCAGCATGCCCCACGCCCCAGCAGTTCCTAGGAAGCTCCTGCCTCTGTGTGCACATAAACAAGAAAGCCTACCCCGGCTAACTCTGTTTCCCCCACTGTCGACCACCTCACATACAGGTGACACACCTTTACCAACCTCTCAGCAGTGCAGTGCATCAACAGGCTCTCCGCATTCCGACAGAGCGAGCAGACAGGCGGTAGGAAGGCCCTACCTGCTGCCCTCAGTAGGAGCGTTCAGCCTGCAAACTAAGGCTTGGCATCAGCAGTGAAATACGTTCACATGTGCTGTGCAGCAATGTGGCCTCGCATGCCATCACTGTCACGAGGGGCTAGCAGTAGCGACACATGGAAACAGTGTCCGCAAAGTCACTGGGCCGGGTAAGGGCCGCTCTGGTAGGCTGCTTGGCAGCAGCATGTGGAAAGCATTCTGACAGTTGTGTGCACTCCAGGCGCTCGCAGTGGATCTCAAAGAGTGATGCATCACACAGCATGCACTGCAAGCAACATGCCTGCAGGACTCGAGCTGTACAGCATGCCCTCAACTACCTTCAGGAATAAGTAAAGCTTCCAACCCCGGAGCGCCTCCTGCAAACAGGCACTGCTTGTGCACCCCAGAACGGCATGGAGGCCTTGAGTGATCAGCAGCAACTCGGTACCGGGCGCTGCCTCAGCACCAGCAGTATCACCTGAGCCAGGCAAGCTTGAGCCTTTTTGGCCACTCAGCGCTATCTGCCGATCCAGCACGCCTGGCCGCCTGCACTCATATGTACATGCTGCCAAGCAACCAAAGCTGCAGCACAGCCCAGCAACTCACGGCACAGGAGACTGACACACGCATGCACCAATATGTACGCAACACTTTGCGGGCAGCATCCTTGTGCCCCGCAACGCCCCACAGCCCCAAACACACCACGCCCTGAATTACACCTGCTGATCTGTACACAACACCTGCTTCATACCCACACTGGAGACCCGCAATCATGCCAAGCCACTTCATCCCTAGCATATGCACACAAATGGCAGGCAGGAGGCCACCACAATCAGAAACACCCTGCTCACAGCAGCCCTGTCATACAACACCCTGCAGTATCGACACAACCCTGCCATCCCAAGACAACATCACGTCAGGATTAGTCATGCACAATAAGACAGGACACAACACCCAGCCGCGGGTGCGATACTTGAAGCGCTACATCGGAAACAATTGTGTCACACACTACAAACAGCATGCCAAGCAAGGGGCTGACCACATGTAGGCAGCTGGGCGATAGACAGCGCCTTGTCACTGTCAGCACCAAACAACAGAATCCTCCTACTGGGGCTGAGCCCCAAGTAGCGCGCCAGGTGTGCAAAACCACATGCGGTGCTTCAGTATGCAGTACCGCAAAAAAAATACCCTGAAAAGCCCAGCTGCATGTACTGTGCATGTGGGCACAGCCTGTGCTGGTGTGTGCGGCACACTTCTCAGGCGTCTGGTAACAAGTTGGTCCAATAGAAACAAGCCAGCAGGCAGGGGGAGCGAGAGGTACGAAGCTCCCAGCCAAGAGCTAGTGACTGTGTGCTGGGATGAGGAACCTGATGCAACCAGGGTGAAGAGATTGCCTGTGTAGGGTGAAGGCACATGTAACAGCATGTGACAGGTACACAGCTTGCGTTCACTACACGCCTGGGCAAGGACACTGGTTTGCAGGTCAATCGCTCATCAATGCAGTGGCTCTCATCTGGATTCTCAACAAAACCCTAGCACATGGTTGCACCATGCCATACCCGGCTGCCATCTGCGCAACATTGGCAGTCACTGCCGAGGCAGGCGAGCAATCAAACCGGGGTGATTGTGACACGGGCAACATAAAGTAGTGTGCTGAGGGGTGTCACATTCACATTGACCCAAAGCTGGTGCTGTGCAACAAGAACAGAGCCGTACACCCAACACACCCCACATTTGTGCACTAGCCCCCTGCCCTAACAGTCACAATATTGAGTCCCTGGAAACCACTCTTGCACCCGTGCAGGTCCCACCACGTCCGTCTGTTCAAAGCAGCTTCAGCAGCTGCAGTGCTGCTACTGCTGCAACACCAACAGCAACAGTCATCTGCTGTATGCTGCATCACATGTGGTACCAATATACAAGAAGGGGACCGGCATGCATGGTCAGGCCCTACACTGCAGGAATAGAGGCTCTTGGCCGGCAAAGTCAGCCTTACATGCACATGCACAGGAGACACACAGGAACAAAGACACAGCATGCATGGCAGGCAGTACAGCGATACATCAGCAACAGGCAATTATGTAACAGCATGTCAACTCTCGTCACACAACCTGTCATAGCAAAGCCTGCTAGTGACACAAAGTGCAGCACACAACAGCGCAACACAGCAACGGTCAGGGGTTCCTAGTGGCTATGATGCTTAGTAGTGTCCTTCTTGCACAGTTGCACACAGTACAGGCACGGTAGAATATGCAAACACACCCAGGAACCTAGCAAGATGGCAGGTATGGACATTAAACACGCACAGAGACACACCCAGCAGGCAATAAGACAGCTCAGAAGGCCCACTGGGTCCTAAAATCAACCCAGAAGAAGCAACACCAACCACACGGCAAGCAGTATGAACATCAAAATCATAAGGCATCTTGGTGTGGAATGTTACTCAGTGACTCGGCTATCAACTGCCTGCAATCAACAAGGCAAAACACGGCCTGCATCCTAACAAAAGGCAACCCAACAGGCAGGCCACCCAGCAAACACCTGTGGACAACATGGGGGCGTGCCGCAAATGCCTATTCAGACAGTAGCTGCGACTGCAACTGTCACTGTGATGCAGTGCTAGGGCAGCAGGCCCAGGCCCTAGGCCGTAGGCTGCCTAACTGTATCAACTCTAGCAGCACGATATGATCAGCACAAGGTGTGCAGGAGACTGAGCACAAGCAAGGCTACCATCTGACTGCACCACCTCAAAACTGCATCTTGCACTGCCTAGCAAAGCACTGCATCACATAGCATGGCACTACACAGCACACAGGACGAGGGTAGATTACGAACGCAGCATGCAAATAACAAACACAACCCGCCTCTGGCTGCCTGAATGCCTGCCTCTGGTGCCCCATACCACCACCACCACGATGATCAGGGAGCACAAGAAGAACCACACGACCATGCAGGCAGCACATGACTTCCGGACTGCATGTGGCTGCTGAGTCTTCAGGCACTGCATGGGTGCACAACTGTCTTCAGGCACTGCATGGGTGCACACACATGAGCAGCACAAGCACCCAGCACACCCTAAACCAGGCATCTTGCAGACCAAAATGACCACTGCTGCCGCAGCAGTTGAACAGCAGAGTGACACCTGACACACAGGTGAAAGACTATGCTCAATTCTTGCAGCAGGCCGGGTTTCCTGAACATAATTCCTTACATCAACACAGACGAAGACTGGGAAAAGCCTGCCTTTGTGACCCCCCTGACAACACAGGAGAGGAATGCCCCCATCCAAGGTGCATGCAGGAATATCACAGGCCACCAAACCCACACACCCAACAGGGGAGCAATCTCCACCCTCCACCCGCACACACTCTGAGTGCAGGCCAGCCCAAACACCCACAAAGGGAGCAATCTTCACCCTCCACCCACACACTCTGAGTACAGGCTAGCCCACAAACCCACATCGGGAGCAATCTCCACCCTCCACCCGCACACTCTGAGTACAGGCCAGCCCACACACTCTGAAGGTACATCACAACGGCACTCTCACGAGAACCTTCTTCAGGGCCGCTGTTGCCCCAAGCGAAGGCAAGCAGGCCAGCACAACTCACAGAAATGCACACTCCACGCTCCCCACACATTCATACACCAAGGGAATTGCCTGGACTCCTCCTCCTGTAACAGACTTGCAGGCACAGGAGAAGACGCACACACACTCTCAGTGGAGAACACAGCATAGCATACCCACAACCAACCGCAGACAGAATACCCCACTGCATGATACAGCACTGTATGTTACAGCAATGTAAGGCCAGTGGCTACCCTATGCAGCTGGCAGGAGGGTCCTGCAGGACAACATCAGCACACCCAAGCCTCAACAATACCATCACGCACTGTGGGGCAGACAGCACAAGTGCTGACCACCCACAATCCCGACCGGAACAACTGCTGCCTGCTGCTGCTGCCTGCAAGCAGCAGCCAACACCCCCAGCAGGTACCAGGCGCTCGCGGTCCCCGGCCCCAACCCCGAAAGAACCCCGCTCACGCGCCCCGAACCCGAAAGAACCGCCACAGGCTTCAGCTTCAGCCCAAGTTTGCTTGTGGGACAGCTGCCCATGACTGTAGAGCAGGCCTGAAAGCACCGTGATAGCCGTTGCCGCCGAACCCTGCATGCTGCTGCACCTGCTGCTGCTGCATGCCTGCAAACATTGTTGAAGGTGGCTCTGGGCTCATAGCCATGAGGTCGTCATCGTCATCACTGGATGACTCATCACCTGAATTGGTGTGACCAGAGTGACCGTGGCCGTTCATATCCTGTGGCTGCATCTGCTGCTGCTGCATGTGCGCCTGCTGGAAGTGATTGTGCAGGCCTGCTGGCTGCTCCTGCTGGGGGCTGCTGTGCGCCTGGGGGCTGCTGTGCTGTGCTGCCTGCTGTGGCGACTGCTGCTGCTGAGGCGAGTGCTGCTGCTGCTGCTGGATGGGTGAGTGCTGCTGTGCCTGCTGTTGGGGGCTGTGTACCTGTGGCACTGGGATCATCCCTGTAGGTGCCTGCTGCTGCTGCTGCTGCAGCTGCTGAGGCAACAGCAATCCACTCTGCTGCTGTTGCTGCTGGGGCAACAGCAATCCACTCTGCTGCTGTTGCTGAGGCATCAGCAACCCACTCTGCTGCTGTTGCTGCTGCGGCACCAGGAGCCCACCCTGCTGCTGCTGTTGTAACTGCATCTGCTGCTGCTGCTGAAGCTGCTGCTGCTGCAGCTGCATCTGCTGCTGCTGCATCTGCAGTAGGGCCTGGTGGTGGTGCTGCATCATAACCTGCATAGCATGTGCCATATGGTTGCTGGGCTTTGGCAAGCTGCCTCCAGCACTACCAGTGTTACTGTTCTGCCGGGGGCGCGGGGGAGGTGGAGGCATCCCTCCATGGCCTGCTGCAGGGACCGGCGCTGCTGCTGCTGGCGCTGGTGCTGCTGCTGGGGACGCCGCCGCGGCTGCTGCTGGTGCCAGTGCCGGCGGTGTGTTGCTGCTGCGCCGTGGGAAGACGTCTGCTGGCGTCTGCCCCATAATCATCATCTCTGCAGCAGACAGACAGGCAAGCAGGAGGCAGGTGTGGCCAGATGTATTGTGAGCCCTGCATACCTGTGCAGCAGCCACCTAGGAAAGGGCCCTGCCTGATCTTGGCACTTGCTGGCATTCCCGACTGAGCTCGCGTACGTGTTGAGAACTGTGTAGATGGGATCAATGTGTGGGGCCACAACAGCAGCAGCACCTGACGCCGGCAGTAGCATGGCAGACTTGCATCGCAGCAGAGTAGAGACAGCCTTGCATACATGGTGTTGCAACACTCCAGTGCCGCTACATCAAGTATGCAAGGCGGCTTCTGCTCTGCTGCGGTGCAAGTCTGCCATGCCCCTGGCATCAGGGGCTGCTGTTGTAAGTCACATGAGTCAGTGCTCAATGCAGGTGGGCATGACACCGCCATGCATGCCCCCAGGATCGCTTCCCCATAAATTGCATTGCCAAATCACCACTGAACACACAAGCAGATACATGCTGTCCTGATTGTGAGTGAGAAGTGAGTGATGCGAGCGTATTTGGTGTGATGACAATGAACGAGAGAGTGAGCAAGTGCTGAAAGAAAGGGTTTGTGTCATGGAGGCCCCCAACTTCCACCGATCTCACCTGTTTCCAGCTCGTCCTCATCCTCATCCTCTGCCAGGAAGGTGTGGGGGTGCGGCATCATCAGCTCCTGACGCAGACTGCCCATGTTCATGCTGTCAACTGCACGACAGGGTGACAGAGACACACAGAGGCAGAATGTTGATCCACACTCATGATGTCAACTGCAGATATTGACAGAGACTCAGGGAGGCAGAGTGTTTTGAAGGCAACAGAAGCACTACAGCCGGCATTCGCATACCCCTTTGCCTGCCGTCACTTTCAAACAGCTCCCATTGTGGGTGGCCGAGCACCACCAAACCACCACTAACTGGCACCACTAACTGCCCACGTCAAAGGCCATCAAACAACGTCCATGTGCCAACCCTTCCTGGTCCCGAAGCACACCCTGCCACTATCAATTCGCATTCTGTGCCATCCCTGAACTGCTGTCTGCTCCTTATTGCTCTGCCACAAGCCCATCCGCGTCTCACCTCCTGCCTCCATCAGCTGTGTGCACATGTCCACCATGTCCACCGAGCGCCCCATGGGTGGTGTGCTGCCAAAGATGCTGCCCAGCATCATCCCTGGGGAGCGCCCCATCGAGCCTGCAGGGGGCCACTCTGCCAGCCGCGCACCGCTGCTGCCCAGGAAGTGGTGCATGTGGTGCTGACCACCCAGCTGCACAGACAGCATGCGAACCACACAGCGCGTCATGATTCAGCACAGCCACAAACCCTGAGCCTTATAGCAGCACACCTGGTCAGTAAGGGCTTGACCCCGCTCTGTTTTGACCTAAGGTTGCTGTACCTGGTAACCACACCGCTCAAGCACATGCACTCAGACACAAGTCCAGCGGGGATCTTGGCACACGCCTGAAAGGAGAACTGCTTCTTGGAACACCAAACACTGCCTCCTTCCCCACCAGCACAACACAAAATCGGCCATGTAGATCAAGCATACGCAACACAAAAAGCAATCCAGGTGCTTCCAGAAGGAATAAGCCCTCGCTCACCATTGGACTGCTGTGGCCGTGCAGGTTCCCGCCAAAGTTGAGTGCATCTGTCACATGCATCGCCCCCGTGAGCTCCCCTGCCCCCAAACCCTTGTGGGGTTTGTGGATCAGGTGGTGGTCATCCATAGATGTGCCCATCAGCACGCCATGGCCCTCCAGCACTGCTGCTACTGCTGCAGAGGGCCCTGTAGGCCCGCTGGGGTTGGCGGGAACAATGCCTGGCTTGCGGAGCTTCTTCACACCCCCTGCCTTCACTGCTGCACGGCCCTTGCCTGCAGGAGAGCAAGGGATCACAAACAAGGAAGCAGCGGGTGCACTCAGCTTATAATGATTTGACAGCATGACACTTGTTTTGAGGAAAGTTGGCCAGGCGTGTCGGTTGTGTGCAAATACGATGCTGTCTTCTTCGACCAAGCAAGCAGGCAAAAACACAGCAGATGAGCACACACTGTGCTCTACAGGCATGGGCATGTGCATATGGCTGTCACTGCTCTGTACAACAAGGCACACCTCGGAGGCTGTCATATAGACAACCTGCTGGCACGGCCCCACCCACATGCCGATTGCCGACAATCAGCGGTCTGTGCTGACACCCCCCCCCCCAAGTGGTATGTGCTGACATCCTCGCAGGAACCACCTACCGTCGTTGATCAGGGCTGCTGCTGAGACTGCTGCTGGGTGGGGCATAGCACCAGGGTGCATGGCGCCTGGGTGCATGGCCCCGGGGTGCATTGCACCTGGGTGAACCATACCCTGCACTGCTGCCATAGCTGCTGGGTTTGCTGCTGCTGTTGATGCTGCTCCTGCATGCACCTTGCCCTTTTCCACGTCTGATTTCAGCAGCTTTTCCTTCTCTGCCCTGCAGTGGGCCTCCACCTGCGCATCAGCAAGCAGCATGGCAGGACACACACCAGCACACACTTGCGATGTTGCGACACACCAGCACACGGGGTGTCCTCAGAAACACACATCCCACTAATAGGGTGTCACTTGGTGAACTACGGTACCCACAGCGTAGGCCCCGTTAACAGAAAACGGGTGCAATAGGGGTGTGCTGGGGAGGCAGCAGCTGCGCAACTGCTAGCAGGAGATGCCAAGGGGCGCAGGAGGGCTGCAGGACTCCATTGCAGGTACACAGCGTCTTCACCAGCAGCACCAGGCATGCAGGCACACACACCTGCATGGCTGACATCTCCTCTGGTAGTGGGAAGTTGCAGCGGGCCTGGGGGCCACGGATGGCACGCGCTGCTGCATCGTACGCCCTTGCTGCTTCCTCTGCTGTGTCAAAGGTACCCAGCCAACTGCAGGAGCACCAAACATATGGAAGTATACACAGCAACAGGCACAGTGCGTCTTGAAAGGCGCAAATAGCAAGCTCTTGTGCTGTGCTGGGGTGGATGTTTGTAACCCCTGCGGGCAGTTGCTTTGCAGGACAAAAGACACCAGCTGCCTGCACGGGCGGGAACTGAACTGCATGCATATGGTAGTCCATGCGAGGGGCGCCCAGCAGTCCAAGCTCCCTACCGCCTAGCTCCAACTGTGGGGTCCCGAATCTCTGCTGCCCACTTGCCCCAGGGCCGCTGGCGCACCCCCCTGTACGTTTTGTTCTTGCCCTTAGAAACAACAACCGCAGGGGGCACGCCCGAAGGCACCATGGTGTTGCCTGATGCCTTGGCAGCTGCTGATGAGGCCTCAGCCTGTACAGATACATGTACAAAGTCTCAGAAACGGCTGTGCAAGGGCACACACTGCTGCTGTTGCCATGGCAGCAGTGCTGCTATTGATCAGTGCTGCTGCTGCCAAACCTGCAACCCCGGCCGATACAGGCGCAGGATGTGCAGGCAAAGCGTGAAACGATATGCTGTTTTCATACCTGCTCAACCATCATGCCCGGGCCGGGAAGCATTAAGCCATGCGGGAGGGCACCCAGGGGGGAAGGGATCGTTGTTGCTGTCGCAGTTGCTGCCACAGGAATCAGCAGTGACGGGCCCTCAGGCTCGCTCTGGCCGATAAGCATCTGCTGTGACGCGCTGCGCTGCATTCCAGTCTGGCTTGCACTTTCTGAACTGGGCTGAGAGAGAATCGGCATTTGTGGTGCCCCGTGGGACAATACCGTCGCCATTCACCCTATAAGACGCTGATATCCTGGCTCAACTCAAGCTTCAAGGCAAGCTGCGCGATTTCAGCGGTGGTGCTGCGTTGGCACTTTGCTGTTGAAAACTGAAACTGTCTCAAGATGGCGCAGAGCGATATTTCGAGCTGGTGTAACAAGAGCGAGCAAAAGAGGGAGCCTCAGCAGACGAGGCGAAGGGGGTACCCCAAACCTCTTTCTGATGATGAAGAAGACTGAAGACAGACATGTGCTGTGGTCAAGGAGGGGGGAGTATGCCGTGAGCGAAGAAATTTTCAAATAATGGGCTTTGTGGGCAACGTCTGAGGTGCTTGCTCTGCATCTGCTGGGCAGATTTGTGTGGAAAGCAAGGAAAGCGGCAAGGAACCTGGCAACTGTATATACACAAGGCGCTGTGATTTTCTCGTCCACACAGCTGCATAATCAGGTCCATACTGCTGAGGTGTCATATTCTCAGGTGGTTGCAGCTGTAGTCATGGTCAGTGCTGGCTGTACCAAGCATCTGAACTTGGCAAAGCACCTTTTATTCTGCACTCAGTGCTGACCTCGAGTTTCAAGGGGTGGGGTGAATGCTTGCCTCACCACTGGATCAATTGAATGCACACTTGATCTGCCTGCTGCAAAGCAAGCAAAGCGCCCCACCCGTCCTCTTCTGTCTTTGAACTAATCAAGTTCTCACCTTGCAATCAGATTACGTACGTACCAGCTGTGTCTAGCTCCCTCCAGCCTGACCCACTGCTCCCTCCACTCCACACCACCACAACATGACCCGCAAGCAGCGCAGCCAGGCAGGTCGCAACATAACCTACGATCTGTCAAACCCAAGGAACATCGCCGCCTTCGAGGCTCTCTTAGAAGATGAGGACCAGGAGCAGGACAGCACCAGCTCCAAGCCCAACAGCAAGGCCAACAGGCAACAGCAACCCGGCCACAAGAAGAAGCGGGAAAAGGAAAAGTTTTTCATGCTTCGCCATGGGGCCGTTGCTGACGATGGTTCAACACCAGCAGCAGCACAGGCCGCACAGCAGCAGCAGCCAGTCAGCCAGCAGGAGCAGATCCAGCAGCTGCTGGACATGTTTGAAGGGGCAGCGGACAGGTCCCTCGTGACGGATGTCTTCCATGCTTCAGGGTGCAATTTGGAGGCAGCAGCAGATGCCTTGTTTGGCCTGTTGGGTGGAGCAGGAGGAGGCAGCGAGCCTGCAGGCAAGTATGCAGTGGGAAAGCCAGCCAACAGGAAAGGTATAAAGAAGGCGTTGCCTTGCACAGCCCATGTTTTTATTGGTTGCTTGTTGTCAAGTAAGTCGTTGAGAATGGCGCCGTGGACAGCAGACTTTGAGAATGGCGCCGTGGACAGCAGCAGAAGGAGTCATGAACCTCGCATGCTCGGATAACCAAGAGACATGAACCCCTGTCACCCAACGCTTCATGGCAATGCAGAGTTATGATCAGCTGGACCTCCCGCTGCAATGAGGCTTGCAGTCACTGCAAGCCACTGAGTGGGGAATTCAGCTGATCATAATCCTGCATTGTGATGAAGCGTGGGGTGACGGGGGTTGATGGATCTGGGCTATCCTGTTGATGAGGTTGCACGGGGCACTGCTAGCAGAGGTGTATGCTGGGTGCTAGCACGTATGGCCGGTCAGATGCAGTCTGCCCTGCCCCCCCCCCCCTTACTCAACACATAATGCATTCTCGTTGTGCGTCATGCAACGCCACATGTGTTGTGGCTGCAGTGCATGCTTTCACCTGTGGGTGTCAGCAGGACCCTTCCCCCCAACCTTCACCATAACAACAGTAATTAACAACAGTCATCAGAGGAATGCATTATAATGCATTCCTGCCTTGCATTTCACAGTGCCACATGCATCGTGGCTACTACACTTCATGAGTTCATCACCAAGCTAGTGCAAGCGGTGTGAAGGCCCTATCCAAGAGGCGCAGAGGAGCAACATGCATGTGTTTGTTGTCCTTGTCTGACCTTCCCCCTGACCCCCCCCCCACTAGGCCCACTTGCAGAGTCACCAGCAGCAGCAGCAGCAGCAGGACTCTCCTCCTCCTCATCATCAGCATCAGCAGCATCTCGTGCTGCTGCAGCAGCTCTGTCTCGCCAGCAGCAACAGCAGCAGCAAGAGGCCACTACAGCAGCAGCAGCAGCAGTGAGCTGGTGTGACCTCCCCCCTGACATCCGCAGCACCATCCTGAGCCAGCTGACCCCCCAGGATTTGGCCAGGGCAGCTAGCACCTGTGGGGAGTTCAGGGACTGGGCCAACGCAATGAGGGCACACGTGAGTGGGAGGGCGTGTGGGAAGGGAGGGGGGGGGCGTATGTGGTGTGTGGAAGGGGGGGGGGTCACGAGCACGTTGGGCCAGTATTGATGATAGGGCGGGTTGTGAGCGTGCCCGGTGTCTGTGTGTGTGTGGGGGGGGGAGGGGGGTGCATGGGGGGGGGGGGGGGGTTCATCATGTGACATTAGGGTTGACCAACATTACTCAACTGCGGAAAGGTACATCTGCGGCTGCAAGGGCCTTTGCGCCGGCCGTGCCCTTGGGAGGGAGTGGGAGGGAGGGAGGGAGGGAGGGAGGACGAGAGAGGAGGGAGGCAGGTAAGGAGGATTGAGCAACAGAGGGTGGAAAGGAAAGAGGGAGAGGGGAGGAGAAGATGGCGGGAGGAAAGGAGGAAGGAGAGGAGGGAGGCAGGGTGTTTTCCTGTGGCTCCTGTGCATGCACTTGTTGTACAGCCAGCCAATGACTCCCATGCACAGCAGGTTTTGGGAGCTTTGTGTGTTCCGCATGCAGAGCACTCAGAACCTTCTGTGCCTGGGAGTCAGTGGTGGGCTGTATGACGACTGTATGCACACAAGCTACAGAGGCACTCTACTGTACTACCCCTCCTCACACATACACTTCCCTCTCATGTACCTTGAATCACTTTACTACCATAGTGGTATAGTATGTACGCTAGCACCATAGTGTTTATCGTAGGGTTATGGCATAAGTTTGTGCATGTTCGCCGTCGAGCGTTGGGCCCCTGGTCTGAGGCACAGCTGCATGCAGGGCATGGTGTCAGGCCACTGCTTTTTTCCGCATGTGTCGTATCCCCCCACTTCAACACATGAATAACACACATGCACGCACACACACCCCTCTGTCCCTCCAACAACCCCCCCTCAGGATCGCCGCCTTGTGTGGGCCCCTGGCCTAAGCTACAGCTGCCTCAAAGGCATGGTGTCCAGCCTCGGGTTTTCGCACGTGCTGTGCCGCCCCCCCTCACCCCCCCCCCCCCAATAAGATATAGTGTATCACACACACGTACACAAGCACAGGCCGTCCCTCCTTGTTGCCCCCCATCCTCACACACCCACACACGCCCTCAGGTTCGCCGCCTTGTGCTTGCCCCTGGTCTGAGCTACAGCTGCCTGAAGGGCATGGTGTCCAGCCATGTGTCAGCAGGGGTCATGGACTTCACCAGGTTTGAGCGACACATCGCACGACAAGACCCCAAGGAGCTGCTGCCACAGGTGATTGAGTTTGAGGCTTGGGTTGATGGTGTATGGTACGGCGTAGGGTTCAGGGGGTAGGGTCAGGGTTTAGCCGCCTTTGGAAGGTGGGAAGCAGGGGTGTCCTGGTTTAGGGCGAAGGTTTGAACGACATGTTGTGTCAGCAGGGGTGATGGACTTCACCAGGTTTGAACGACACGTCGCACGACAAGATTTTTAGGAACTGCTGCCACAGGTGAATGATGTCAAGGGTTCAGGGGGTGTAGTTTGTGGTAGGGTTCAGGAGATGGTTCAGGGGTAGGCATGTGGGTTCACCAGGTGTGAACGGCACATCGCACGACAAGACCCCAAGGAGCTGCTGCCATAGGTGATTGGTGTCAAGGGTTCAGGGGGTAGGGTTTGTGGTAGGGTTCAGGGGGTAGGGTTCCAGGGAGTAGGGTTCATCAGGTTTGAGCGGCACATCGCACGACAAGACCCCAAGGAGCTGCTGCCATAGGTGATTGATGTCAAGGGTTCAGGGGGTGAGGTTTGTGGTAGGGTTCAGGGGATGGTTTAGGGGCAGGCATGTGGGTTCACCAGGTTTGAGCGGCACATCGCACGACAAGACCCCAAGGAGCTGCTGCCATAGGTGGCCGGGATCGAGGGTTTAGGTTTCAGGATTTAGGGTGTTCTGGGATTGAGGGTTCAAATTCACGATGTCGGGTGTAGGGAGGTCAAGGGTTCGGGTCTTAGGTGTTTCGGTTCCTGGTTTATCGGGTGCAGGTGTAGGGTATGGGGTAAGGTTCAGGGATAAGATTTTGTGCAAATGGGTGGGACCCCAGAACTGGCGCCTTGCTGCTGCTGCTGTCACTGTTGCTGTTACTGCTGCTGCAGGTTGTTGCTCTGCAGAAGCAGGAGGCTGAGGCTGCCCTGTTCCAGGGTCTGCTGGCTGTGGCTGAGGGCTCCACCGCTCCCTGCCGCACACTGCCTGTCACGGGCCTGGTGCTGAGGGGGCTGGCAGGGCTCACTGACAGGGTGCTGGCTGAGGCACTGCAGAGCATGAAGGGACTCAGGTGTGTGTGTGTGGGGGGGGGGGTCGTCTGGTGGTTGGTTGGGGAGAGGGAGGGGGGGCGTGGTGTTTGTATGTGTCAGCAGAGGGAGTGCACGTGTGACAGCGTGTGTAGCGCGTGCGCGGGGGGAGGGGGGGCTTTGGGGGGGGGTCATGCTGACAGGGTGCTGGCAGAGGCACTGCAGAGCAAAGGGACTCAGGTGGAGGGGGGGGGGTGCCTTCGGTTGGTTGGTGTGGGAGGGGGAGGGGGAGGGGGGAGGGATGTTTGTCACACACACACACAATTGTATGTGATAGGGTGTGTTGTGACGCCCTGGTGCAGTTGCAGTGGGCGCGCCAGCATCTGAGAGTGTGTGTGTGTGTGGGGGGGGGGGGGGGGGGCTGGGTCGGGTCGGGAAGGGGGGGGTCCTCATTGACAGGGTCTGGCAGAGGCACTGCAGAGCATGAAGGGACTCAGGTGGGTTTGGGTGGGTGTGTGGGTGGGTGGGGGGGGGTGTCTTGTGTTGGTAGTTATGGGGGTGTGGGTGAGATCTGGTGTTTGTAACTGTGGCAGCGTGTGTGTTGTGACGTCAGGGGGATGTCAGGTCAGTTTGGCTCCGGGGGGCGCAAGGGAAGGAGGGACGGTTCACGGACAGGGTGCATCTGGCAGACGTGCTGCAGAGCATGAATGGACTCAGGCGGGAAGGGGGGGGCTGTTGATGTAGCGGCGCTTCTGATGTTCTAGCATTCAACTCTGCCTGCCTGTCCTTGTATGTGTCCAGGTCTCTTGACATCAGCCACTGCCCCAACATCACCAACAAGTCCCTCTACGTCATTGCAAAGTACAAAGCAACACAGGGACTCGACACACAGCACACACAACAGCAGCAGCAGCCGCAGCAGCAAGCTCTGGTGCAACCCACACAGCAGCAGCAGCAGCAGGGCCCTCAGGGTTTTGAGCAGGGAGTGCAACAGGGCAGCAGGGACAGTGGGCAGGAGCAGCAGCAGGAGGAAGGAAATGAGGAGGAGGAGCAAGAGTTTGTGTATGGCTGGGCAAGCAGCAGCAGCAGCAGCGATGATGAGGATGATGGTAGTGACACCGGCAGTGACGCTGCTGATGACGACGGTGATGGTGTTGATGGGCCAGCAGCAGATGCTGCTGCCGCTGCTGCTGCTGAGGCTGCTGACAACTCTTCAGATGCAACCAAACAGCAGCAGCAGCAGCAGGTGCAGGACACATCCAGTCAGAATGTGATCATCAATAACAGCAGCGGTGGCAGCAGCAGCAGCGGCGGCCGTCAAGGTTTGTCATCCACAGCAGCAGGCACAGTCGGTCGGCAGCTGGCAGCTCTGCAGATCCAGGCCAGTCTGTTCCACCAGGCCCCCACCAACCCCCAGGCTACCCTGGTGGGGGCTGAGGGGGAGGTTGGTGGGGGTGAGGGGGAGGAAACATCAATGCTGGCAGCGGGTGGTGATGGTTCAGCTGGTGGTGTGGGGCTGCAGGAGCTGAGGCTGACAGGACACAGGTGAGCTGGTGTCTGCTTTGGTTTCGGCATAGTCAAGATTTAGGCCAGTCGGGGGGGGGGTGTTTTCCACCATGCCCCACCACACCCCCAGGCTACTCTGGTGGGGGTTGAGGGGGAGGTTGGTGGGGGTGAGGGGGAGGAGGGAGAGGGGGCAGCAGTGCTGGCAGCAGCTGGTGGTGGTGGTGATGGTACGGCTGGTGGTGTGGGGCTACAGGAGCTGCGGTTGGCAGGACAGAGGTGGGTGGTGTCTGCTTGCGCCCTGTGCTGTGGTTTGTGGGTTTTGACTCAGGGCTGTTGAAGGGGGGGGCAGGAGCGCAGGAGTGAGGGGAGTGATGGTGAAGTGTCGGCAGCGATTGGCAGTGGTGAAGGTTCGGCTGGTGGAGTGGGGCTGCATGAGCTGAGGTGAGGTGGGCGGGACACAGGTGAGGAAGACTCTGCTTATGCATTGTGGAGGGCAGCACTGCAGATGCTGGCCAGTCTGTTCCACCAGCCCCACCACACCCCAGGCTACCTTAGTTGGGGCAGAGGGGGAGGTTGGTGGGGGGGAGGGGGAGGGAGAGGGGTCAGCGATGATGATGGCAGCAGGCAGTGGTGTTGGTGGTGATGATTGGCTGGTGTGGGGCTGAAGGAGCTGCGGTTGGCAGGACACAGGTGAGAAAGACTCCCCCGCTTGTGCCTTGGTGTGTTGTGTGGCTAAGGTGTTCTTGCATGTGGATGCTGTTAGTGTTTTGGTGGATTTGGGGGGGGGGGTGAGGGTGAGGGTGAGGGGGCAGCAGAGGTGGCAGCGGCTGGCAGTGGTGGTGACGGTTTGGCTCATGGTGTGGGCCTACAGGAGCTGAGGCTGGCAGGACATAGGTAAGATGGTGTCTGGTGTTGCTGCTGCTGCTGCTGCTGATGCTGATGCTGCTGCAGGCACCTGTGTGATGATGGGTTGCGTGTTGTCCTTCAGCACCCCGGCATCAAGCACTCACTGGCCAAGCTGGACATCACTAACTGCAAGGGACTCACAGCAGCAGGACTGGTGCTGCCACCACTGGTGCGTTTTGTTTGTTTGGCATAGAGGATACATGTGTAGCTAGCATGTAGTGAACATGTCAGTCACTGTGTGTCGACAGAGGGAGTACTTGGATACATGCAAGCTCACTAAGACTGTCCTACTGTGTGTGGGGGGGGGGGGGTAAGGAGGAGGCTTGAATTGCTGCAGGAACATTATCTTGTTGTGGTGATTGGACAAGTAGATGCAGTGAAAAGTGCACGTGGCTGCTGGCTTCTTTTTCCCCATTCGCTGCACCTCTCCCTGGCCTCCTCAATTTCACTACCCTCTCGCATTTACCCCCCCCCCCCAGGGTGTGTTGCGTGAGCTGAAGGCATGTCGTGTGTCAGGGCTGAAGCAGTTGGTGCTGCACATGCCTGCCACACACCCATGGCCACCCTGGAGCTGTCTGGCTGTGCCTACCTACAGGTACGTTGGACTGATGCATGTTTCACACCCGCTTTTTGCACCATGCAGGTGTTTGTGTGTGTGTGGGGGGGGGGGGGGGCGTTGTTGAGGGGGGATGTTGATGATCAGAGGCGAGGGGTGGTGTAAGCCTTGCCTTTTCATGCATGTTCCAAGTATAATAGGCAAGTGGCTGTCTGTGAAGAAGTGTGTAAACACTGTGATTCCTCCCTTTTTTTGGTATGCCACCATGCAGGTTATTGACCTGAACCTGGCTGGGCTGACCAGCCTGAATGCCAGCAGCTGCAGATCACTCTACAGGGTGAGACTCAGGTGAGGCGACTGTGTGTGTGGGGGGGGGGGGGAGGTGTAGAGCTGCATGTGTGTGCAGGGGGACGGTGAGAGTAATGGTTGGGATGTATCTGCATGGGAGTGTGTGTCAGTGGTTGGGGGTGGAGGGAGGGAGGGAGCCAGGGGTCAGTGGCTGCAGGTTACTCTACAAGGTGAGGCTCTAGTGAGGCGACGGTGCGGGTGTGTGGGGGGGGGGGGGGAGGGGGTAGCTGCATGTCTGTACAAGGGGGGGGGGGATCTATCTGCATTCAAGTTTTGAAAAATGGGGTGTGAGCCCGCTGCCGCTGCTTCGGTTGCGACTGCTCATAGTCTGCTGTTTTGTGTCGGCAGAGGGAGTGCATGCGTGTGCAGGCATGCTTACTAGAATCCGTCCCACAGGGTTAGTCAACCAATGACGTTGGTACAGAGAGCCAGGGTGATTCCCTGCGGTAAACACAGGTGAAGTAAGACATATGTGTGTGGAGGGGGGGGGGAGAGGGTCTGGCAAGATGAGAAGCAAAAGCGATGCAAAGTGGGACTCAATGGGGCTGTGGTGAACAGCAAAGAGGGTTGAGTCCGACAGGCTGCACGTGATGTCACGCCACCTGCGCCAGTCCCCAAGTCATGGCTGCTGCCTTGCGCACCAACATGACATGCTGCTGCTTGCTGCTGCTGCTGTGTTGCAGGTGCCCTTCCCTTGTGAGCTGCAGCCTGGCCCAGTGTGGGATGTTGTTTGATTTCCATGAGGACGCATGGCAGGTATGAATGCAGCAGCAGCAGCAGCACGTGCTAGACATGCACACTCCTCTGAGCGTCAACTAGCGCCAGTGGTTCTCCAAAGGCATATTTACTTATAAGTTTACCTACTTACAGCAGCTCGCCAGGGGGCTTTGGCAGCAGGAGCAACAGCGATGTGGGGGCGCAGCATGAATGTGTGTGGAGGGGTGAGACCTTCAGGCATCTGGCCAGCAGCACAACATGCACACCCACCGGTCACCTCTGCCACATACAGAACATCAGCGGAAGGTGTGTGTTTGTGGGGGCGGGGGGGCGACTGTGGGCATGTGGCCAGCAGCACTAACATGCACACCCAGCGGCGCCCTCTATACCACATACAGTACATCACCTGTTGACGACATTGATTTCAACTGTGACGTTTGTTTTGTATAACATGCTGCCGTACTTATTACTTCTGCTGCCCTTGTGTTGTTGATCACAGGTTCCCTCCCTGCAGCAGTTGAACCTGTTTGGGTGTCGCCGTGCATCAGGCGCCCAGCTGCAGGTTGTACTGGACAGGCTGCCTGCACTGCAGTGGATCAGCCTCAACGGCTGCCATGGCATCAACACACTACACCTCACACGTGAGCACAGCATAGCACAGCATAGCATAGCACAGCTGCAGGTTGTGCTGGACAGGCTGCCTGCACTGCAGTGGATCAGCCTCGATGGCTGCCACGGCATCAACACACTACACCTGACACGTGAGCAAAGCACAGCATAGCATCGCACAGCACAGCACCTGACGCCCATGTCCTGCTGCCGCGTCCTCTGCAGCTGTTATAAAAATCTCAACTTTTCAAAGGTGAACCAGCAGCTCCAGAGGCACAGCTGGCAGGTTGGCATCGCATGCCGGCTGCTTTTGGCCAAAGGGCATGTGCACATGTTTATGGTTGTCACCCACTCTGCACTACCCCAAAATAGGAGTGAAGTGGTAATGTCAAGCCCAGCAGCAACACGGTCTTGCTTTTGCCCGCCTCTTTTGCTACGGCAGCCCACGCACAAACCTATGCATTTATTGCAGCTCAAAACCTGGCACACAGGCGCCCGCCCTGCTTGATCCTTTTCCTTGCACTGCCAGTAGCATGTACACCTCCACCCCTGAAACTCACCCTACCCCCTACCTACTGCAAGGCATATACTACAATGATTACAACTCCCGACCCCCCAATCTGCTCTCTGTCGTGTCCCACACCCTCCCCACAGGCAATCTGGAGCTCCAGAGTGTGGATGTGTCAGGCTGCCGCTTCCTGTCAGCGCTAAGTTGTGCCAGCCCCACCCTGCAGCAGCTGACAGCTGCCTCCTGCTCCCGCCTCTCCAGCCTCACCCTAGGCAGCAACAGCATGCGGACCCTACTGCTGCCTAACTGCAGGCAGCTCTCACACGTACATGTCAGCACACCAGCACCCCCTGCGGAGGGCAGTGGGGTGGAGGGGGGAGAAGGGGAGGGTGGTGGCAGGGGGCGTGGGGCGAGGGGGAGTGGCGTGGTGTTGGATACGAAGGGGTGTGTGGGGTTGACAGGGGAGGCACGGGGGAGGCTTGCAGCTGCTATGGCAGCTGGGCGGTAGGGGAGTCGATGGCTTCTACCTTTGGGAAGGAGGGAGGCAGGGGGTGCACAAGTGTACACGTTCGCTGCTGGGCGGTGCTGTCTTTTGGGTCATGCATAACGATGTATTGATAGGGGCGCAGAAACGAGGCCGTCGGGGAAGTGGTGTCACAACGGCGTTTGATTGGTGTGCATGGGAGGGCCGTGTGTGAAGCAGCAAGGGGATGAGCAGCATTTGTCAATTTAGCACTCTTCCTGTCAACTAGTAGTAGTCAGTGCAGCTGACTGTTGCAGGCAAAACGTGTGAAGGCCATGCTGTGCATGTTGAGGTGCAAAGCTTGACCTGCGGCACAGACATGACATGTGCGGCAGTTGCTTTGGACCTTTTTGGTTGGTTGAATTGTGACATAAAGATTGAATTGTTGAATTGTAACATATAGGTTGATCTGGGCAATGTTGCAGTACAGGCACACTTTGCGGCCCAGCAAACCCTGACTGCTACATCTGTACTTGTACTTTGCTGCAATCTAGCAATGATCCAGGGGGGGTAGCACACTGGTGCTTACATGTCAGCAACAGTCCAAATGCTGGCAGATGCAAGAACACCCGCACTGCTTTATTGTCATGGCACAGCAAGCAAAGTAATGCCAAGCAGAAACACAGTCAAGCAGTAAGATGTCCAGTCCGATGGCGGCTGAATGAGTCAATTGCCATCGAAAACTGAAACTACGTTGACTGGTGATTCCAGTCAACAGTGTGCCGCCACTGTGCTCACACGGCACATGAGAGATCAGCAGCGTTACTGCAACCGCTCTACAGTCACTGTAGACCGCTTGCATCTTGATGTATTACTTCTACTAAACTGGGGCAGGGCCACACCTGAGAGCCCTTTCTGGAGCCAACCTAGGCATAGGACCAAACCACAGACAAGGATACACATCACGCGCATCATGATCCGCTGGTAAAGTACTGAAAATAGGATGTACACCAAATGTACACCACGTACGCAATTCACTACTGGGGTTTGGCCACTCACAAAGTCACTCAGGCTGTTGGCCTCGCATAAGGATATATCTGTCAACTGTAAATTATCACACAGATACTTAAACCATGACACCATCAGGTTGAATTAGAGGATATAGAGGAACTCCCTGAAATTTTACTAAATATCATACATAATTATCGACAACTTGTCAAGGCTTACTCAGGCCCTGACCGACCGCGCACACCACACACCACCAAAGGAATGATGCACAAGATCGTCACACAGTCACTGACAACGGGGCCCGTTGAAGTATCAGTACATGAAGTACCAGCCTCGCAAGCAGGTGCAAATTCTTGTCATCGCAGTTGTGCAGTTAGCAAAAGCTGCAGCCATGGTTGGGGGTGGCAGTGCTGCTCTTGCACAATTGTGCTGGCCGCGACACCTTGTTGCTGAAGGGTTTGAAACCTTTGAAAAGAAGTGGGTTTGGTCTGCACGCGCATGCCATGTTGGCGCGCCGCAGCCGCTATACGACGACAACAATCATGCAGATGCAGACTCCCACACAACGGGTTGTTGGCACCAGCAAGCAACACGCCACCCGCATGGCACAGACTCTTGGCAGTTTGCCAGCGATGACAGTCAACTTGACGTCACACTGTTGGCCCTACTGACAGTCTCCCTCCTTTGAAGTGGATGAAGTGAGGGATAGGACAAGGCAGGCCACATCAGGCCGGCAAGAAAAACATGCAGGCGAATGCAGTACCTGCCACAATCAGGCAATGCGGCAATGTGCCCAGGGAGCGCCTTGTGCAATACTTGACTGAATTTCGGACGCCAAGCGCAGGGTTGTCCGCACAATGCAACAATCTGACTGCCAACGCAACAACATGCTGCATGCAGTCAGCGACAGTGCTTCCTTTGCAGGCACAGCATGCAAAGCACAGAACCAGCATCACGAAAAAGCAATAGCAACTACTTATCTTCCGGCAGCAATGTGGCTCTCTGTCACGGTACCATACTGGGACAGTGAAGAGAGTGTTGGGCGGTTGTTGACAGACAACGCTGCATGCTTCTGCACATTGGTAGCTGCTTGCAAGGTGTTGCCAAACAGCTGCAAGGGCACAAGCTCACAAACTTGGCCAAGCCAACAAACAAGTGCAACACCAGGTAGGCAAGGCCATTGTGTGGTGACTGTGGCCACATGCGACAGCCCCCCCCCCCTCAAAAACACCATGTAAACTACATTCAGTAGGCGACAAAACAGTAGTAGGCGGGACAGCAGGGTCGATTCAAATCCAGGCAGCCTGGACGCGGGACCCAGCATCATTCTGCACATGCAAAAGCCTGCCCGGCCAGGTGACCACCTTCACCGTGCCACGAAGGGCAATGGCAGACAGCGGCAGGTGCACTCAAAAGGTCAGCTGCTGTTGAACAGAACAGGGCAGTGCGTGACAGTGCGAATCTGCCTGCACATTGCATGGTGTGCTCAACAATTCCTCAGTGCCGTCAAGTGCTGTGGTACAACCCTAACAGGGGTTTCACCTGCACTGCTATGGCATAGCAGGAATACCATCGCCAAAGCCTAAGGCATGGATGCTTCTCCTTCAAGGCGTGTCCAGTATCAGTAGACTCCACTAAAACTGCAGTCAAACCAGAACGGGCAATGCGTGCAACAGGTCGACCCAAAAACAGGGCCACGTATGCAGTACAGCGGAAAACCTCCAACGCCTACAGGCAGATGGTGCGTGCAGGCACACACATCTCATGCCTATGAATCACTCTGACAAATAGCAACCAACCTCACATGTCAACCAACACGTGCAATCCAGATACGCTCCAACGTCTCCCATTGCAGGAACCCAGCAACAAGCAGCAGCCTGGCGGTAAGCAGGGGCAAACACAGCCACCCCCCTCTCACGCTGCGTAGGCAGTACAGCATCTCAAAAAGGCTCCAATGTGGGCCCCACGGCTCAGACTGCCATCATTGGACATGATGACTTGACCAGCCAACAGCACTGCCGGGCACAACCGTTGTGGGCCACACCTTGCTGGCAAGTACCCAGCTCAGACAAAGGCAAGTACCCAGCGCAGACACAGGAACCAATTAGTTCCTTGCAACTGTCTGAGGGCCACTCGCTTGGCGCGTACAACAAAGCGCACCAGCTGGCCCTGATTGTTGTCACGTTGTCACTAATTCTGCAGGCCTAGCGAAGCAGCAGCGTGACTGCGCACTGGCAGCCAGCTGGATCTAGGCGCCTCTCCTCACAAATAACACCGGACTAACTCTCATACACACATCCTGCTGACACTGCCAGCACACGCAATGTGCGAGATGCCAGCCCATGCAGTGCTCGTGCAAGCACCCTCACTCCTACTGCAAGCCCTGTGTGAGGCTTGAGTGCAACGCTGGATCCTCGTGCTAGCACACTCACCGCCACTGCAGCCACACTCACTGCCAGTGCAGGCACCCTCATTAATCACTGGCAGTGCCTTCATCCTCAGCACTGGTGCCAGCACTCCCGAGTGGGCCTCAGTGTGCCTTGATGGTCATCCTGTGCGCACACTCACTCCTTCCGTGTGCGCACACTCAGCCCTCATGCCAGCCCGCACGGTGCTGAGCCTCAGAGCTGGTGTCACTGACACCCTCAGTGAGCCTTGATGGTTACCCTGTGCTGCAGCAGGCCTGCCAGCACGGTGCTTGCTTGAGCAGGCACACTCACTGCCAGTGCCAGCCTCCTCAGCGCTGGTCACCAGTGCTGGGCCAGCACTCCCGGGTGGGCCGCCCACTACAGTCTAGTGAGCCTTGATGGTCATCCTGTGCTGCAGCAGGCCTGCCAGCACGTTGTAGGCCTCCTGCGCTGCCTTACGGTTGAGCCTGATGGAGCGGCGAGTGCTGGACATCTTGGGGCGCCACCAGGAGCCGGCAGACCAGTCCAGGATGGCGGCGTGGTGGCGGGAGAAGTTCAGGGTCAGCATGCCGCCCCTGCAGGAAGCGGACGCAGGAGAGTGCATGTGTGGATTCAAATTCATTCAAACGTTCAAACGTTTAAACGATATGTTGGTCAGATGAAAGGGGCTACTTTGGGCTGCGGCAGTATAGTCACAAGATATGAGGTTCACCCGGTTCATGACCTGTGGGCAATGCAAATGTTATGTGGCAGTTGTATCCATGCAACATCAAGTTGTGAGCCCCCGGGCCCTCCATGAGGCTGTTATGAGGCACAAAAAGACACTCAGTGACAACAAGACACTCAGTCTGATCAGACTTATGAGTCCGGCGGCCTGACATGCACATCGGCCGTTCTGCCATCAGTGATACAGTCCAAGGGTGCAATCTTTGGTGGTGTAATCGCAGGAAGCGTGCCACCAAATCATTTGCGCCCTTGCACTGAATCAGCACGGCCTTTGTGCATGTCAGGCCAGCGTCAGGCATGTCAGGCCAGGGGTCCTTGCTGAAAGGCAGTTGATAGAGATGGTTGCACCATGTGTATTTCAAGCCATTAAGTGCATAGTGCCAGGGGCAGGGTGTCCCAGGCATCATGCACAGCATGGTTTGGCATACACGTGGTTCTGCGGCAGAGTTCACTGCAGCTGTGGCAGCCATCCTTACCTGCGGATGGTCTTCACAACAAACAGCACGAGGAGACCCAGGCCTGCGTGCAGCAGCAGTTTTAATTGAGTCAGTCCATTGCACCGTGCGGCATACTGGCCGAAACTGTGACACTGTGCCAGTCAAGCGGTCCTTGGTGATCATCACCACGGTGGGCCCATGCTGCAGACAAGCATCAGTCACTGACAGCCGGACTGCCAGTGGTGGTCAGCCATGCTGCATGATAGGTTCTTGGTGCATGAAGCCACCAGTGACTGGCATGCCTTGCATAGGCTGTGCACACAGCGCCTCTGATGCTGCCTAATGGCGCACCTATTAGATAACCAAAGAAGGCAATTGTGCCTCCGAGCTGCCAGGCAGCCACTGTAGCAGCGGGCCGTTCACAGCATGCCATGTGCGAGCGCATGCAGCATACCCAAACATCACCTCCATGGGGGTATTGATGCAAGACTGACGAAATCAAGCTCACCAGCGAACAGCATGACGATGCCGACGGCCAGGAAGATAGGGAACTGTGAGCTGCTGCTCATCATGAGCTTCCGGCCGAACTGGGAAGCGTAGGCATACAGGCTTGACACATCACCCGCGCCCCTCTGTGCAAGCTTGTTGGGGTTGATGGTGTCAGCCACTGCCAGCAGTGCTGCTCCCACAATGAGGCAGGCGAGGCCCAAAAAGAACCACAGCCAGTTGATGGCGTAGCCGATGGTCATGAACTGCAGACAGACAGACAGACAGGCAGGCAGGCAGGCAGGCAGGCGTCATGCTTCAGGTTGACGCTACAGCAGGTAGGTGTACGGATGAGCTGTACTACAACCTGTACCAAGATCTCTAGAGCCAGTAGCTCTGTTTGTGTGTCAAGAAAGTAAGTCGTTGACCAAGCAGTAACAACAAGCACAACACACACATAACATCTCCAACAGAAAGTGGTGGTTCAGAGCCCCCAGCACATGTTCACCCGTCCCCACCCCACATCAGCCACACTGGTCACATTGTCCCCGGGTCTGCAACCCGACAGGCTGACAGGGGCAACCCGCAGCTGCGCAGTTGCTACCCTGCCCCCTGGGCCCTGACTACATGGACATAGAGCCCAGCAGCAGGAGTCGGGACAGTGCGCCCCGGCATGCATAGCCGGTTGCCGCTGCAATTACAGCACGGCATGCCGTGTGCGTCGACATGAGATGACAGACAGGAGTTGGGCATGAGGTTGTCATCATAACCACCACTAAACACTGCACCACACTGATCATGCTGATGACGGCAAGTTTCCAATCATCCTGATTCTATCCACACGATACACAATACTCATTGAGCTGATGTCAGAGGCAATGTTCCACCGATGCCACGCCATAGCGGCTTGGCTGGATAGGCACATTGCCTTGGTTCAGTGCAGTCTATGCAGCATGCTGTGGGCACAGGCACTGGCACTGGAACGGGCACCGGCACCGGCACCGGCACCGGCACCGGCACCGGCACCGGCACCGGCACCGGCACCGGCACCGGCACCGGCACCGGCACCGGCACCGGCACCGGCACCGGCACCGGCACCGGCACCGGCACCGGCACCGGCACCGGCACCGGCACCGGCACCGGCACCGGCACCGGCACCGGCACCGGCACCGGCACCGGCACCGGCACCGGCACCGGCACCGGCACCGGCACCGGCACCGGCACCGGCACCGGCACCGGCACCGGCACCGGCACCGGCACCGGCACCGGCACTGGCACTGGCATTGGCACTGGCACTGGCACTGTGTTGAGAGCTGTGGGACGCTCTGTGAGTGCATGCATGCCAAGACTAGACTTTCCTATGACTTTGGATGCCATGAAGAGAGTCTGGGCTCGGACTCAGAGAATCCTGCGAACGACGAGGTTACCAATGACCGAACAAGATAACAGATACAACTGGGAATGATGTAGGAAAGATAACCAGAAGGAATTGGAAGTGTCGAGCATGAGCGCAGGGCTCGTGCTTGATGCCGAAAGGTCGACTGGCCTTCGACCGACCAACCGGATTACGGTTGTGACAGGCCGTTGACAACCAAAAGATAAAGTATCGAGCTTACTCATAACATCACGCCCCCCCCTTTTCAACGCCAATGTCCTCATTGGCGCCTGCGAGGACTACGGCGCGTGCTGCGAATAGCAACAGGTAATGCAGCAAGGTGGGTGGCTTCATAATCATCAACAACATCATCATCAATCTGCTTCACATTTATCCACATGTCATCCTCAGGGCCATAGCCACGCCACCGCACAAGATACTCAATGCTCACACCACGACCACGCTTGCGCTGCCGCTTATCCAAGAGCTTCTCAACATAGAAGCGGTCCTCTTCAACATCAACAGGAGGAGGACGAGACATGACAGCAGGGTGCGGCAACTCTGGTTGTGTGTGCCAGGGTTGCAAAAGACTGACATGGAACACAGGGTGCACCTTGAGAGTAGGAGGCAGCTTCAGCCTGTATGCGACAGGGCTGATGACCTGCTGTACTGGGAATGGTCCGAGATACTTAGCAGCAAGCTTCTTGCTCATAGTGCTGGGCAAGGAAAGGTTGGCTGCCGACAAGCGCACAAGGTCACCTACAGAAAAAGTAACGTCACGACGATGCGCATTCTGCTGTGCCATCATACGCTGCTGGGCGGCATGCAAGTTGGTCTTGGCATGCTGTAAGACAGAATGCATGTCATCAGCAGTCACTTGGGCTGCTGGCACCAAGACAGGGCCTAATGCAACATCCAACACAGACAAAGGGCTCTGGCCAAAACACAAGAAAAATGGAGAGTAACATGTGGCTGGGTTGACAGAGTCATTGATGGCGTACTCAGCCAAGTCCAGCCAATCATCCCAATCATCCTGCCGGGGAGAAACAAAATGCCGCAAGTACTCCTCTAGAGTGCGATTAGCACGCTCAGACTGGCCATCAGTCTGGGGATGAAAAGCAGTAGAAAATTTCAAGTCAGTGCCTAATGCAGAAAACAATGCACGCCAGAACTTGCTCAAGAAGCGCCTGTCGCGATCAGAAACAATGCTTCTTGGCAATCCAAAGGTCCTAAACCACTCTTTGCGCACAAGCGATGCAATGGGGTCAGCACCTGCACCCTTGGTTGTGGGAATGAACCGCACAAACTTAGTAAGACGGTCCACAATGGTAAGCACAGCATCATGACCATGCTTAGTTGGTGGAAGGTCGGTGATGAGATCCAAGGAAATGCATTCAAACTTATGGGTGGGGATGGGTAAAGGGTGCAACAAGCCAGCTGGTGCTTGTGTGCTGGGCTTGTTCAGCTGACACGATGGACAAGACACAACATAATTGCGGACTGTCCTAGCCAGGTGTGGCCACCAGAAGCGCTCAGCAACGCGCTGCAGGTTTTTAGCAACACCCAAATGGCTAGCGCTTGGACAGTCATGACACTCCCGCAACACCTGTAGCTTGAGGGGCTTGCAGGCGGGGATAGCAATGCGATCATGCATGTACCAAATGCCGTGTTGGCACTTGAGGTACTTGGGAGCACGCAAGTAGTATGGATCCTGCTCGTATGCAACACGCAACTCATCCAAAAAGGAAACATCATGCACAGTGGACATGGTTGCAAGGTCAGGCCGACGTGACAAGGGGTCAGCAGGGTTGGCCTTGCCTTCCTTCCACTGAATATCAACACCACCATAGTAAGACTCCAGCCACTCAGTCCACTTCGCTTGACGACGTGACATGTTTTGAGCCTTCTTGGCTGCAAACCATGTATGATTCAGGTGGTCAGAGTTCACAATGAACTCAGCACCCTCAAGATAGCAGCGCCACTGCTGCAATGCATGCACAATACCCAACATTTCACGGTCGCCAGTGGGGTACCGCTTCTCAGTATCAGAAAGCTTCTTACTAATGTAAGCAACTGGCTGCAGACCGTGACCATGATCCTGAAGTAAAACAGCACCCAAAGCAAAACCTGATGCATCAGTGAACACCTGATAAGGGCGGCTGGGGTCCGGCATCACGAGAGCAGGGGCTGTGGAGACGGCCTGCTTCAAGGCCTCAAAAGCCTGCTGCTCCACCGCTGGGTGCCAACGCCAGGGGGAGTGCTCTCGAGTGAGCTCTGTCAAAGGCAGAGCCATGCTGCTGTAATGCCGAATGAACTTGCGATAGTAGGAGGTGAGCCCCAAAAACTGCCGCACTTGATGCATATTACTGGGAGCGGGCCAATCCTGAACGGCAGAGATCTTGGCCGGATCAGGACGGATGCCATCTGGGGACACCACTCAACAGTATTCAGACCAAAAGCACACTTAGTGAGGCCAGCATGTAGCTGATTTTCCTCCAATGCTTGCAACACCAAATCAAGATGCTGGGCATGCTCAGCCTCAGTAGCAGAGTAAACCAAGATGTCATCCAGATACACAATGACAAAACGGTCCAGATACGCATGCAATACATGATGCATGAGACCTTGGAAAGTGGCAGGCGCATTAGTGAGACCAAAAGGCAGCACCTTCCACTCATAATGACCGTAACGGGTCCTGAATGCAGTTTTAGGAATGTCTTGTTCCTCAATTCTAACCTGGTGGTATGCATTGTCCAAGTCAAGCTTGGAAAACACAGTGGCATTATGCAACCTGTCAAGCAACTCATCAATACGAGGCAAAGGGTACCGGTTCTTGACAGTGAGCTTGTTGAGTGCCCTGTAGTCAACACACATGCGCAGCTTCCCATTCTTCTTGCGCACAAAAAGGATGGGCGCACCATAAGGTGACTTGCTGGGCTGAATGAAATCCTTCTCAATCAGCTCAGTTAGCTGACGCTTGCACTCTTCCAGCTCAAAAGGGCTCAGCTGGTAAATGGGACCAAAGGAGGCTTTGCCCCTGGCTGCAGTAAAATGTCATGCTCAACCCCACGCAGGGGTGGCAGACCTGTGACCTTGCTAAACACACCTTTGTGCTTCAACAGCACATGGCGCACTTGAGTGGCCGAACTGCCGTGACAGGCAGGCAGAGGCATGTAAGCAACAGCTGAGGCAAAGGGGTCAGGTTCAGGAGCATCAGGACCTGACTGCACCTCAGTAAAAACCGCCAAAAATGCAGATGCACCACGCTCAACAGACTTGACTGCTGCCACAGCCGAGATCAAGCTAACATCCTCGGGGTCAGCAACAACAGTTGGCAGGGTATGCTGAACACCCTTAGATGTGAGAACGACAAAATTGCTTGACCAATCAATGCAAGGGTTATGAAAAGTCAACCAAGGCTTCCCAAGGACAATGTCATCAACTGCCAGGTCAGTGACAGTAAAGGGCTGGGAATCCTTGAAAGAGCCAATCCTAAAAGGTAATGCAGCAATTTGCTGGGATGCATCCTGCAACATGCCATTGGCAAGCTTGACAGACTTGCCTGGAACAGATGTAGCAGGAAGTGACAACTCCGTAGCCCACCTGGTGTCAACGTAGTTGTCAGTAGCACCAGAATCCACCAATGCAACCAAATGCTGCCCACGAACAGAAACACGGAGCCTGATAACAGTGCTGGCGATGGGGTCCAACCCAGGGGAGGGCTGTGCTGGTGGGGGCGCAACCTGAGACGCAGTGGGCCTCCCAATGCGCTCGTAGTAGAGACCCTGGGTGGAGGTGGCCGTGATAGGAACCTGAAGGGGCTGAAAGGCAGGGCCATAGCCGCGCCCAGCAGAAGCTGACCTGAGGCGGAGAGGGGAATCCCGCAGCACCACCACAGGCCACCTGAGTGGGCCCATGTCCTGCCAACTGCCGTCAGGCTGGGGCGCCTGAAACAAGCCGGGAGTACCAGCAGGGTACTCATGGATGATCTGAAAGGTGTGTGTGAGTGGCCACCATGGCTTCTTGGTGAGTTTTGGCACCAGGAAGACGGACTCCATCAGTGGGAAGGTATCGTCGAGTTTGCTGTTGTGCTGCTGGCGCTGTGTGAGGTAATGCTTGAGGAGGCTGCCTGCTGAGCGGAAAGGGGCACAGATCCAATAGTTGTCTCCCGCGACTTCGGAATGCCGCTGAAAGTCACCAAAGGACATGGCGTCAGGGCTGTAAGCCCATTCGCCAGCGCACGACTGCCGGAGGCGAGACTGGCTGGCCTGCCAAGTCGGGTCACCTGGGCTTGCCTGGCACAGTGCTGTCTGAAAGCCCCCAAACTGCGCTGCATATTTTGCTGCTTCCTCAGGGCAAAGCTGCCAGTCCTGTCTGTCCCTGTTACGCACACGACCAGCGCTGGTTTTGCCTGGGACAGGGGTGGTAGCTCTTAGGGCAGTAGCTGGCCAGCACACTGCCCCGCAAGCCAGCTGGACTGAACACCGGGAGGGGGGAACCTGAGCTGCATGAAGACCGAAGACTGGAACCTAGTAGGCTTCCCATACTGCTACGGCAGGGCAAAGCCGACTTGCCTTGCAGTACAGCCCACTCCTAGCACAGCAGTAGCGAACTACTGCTTGGCCGCCTTGCCGTCAGGGTGCTGTGTGCGCATTGAGCGAGCACGCTGACGACAGTCGGCGGTCCAGTGCCCTTGGCGGTGATGCCAGCTGCAGTAGGGCACTTTGCCGCTGGCAGGGGGTTGCTGAGGGTTGCGCTGTGGGGCACGCTGCAGCGACCCAAGCTCCATAGGGGCGGGGTGGCTGCTGCTGCCACTGGACATCACATGCTGCTGTTGCAATTGCTGTTCCAGCTGCATGCGCGACTGCTGCTCAAGCGCGAGATGTTGCGCCAACTGTTGAAGTTGCTCCGACTGCTGGGACAGCTGCGCCTGGAGCTGTTCGAATTCCATACGATGATTGTGAGGCGGGTGGGAAGCTGATGGGCTAAATTGGGCAACGAAGACCGAGGTCTCCGCTACCACTTGTTGAGAGCTATGGGACGCTCTGTGAGTGCATGCATGCCAAGACTAGACTTTCCTATGACTTTGGATGCCATGAAGAGAGTCTGGGTTCGGACTCAGAGAATCCTGCGAACGACGAGGTTACCAATGACCGAACAAGATAACAGATACAACTGGGAATGATGTAGGAAAGATAACCAGAAGGAATTGGAAGTGTCGAGCATGAGCGCAGGGCTCGTGCTTGATGCCGAAAGGTCGACTGGCCTTCGACCGACCAACCGGATTACGGTTGTGACAGGCCGTTGACAACCAAAAGATAAAGTATCGAGCTTACTCATCTGGCACTGGCACTGGCACTGGCACTGGCACTGGCACTGGCACTGGCACTGGCACTGGCACTGGCACTGGCACTGGCACTGGCACTGGCACTGGCACTGGCACTGGCACTGGCACTGGCACTGGCACTGGCACTGGCACTGGCACTGGCACTGGCACTGGCACTGGCACTGGCACTGGCACTGGCACTGGCACTGGCACTGGCACTGGCACTGGCACTGGCACTGGCACTGGCACTGGCACTGGCACTGGCACTGGCACTGGCACTGGCACTGGCACTGGCACTGGCACTGGCACTGGCACTGGCACTGGCACTGGCACTGGCACTGGCACTGGCACTGGCACTGGCACTGGCACTGGCACTGGCACTGGCACTGGCACTGGCACTGGCACTGGCACTGGCACTGGCACTGGCACTGGCACTGGCACTGGCACTGGCACTGGCACTGGCACTGGCACTGGCACTGGCACTGGCACTGGCACTGGCACTGGCACTGGCACTGGCACTGGCACTGGCACTGGCACTGGCACTGGCACTGGCACCAAAACGGGATGTATTTGCTGTTTTGTTTCTCACTGTCACTTTGCCCGTACCTGCAGGTCATCCAGGTTGAAGGCCTCCTCAAAGGATGTGACGTTGATGCCGCAGAGCCACTGGCGCCACAAGAACAGCACACGCTGGCTGGAGACCAACATGGTGTCCTGCAGGAGCAACGCGCAGGATCAAGGCAGACTCTTGGAGAGAGGTGAGACTGTAAGGTGTTGTTTTTGCGTGTCACGCAAGAAGGTGATGGCATCACCTGTGATGACTAGGTGTTCTACCCTAGGGGGCCCCAGTGCTGCTGGCCATGTTCTGACTCAGTGAGTGCCAGCACTTGTGAGCAAACGTTTGGGCGCTGAAGATGCGAAGATGCACAGCCTGATTTGAAACTTTAGGTATGACATAGTCAAGCAGCTCTTCAGGTAGCTGGTCAACAGTTCTGCAGCTAGTCAAAGCGCGAGTCAAAGTCAGCTCACCTCTGCCCTGTTGAGGCAGCAGCCATGTGTCCTGCTGGACTTGAAGACCTCTGTCTCTCCACTCGTGACATACAGCTCGGTCAAAGGCCTGCTGTTGCTACCGGCCTTGGATGTGGTAAGGACTTGGACAGTGCCTGCCGTGGAACAGCAGAGCAGCAGCTCATGTCACAGCTCTGCTCGGATGACCACTCGTGAGCAGGACATCTATGCAGTCACACGCAAAAAGGCTGAAAGTATGTTCCATGGGCCTGTAGAGTTGTGCTGGTAGCCAAGCAGATGGAGCCTGCTGTGGCATGTACTGCATGCATCTGCTGCAACTCGTTGACATCGGTATGCTGCCTTGCAACGGCATACCAGCACGCAAGAAACTTCGGACACCAGCATCAGCAACTCACCGTGGGTCATGTTGCTCGTTTCAAAGAAGGCAAAGGCACGGGTGGCTTGCACACGGGCTGCTGCTGGGGCTGCGTTTGACTAACGAGAAGATGCCTTTGAGTGCCGTACAGTCTGAAGGGGGCTGACATGGGTCCACCAGGAGAACGCTGCAGTCAACGCTCACTAAAACGCTTCCGCCATTGACGTGATGAAGTACATGCACTACACTTCCTGCAAGGGAAATCTAGATCCATCAAAACGCCAAGATATAAATGGAGGTTCAAGTGGCACCAACATGAGTGGACACAGGACTGTGCAGTACAGTGAAAGGTCACAGATGAGAGAAACACAACTGATGTGCAGGAAGTAGTTTTGCAGTTTTGTACTCTTGCATCTGTTTTCATCACTTGATACCAGCTGTTTGCCCCGGGTTGTTTATTTCAGCTCCTGACCTCGTGACCATTCACTGAGGCAGCCATGTGAATGTCAGCCAGTGAGTGCGACACTCAGTGTCATGCTGTGGGGATGCATGAAGTGGAGGTCACTGATTCGATGAAGTACATGTTTCGAAGCCGGCTCTGTACAGGCATTGTAAGATGCAACCTCACAGACAAGTTTGAGGCATGATGTGCTGTCGAAGCAACCAGACTCTGGGAGGTGCTGTACGGTGACTGTGCCACAGGGTTTTTACGGTAATACTGCTGCAGAATCAGCGTGCCATGGGCAAATTTTGTGTCAAAACGACAAGCATCGCCAGCAGCATACAGACCTCCAACATGCACTGACCATGCAGAAGACCCTAGGCTATTCGATTCCAAGCTGAAGTCCGACTTCAGCTGTTAGAGTCTGACATGCAATTTTGCCACGGGGAGGGGATGGGGGGGGGGGGGGGGTACCAGACCACCCATGGCCAGGCGGGCAAACACATGCACAGCCATATGGCTATCTACTGTTTGAAGGAGGCCTCCTTCAAAAGCAGAGGCCTCCTCTTGATTGTAAGGCCTCCTTTCAATCGACGGCGCTGTCAAGCAGCAATGCTGGGATGGCAAGCACGGCAGGGCTGCCGTAGTGTGTGCACAGTGTGCAGTCAAACCCCAAATTTACCGTAACAAAAACACCTGATGGGGCTTGGCAGTGCCAGCTAAGGCTTGGCTTGGCTTAGCATCCTACCCACACATCCAACAAACAACCCTGCCATGTGCGTATCCACCCAAAAACGCTTGTTGCTGCACAAGCAAACACAGGCGTGTGCGGCACGTCACATGTGCTTGTTGGTGCGCCCCGCGAGTTGTGCAATGATGGCCAGGGTCACCCTGGTTACGGTACCCACTCCTAGCCGGCGCCAGGGCTGGCAGCGTGTGCCACACGCCTTGAAGGTAACAAAGCATGAATGGGCTTTGCAGGAGGCTGCCGCAACGAGAAATCTGTACCAGCCGCACAGAGACTCAGTGGCTGTGCAGTACACACAGATTGCGCAGACACAGAGTTGGACTCAGTCAGTTGGACGCAGTGCGCCTTGCCGAGGTAGGAAGCCTGCCTGCCTAATAGGCAGCAATGCCACAACACAAAAAACTATCCATGCATCTACGGCGGCGGCCTGGATTGAATGATCCGGGGTGCAAACACAGCTGCTCTGGAGGCTGCCTTGTTTAGCGACACCTTGGTGATTACCTGCCATCCAGTGCGCCACTTGGCAGCCCAAGTAGCCTACTTGCAGTGCAACCGCGCATGGCAATTCGTTTGCAGCGTAGCTGCTTGTTCACCGTGCAAAACTTGTTCTTCTGCAGCCGCGAATGCAGCTAGCGCTGGTCGGCAGTGGGTGCACTAGCCCCCCAGCCTGCTGGCAGGAAAAGGCATGGGTGACACCACATGCTGCTGCTGGGGAGACCGCTGGACTAGTAGTCAGTTGCACCATATTTGAAGAAGGGGTACACGGGCGCTCACGCAGCTACGCTGCATTGATGATATGATGACGATTTGTGTTACATTGTTACATTGTTACATTACTGCTGCACCGACACCCAGCATTGGAAATATCACTTGCAGGACCTACCAGGACGGGAACGAACTGCACGGAAAGGAGAGAACCCGCCACCACAGGTGTCGCAGAGGATAATGTCTGAAAGGAGGGGACCACAGGCAAGGCTTCAACCCCAACAAAGCCAGCCACACAGACAAGAGGGCTTCCACCAAGTACCGGCTGAAATAGGCAGGTCACAGGTGGTGCCTTGTTACTTTTGGGGGGATGATGGATTGGTGTCCCCGGTTGCCAACTGGTCGGCAGCTTATGGCCTGGATTGACGGACCCCTATGTAACACAAATCATCATCATCACCGGCTTGAAGCCGAACGCACACCCCCATGCCCCCCGGGGGGACCACTTCTGAACACAGTTTGGAAGAAAGGCCCCAGCTGTGCTGCGATATACACCCCCAAGACAGGTTGATGATGATGATCAAGATTTGTGTTACATTGGGTTCTGTCAATCCAGGCCATAAGCTGCCGACCAGTGGCAACCGGGACACCAATCCATGATGATGATGATTTGTGTTACATTGGGGCCTGTCAATCCAGACCATAAGCTGCCGACCAGTGGCAACCGGGGACACCAATCCATTATCCCCCCAAAAGTAACGAGGCGCCACCTATGACCTGGACACCAATCCATCATCCCCCCAGGGATCCCCCCAAAAGTAAGAAGGCGCCCCCTATGACCTGCCTACCTGCACAGCACGCCCCCCCAAACCCACCCAAACCACAATACAGTGAGACTTGAGGCCTTACACCTGAATGAAGGTGTTACAAGGGTTTTCGCACGCAACTACGTTGCAACTGAACCCAGCCACGGATGGACACAACCAGCACGGAAGGGGGCCGTTCGGACAAACCCCACCATCAAAAGCTTGTCACGCACACTCAGTGTGCTTCCAGATTGCGAAAACAGAGATATAATACACTGGAAGGACTGAATGGCGCCAACGGCACTGCTTCTCGCACCTGCAGGGTTGCGACAAGAAAGGGCGGACGGAACAGAAAACAGCGAACACACAGCTGCGAGCCACAAAACGCTCCCACATGTGGCAGTGGGCGTACGTGGGGGCAACTTCATCGACACCACCAGTCGCTGCACTGTTCACAAGCCAGCAGAATGGAAGTCACACAGCAGCCAGCAACTCACATGTCAGCACATGTAGACGCTCAATGCCTAACTACTCGCAAACCGTTGCCTCCTGACAGCACCACATGCCATGCAATGAAAGGCTGCTGTGTGAGCGCAAGCCCCTGCGCCCGCTTAGGGATGATTGCAGAAACCGCAAAGTCGGCCAAGACGCGCCAAAACTCCCCAACAGCAGCACGCCCTGCAATGCGCTCTACCGTCAGCAGAGGCAGTGCAGGGCCTTCTGCTGCCACAGCCCAAGCCACTCTGCGGCCAAAGTCAACAGCACCTATGCCAGCCAGACACACCATGTCCCACACAACATGATGCAACCATAGCTGCTTTCCTGGACTTCAGGAAGGCTTATGACACTGTGTCAAGGGAGTTTCTGTTTGCAGCTGGGGAGGCCCTTGGGGTGGGTACCGGGTTTCTGCAGTGGATGAAGCTGCTGTTGACAGACACTCTGACATGTGCAGTTGTCAATGGCTTTCAGAGCTCTTTCTTTCGGTGTGGTGCTGGGGTTAGGCAGGGCTGCCCTCTGGCACCCCTGATGTACCTGTTTGCAGGGCAGGCGTTGCTCTGCCATCTCAAGCAGTGTGGCATTGGTATTGATGTCGCAGCCGGCAGGCTTGTCGCCACACAGTATGCGGATGATGTGGAGCCCCTCCTGCCTGGGGAGGCTGATGTTTCTGGCCTGTTGGAGCATTTGTCGGTGTATGGGGATGCCACAGGCCAGCGGGTGCAGCCACCCAAGTGTCAACTGTTGCCTTTGGGCCAAGCGGTGGTGGATCCTGCCCCTGTGGCAGGCATGGCGGTGCGTGACACCTGCAAAAGCCTGGGGGTTGTCTTTGGCAGTGTGGGGGTGGTTGGAGTGGATTGGGAGCATCGGCTGAGCATTGTGCGGGAACGGGTGCAGAAGATCAGCCGCATCCCTGACCTGTCCATGTTTGGCCGGGCTTTCGCGTTCAATGGGTACGCTATCTCCACACTGTTGTATCATGCACACTTTGCTGGGGCCCTGCCAGCTGAGCATGCCAGGCAACTAATCAAATGGGCCTCTGCCCTTGTTGATGCTGGCCTGGGCCCTGATGATGATCAGCGACGGGCACCACGGGTGCCCAGGGCGTGTATGGAGGCCCACCCTAGGGAGGGAGGTTTGGGTCTGCTGCCAGTGCGGGCCCACCTTCACTCTCGCCTGGCTTGTGAGGCAGTGCAAGTGTTGGTGGGGGATGCTCGCAAGCCTTGGGTTGCAGTCAGCAGGGAGCTGTTGCAGCACCATGTGCCGGTGGTGCCTGGTGGGGGTTATTGGGCTTGGCCTTGTGTGACAAGGGTCGGTTGTTCAGGGACGCTGGGGGCCAGCTGTTGCCAGACCCCTTGCGTGCTTTTGCCCTTGGCATCAGGGCTCTGCCGTATATTCGCCATGTGGGCGCTAACCCGGTCCAGCCCGGCCCGTGGTGTTACTATGTCCCATTGTGGTCCAATCCGGTGGTGGCGCAGAGGGAGCAGTGGGACTGGTATGGACAGCAGCGGCAAGTGATGGTGGGGTTGGAGTTTGTGGTGCCTGACTTGTTGGGCCTCACCCAGCTGCAATGTGCAGGGCAGGAGCTGCATTGGTTGCAGCTGGTTGAGGCTATCTGTTCCATTCCTGACCTGGGGGCAAGGGAGGAGGCATACAGGATGCATGTGTGGGACCCTGTGTTGCAGCATCGCCCTAGGTATGCTAACATGGTGGTGGCTAGGGAGGAGTTGGCTGTGTTGGTCGCGGCCATCCCTAGTGCGTGGCAGGATGCAGCACGTGCAGTGCTGCGGGGTAGGCCATCCGGGCGGCTGCCGGCCGTTTCGGAGGCTCAGCTTACCGCAGCTAGGGACAGGGTGTGTTCTGATCTGGGCTGGCATACTCGCAATGGGGATGTGGTGAAGCTTGAGGCCCTCACTGTGTCGCTAGCTACCCAGTGTCATCCTTGGATGCGCTGTCAGCCATTGCTGACAGGCATGCTGCCTTCCGTCAGAGGGTGTTGTCTGTTGATATGCTGCAGCCAATTGTGGGCCAATTGCCCGAGGTCACTCGGGTGCTTCGGCGGTGGTGGAAGCTGCGTGTGCCTAATGAGCACAAGGAGGCTGCATGGCGGCTCACCCTCGACGCGTTCCCTACGGCCCAGCGCATGCACACAGGCACCTCTTGTGTAGCATGTGGGGCTGCTGAGCCCGGTGTACAGCACCATTGTTGGGAGTGTCCTGTTGCAGGGGCGGTGCGGGCGGAGATTGAGGGGCAGTTGCGAGCTCACCGGGTGGGCGACGCCCCCCCTTGGTTGGCTGCTGACCGCGGCCTGCAGTGTGCAGCTTTGTGGATGGGGGTGAAACCTCATCCCCGGTTGCATCATATTGTGTGGGACATGGTGTGTCTGGCTGGCATCGGTGCTGTTGACTTCGGCCGCAGAGTGGCGTGGGCTGTGGCAGCAGAAGGTCCTGCGTTGCCTCTGCTGACGGTAGAGCGCATTGCAGGGCGTGCTGCTGTTGGGGAGTTTTGGCGCGTCTTGGCTGACTTTGCGGTTTCTGCAATCATCCCTAAGCGGGCGCAGGGGCTTGCGCTCACACAGCAGCCTTTCATTGCATGGCATGTGGTGCTGTCAGGAGGCAACGGTTTGCGGGTAGTTAGGCATTGAGCTTCTGCATGTGGTGACATGTGAGTTGCTGGCTGCTGTGTGACTTCTATCCTGCTGGCTTGTGAACAGTGCAGCGACTGGTGGTGTCGGTGAAGTTGCCCCCACGTGCGCCCACTGCAACATGTGGGAGTGTTTTGTGGCTCGCAGCTGTGTGTTCGCTGTTTTCTGTTCCGTCCGCCCTTTCTTGTCGCAACCCTGCAGGTGCGAGAAGCAGTGCCGTTGGCGCCATTCAGTCCTTCCAGTGTATTAAATCTCTGTGTTCGCAATCTGGAAGCACACTGAGTGTGCGTGACAAGCTTTTGATGGTGGGGTTTGTCCGAACGGCCCCCTTCCGTGCTGGTTGTGTCCATCCGTGGCTGGGTTCAGTTGCAACGTAGTTGCTTGAGAAACCCGTGTGACACCTTCATTGGGAAAACAACATGATGCAACCGGGGATGAGGTTTCACCCCCATCCACAAAGCACATGCAGACGCTTAATGTCTAACTACTCGCAAACCGTTGCCTCCTGACAGCACCACATGCCATGCAATGAAAGAATGAATGAATGAATGAAGGTGTTACAAGGGTTACGCACGCAACTACGTTGCAACTGAACCCAGCAACGGATGGACACAACCAGTACGGAAGGGGGCCGTTCGGACAAACCCCACCATCAAAAGCTTGTCACGCACACTCATGCAATGAAAGGCTGCTGTGTGAGCGCAAGCCCCTGCGCCCGCTTAGGGATGATTGAAGAGTAGTAGTTGTGTTACATGGGGCCTGTCAGTTCAGGCCATAAGCTGCCGACCATTGGCAACCGGGACACCAATCCATCATCCCCCCATTGAAGAAACCGCAAAGCCTTACACCTGAAGAAGAAGAAGAAGAAGGGGTCCTTACACCTGACTTTCGCGCCCGGAGGAGTCGCGCCCGATTGCACCCATTTTTTGAGGTTTGGGCCTTTATAGAACGCTTTTCAGTCCGTCATGGCAAGCGGTTGGAACGAGTTATCAAATGGGTTCTCCCGCGCAGGTTCGAATCCTGCTCACCGCGTCATGTGTGGCAGCCCACCAACCTGTGTCTCATCGGCCATATGGGCAAAGAAAGCGGTGATGGCCGAGTGGTCAAGGCGTTTGACTCGAACTGTTGTTTTGTTCGCGTATGACTGTTATGTTGACCTTGTACTCCTTATACAGTGTTGCTTGGCTCCACGACCACCCTCAGCCGGCAGGATGCTGGTGGACCGGTACTTTTCAGTGATTGTGCTGCTGCAGGCGTCATGAAAAGGATATAGGAGTACATTCCAGCATATTGAGAGCCGCTGACCGTTCTCAAATGAGTCTGCCTCCTGCTATACCCAAGCGCAGGCCATAAGTGACTACGTCAGTTTTGAGAATGGCAGGGTTTCGGCTTGCAGCAACGCCTGCCCCAAGCAAGCACAGGAGGCCCTTTCCCCTCTGGACCCCCCCCCTTCTGTATCGCTGGGCCTTACTGCACAGCAGTGCAGGGATTTGAGAAAAATCCGCTTGTCTAGCATCGCCACAGGCTGCTGCCGATTTTGCTGCAGGGAAGTGGATTTGTGGCCATGACTGCACTGTTCACCCCTGCCCCAAGCAGGAGAGAGGCTCTGGTCAAAACGTCATGCATCACATTCACACTTGAAGGGGTTGCACGGGTAGCGCATGCAGCTATGCTGCAACTGAACCAAGCATCGTAAAGGAAAGCAAGTTCCTTTGCAGGACTTACAAGGACAGAAAAAGACAGCATGGAAAGGAGAGAACCCGCCACCTCAGGCAGCTGCAAAGGAGACTGTCAGAAAGGAGGGGACCACAGGCAAGGGTCAACCCCAGGCAAGGGTCAACCCCAGACCCATGAAACACCAATGGAAAGTTCCCAATGATTGAGGGCCAGCTGCGAGCCCATCTGGTGGTTGACAACCCCCCTTGCTAGCCAAAAGGAGCTTGCCCAAATTGCTCCCAAGCTGATTACAAGCATCCCACACCAACAACATATTATACACCCCACAAGCCACCACCATGACACTGCCAGCACCTGCAGCTGTCAGTGCAGCTATTTGCAGTGCACCCCCTGCAGCACAGCTGCATCATCCACACAGCGCCCCCCACTCAGGTAGCGTCTGTGCACAGCTTGTGTGCCCACCCTGTGGAATTCACACCTGATGAACAGCACCAAGTATATACACCACCTCAGCACACACCACAAACCCCTGTGCGGAGCATGTACACCACAATCACCTGTCTGACAGCATCAGCTCACGTGTGTACAAGCCACTGCACAGGAGCGCATACAAACACACATACACAGACGCACACAGACAGCAAAAACAGTGCCACCACATGACTCCCCTTGCATGTCCTTTGCTGTCACACACACACAAAAACGGGCAGGTGCCAGGCCGCGCTCAAAACACCAGCATCTGCCTGAACCACAGCCAGCCCACAAACAGCGCAAACAGCACCAGCGCCGCACACGTGGCCACGACCGTGACCAGGTTGAATATCATGGGGGTCTCCTGTAGGCCGCTGTTCAGGTTCATGCCAAAGTAGCCGGCCACTGCTGTCATGATGGCCACAGAGGAGGTGAAGGCTGTGAGGATGAGGTCGATCCCGATCAGCTGGTTGCGGTGCTGGTCCAGCTTCAGGTTCACGAGGTCCTCCGTGTCCTGAATGTACTCGTTCAGGGTCTGCAGCCTGCGAATGCATCGACAGTGGGGGGGGGGGGGGGGTGTAGCAGCATGTATCAGCCCAGGGCAATAACGCCCCACAAACAGTGCAAACAGCACTTTACATTTGTCCTGTTCTTCTGTGTCCTGCATGGTTTGCGGCCCCCTTCCTGTGCTTGCAGCCGCACAGCTGTTCGAAGTGTTCTATGCCATCAAGGGAAGAGTGTGCACTTGCCTCCACACGGAAACAACACTGGTTTCCAGTACCCATCAAGGCGGAAACAACAGACATTCATCTCTGCCCACCTGTTGTATGTGTTGTCAATGTGCATGAAGTAAGCCTCCAGCAACATCTCCACCTCTGCAATCTCCTCCTCCTCGATGCTGCTGTCACTGCTGCTGCTGGAGCTGCTGCTGCTGGACGAGCTGCTGCTGCTGGAGGTCGTGTGCTTGCTGCTGCTGCGGGCCGCGGCCTCTACCTGAGCCTGAAGGGGGGGGGGGGCAGAATAGTGAGGGCGGGGGGGGGGGGGGGGGGCGGTTGACATGCAGGTGCATAGGTGTGTGAGTGAGCAAGCAAGTTTGTGCAACAGCGATCAGAATGTGTGAGGGTGCAGGCCGTCAGGGGGCTTGCTAAGTGACCGCCCAGCCCCCAGCCAGTAGCAGCCAGGTGTGCCAGCTACAAGTCAATCTGCCGGCTCAAACCTGTAGCAGCACCAGCAACAGTCAATGGCGCCGGATGGTGTGTGGCCAGCCTGTGGAATTACGCCCTTCCTGGTAAAACCAAGAAAAAAATGGAGCCGGATGGACAGATGCAGCAGCAGCAGCAGAAGCAGCGTGTGTGGTGCGCAACAGCAACACATTGCCACCCTGCAGATGAACCCATGGCCCCATGCAGGGTCTCCCTCTCTGGATACCTGGTTGGACCACCGGTGCCTGACAAATCGTACCTGCAGTGCGTGCTGCTCCTTTGCTGTTATGTTCATGTCCTTCATGTCCTGGTCATCATCCAGGTACCCCTCAAGCACCTCACGCACCTGCAAGGAGGGAAAGGTGTGCGGACGAAGGCACAGTAAGTGGCACGTGGCAACAAGACACTGAGCACCAGGTGGACTGCTGCATCTCGAGGCTCAAATGCTTGCCATGCCACCTCGCCCCCCCCCCCCCCCCCCCCCCCCGTGCCCTAAGCCCACCACACCACCTTTGTCAACCCACCCCTCTCAGCTGTTGAGCACTTGAGGCCCATTCCCCCTCCCGCCCGCCCTGAGAGCACAGGACCCCTCCTCAAAAAGCACAGCACCCCCCCACCCACCCCAGGCTGGCCCCTGTAGCTGTACACTGTAGTGTCAACACCCACACTCACGTTTTCCACGCGTGTTGTGAGCCGCACCAGCCTGCTCTTGATGCGGCGCACCCTCTCCAGGTTGTGTGACGTCACACGGCTGGTGAGCGCATCCAGGGCCGGGTAGGCAGCAGCCTCAAGGTCACTCGTCAGGCGGTTGAGGTATGACGCAATCTGCACAGCACAGCACAGCACGACATGACAGGCTACCCCTGGTCAAAACTTTGCGAGGTTCAGCTCGATGCAACTCCCCACAACACCACATACAGCAAGTGATGTTGGCTGGCCTTTGGAGATCCATCTGCTGGTGGGGTTCCCTTGCCTACAAGTATGCCTGGACTCTTAATTAATGTTCAGTAGATCGCAATTCAGCTGCCGGGACCACTACTACATCTCCACGCCGCCAGGGCCCCCCAGCACACATACACACCCTCGCCCCTTGGCCCTGCCGCTGCCTGTGTTACCTGTGTGTCCCACCCACCGAGTCTGGGCGGGCTTCCCCACAATTGCACAGTGGGACTGAAACACGGCCCATCCGCATTAGCGGCAGCAGTGAAGAATCTTTTACAATGGGCGAAAGCCTGATAAAGCATTTCTGTGAAAGGTATTGTACAGTAAGTACTTTCCTATAGAGGAGAAGGCAAATTGTCGAAACCCTTATTTATTAATATTTCCATAAGCATATATAATCTGTTTATGCATAAACTATATATAAGAGATATATAATAAAGTCCCTGGCTAACTCTGTGCAGTCTTTGACTGAGAAAGTGGAGTTGAATTGTTTTCATTTTCAGAACCAAAAGAATAAAAATTTTTCACAAGAATTGGTTTTGTTGTTTGTTTGAATGTTTGAAAGAAAAATTACGCCAACCAATTGGAGAAAAACCATCCATCCCTAATGCAAAAAATTGATCAGGATCATAAGTAGTAAATGGAATTTGCCAATATAAAGTTGTTGCTGAGGACCCTATAGCTCTAGAACTCCTTTATCAATGCTTTTCCATGTTCTTCTACCAGCAATTAGAACAGGTAGACTAATTTGGCTATTCCAAACCTAATCAAATCCCCAACGAGTTCTAAGGAAAATATAAAGCTTTTTAGGACCATTTTCAGCACAGAAAGGCTAAGGTCCTCTCTTTACAAATACCATAGCTGTTGTGGCGCAAGAATGCATCGGCCGTTTCCTTCATCTTTTTTCACACCTCGCTCCCTTCTACCTTGAGCTCAGAGCGCTTGCCCTGGTTTCACCTCCCTTCCCATCTCCACTGCCTTTCTCTCCCCCCCCCCAAAACGCCTTCCCACTCATTAACCATCATTCCCTGCATCCCCTGCCCTCCCTTTCCACCATCTAGGAAGACCAAGGCGGTCACAACAGGACATCCCACACCCACCGAGTCCAGGCAGACTTCCAGTGCCTTGAGCTCAAAGGGCATCTCCAGTGCAGCAAGGTTCTCCAGCTTGGCAGCACTGCGTGTGGGCATCAGGCTGGTCTTGCCATTGGCCAGGTCATTCAGCGCAGAGGGGAAGGAACCACCCACACCTGTGTTGCACAGACATAAGAGCACCATGTCAGCATTTTCCTTTCAAGTGGAAGTGGTCCATATGGACCGATTGTACAGCCTCCATACTGGTTTCCTTCAGTAGGCAGCTGCTAGCCGGATGGCTGCATTGTGATGAGTGAGGGGAACATCAGTGCGCTTGCGCTGCAGGGCTGCCATCGCCAGTCATTGCCCATGGGTATCCCATGCAGTGGAAGGAGCCGCCAGCGCCTATAGTTTGGTAGTGAGAGGGGCAATCTTGTGAGGTGTATGATGGGCGGCAGCAGCAGCAGTTTGCCGCAGGCTGTCCTTGCCATTGGGACGTTCAATCATTGCAAATAAGGGCTCACAATGCTTTGCACCAGTTTGATACATGCTAGCATGTAAGCATCTGAGGGACTGCTGACATGCCTGCTGCTGCTGCTCCTGCCACCTCCAAAGCTGAGGCTGCTGCTGCCACAACACGCAACTGCTGCTGGTCCTGTGGTGGCTGCTGCGCCTGTTCTGCTGCACTCATACTGATGCTCCCCCCCTGCCCCATCCATCGCCATGTCCTGCCCTCTCCTCATCGGCCCCCATCCCTCCTCCACCCCCCGCCCCCCGTTGTCCACACCCCTTCTCTCCTTACCTGCCAGTCCTGATGGCTGGCTGATCTTCATCTTGAGCTCTGTGATGAAGGGCAGCACGTTCTCATCCTCTGGGTTCATCACCAACACGTTGTTGGTGGTGATGATCACCTGGGGTGGACGGACATAAGGTATGGTTTCATGAAGCCTATTGCTATGATATGAGGCCTATTCAAGGCGTGCATGAGCAACATGTGTTGGTTGGTGTCATGTGATGCCATGCATTCAAGGAGCCGCTGCCGTTATGAGTGCCACCGTGTGCCAAGGATTGTTGCCTCTGCAGCTGCATGGCTGGGTGATTTCAGTCTTGTCCTGCATCTGCTGTCACTCTGAACAATAGCAATAAACAACAACTGCAAACAGCGGCTGTGCCAGCACAATACCTTGATGTGCTCCAGGCTGACCACCAGTGCCTTCTCTCGACACAGGATGGCGGAGGGGTAGCTGGTGGCTAGGGAGGGGTCCATGATGCGCAGGTCCCGCCCCTGCACACCCAGCTTGTGGGTCAGCTTCCACTTGTCTGCCTGGATCATGCTCGTCTCGCCGTGCTGATCAAGACGCAGCCAGTTGCGGACGTTGACTGTGGCCTTGCGGCCCTGCTTTTTGCCGCCACCGCTGGGCTTTGGCTGGTGCTTGCCGTTGGTTGGGGCGCCCTCAGCGGGCTGTGGAGCCAAGCTGTCTGGCGAAGCTGTTGCTGTTGCGAGCAGCGGACTCGCAGACTCCACTCGCTGTGGGTCCAGCTGCTCTGGGGCGAACATCGTGCAACAGCAGTACCAGCTGCAGGAAGGGACAGGGTGGTGCTGGAGAGTGGGGAGGGCTGCCGCTGCTGGCTGACCCTGGTAATGATTGGTTTACATCTAGGACTGCTTGGTGCCAAACATAGCTGCTGGGATGCTATGCTCAGTCGTTCACACGGGCATTCAAGCTGCCACTGCTTCCCTCTGCCCTGTCGCCGCTGGCGTTGGCGTTGGCTGCACTACTGCTGGGTTTACGTCTTCTAGCTGCAGCAAGAGGCGTGTTCATTCCAGTAAAGCCGGCAATCAAGCACGAGGTGGGTGTGCGGGGGAAGGAATATAAAGCTGGCCACAAGCAGGCACCGAAAGGTAATGGAGGGTTGATGTTGCAAACCGATGATCTGAATGATATGCTTCCATGCTGGTCCAGTCATGATGATCACACAATAGACCGTTGCCTGGTCAAAACTGTTGTAGTAGCATCAAAACAGACAAGGAGCACTCACCCAGCCAGGTATAGAACCTGAACACTTCCAGGGCGTCAGGCCTGACTGAACCTGTGCCGTCTGCAAACGTGCACATGCTATGCACCTCACCTGCACACACTCGGTCGTGCTGCAACAATGCCAGCACATTTCGCTGCCTCAACCAGCTTGGTTTGGTGTACACATGGAATCATGTGCCTCAAAAAGACTGGTTTGCTGACCGGGTGCTCAGGTACACAGGTTTGGCTAAGGATTGGCCTTGCATTTTTTGTGCCAGGCTGGCTTGGGTGTGGTTTGCCTTGGTCCGCCAGAGCATAACACTATCAGAGAGAAGCCTGAAGTAAAATCTCAAGGTAAGATACTGAAATCGGTTACCACACCAACTGGCTTCCCTCTGCTGCACAGCGGACTCTTGTCAACCTGCTGCTCCAACAGCACTGCTGCCAGCAAGGGTGTGCAGGCACTGCTGAGCTCAAGCTGTTGTCGGTGACCAATACAAGGAAAAAATTGCACGATGTGTTTGCCCTCCATCCCTGAACTGCCGGCACTGTGCTGCTCAACAGCTTTGTTTGACCTGCAACCCCACGACCAGCCCCTTCCCGCATTGGGACGAGAACCTTGTCTGTCGTGTGCAGCTGTCAACGGCGGTGACACCTCTTGTTTCATTCACTCGCCTCTCCTCTGCACCAGATCACAGTCCATCCGTGTCTTTCGTAGCTCTCGCCAGGCCCCAAAATGAGTGGTGGGGCCCTCAGACGTGCATCTAGCGTTCTGCTGGGCCGCCTGAGTGGCTCTGCCAGGTCGGGCACACCTCTACAGCAGCAGCGAAGCACTCATGACCTGAGCGTCCACCCCAACAAGCACGTCGAGCAGTGGCTGTCCAAGCGTGAGGACATCGATGCAGAGTTTGTTTGGAACCGTCAGACCGTCTGGCACGTCATCATCGGCGTGCTAGTCATCCCCACTGCCATCTACAACAGCCTGGTCTGGCAGGCACACAAGGATGATGACTTTGCTGGCAGGCCAAGGAGGTTGGTGCCAGTGTGCTCATAGGGTTGAGGGACAAACCTAGCCCGTTGTATACTTTGGCGCCTACGTTGCAGATCTGCCTTGCCAGGCAACAAACGCCCCTCACCCAGCTGCGACAGCAGAATCGCGTGCACCCACGTGTGTGATGCGCATTTAGGGAGTTGGCCCCAGATGTTTAAATCAAGCTTTGTATACAATCATGCCTCACATGCTGATAAGCAGTCAGTGACTATCTGCCAGTAGCAGATGTGCAGCGGGGCTGGGCGGCAATGAACCAGTGCCATAATGCTGCCAACGCCGCTGCCGCCTTTGCTGCAGGAACTTCTTGTGGGGCCATGCAGAGGCTGGCGAGGTCAAGTCAGCGTGATGCAGCAGACACCTAGTACATGTGCAGTCCTGAGTGTCACCTCACAGATCCTCAGCAGCAGCATTTCGCCAGGGCCAGCACTTCAGCTAGGTTTGAATGCTGGCGACTGGCGCCCTTGTCAGTGCACATGATGCAGGCAGCAGGGCACCTGCAGCAGCTGCTTGGTGCAACTGCTGCCAATGCAGGAAAGGATAGGATTGGCGGCAGCAGTTGCAGGCAGCAGTGGGTCTTGCGAGCCACTGCAGCTGGTATTTCTGCAGGACATGAGATGACCCATGCAGCAGGCAGGAGTGCAGCAGCTGCTGCTGCTGCAGAGCGGGTTATTTTTGGACGCTGTCCACAGGGCACAGCTGCTTTTACGGCATGGCCCAACATGGCTGGTTGGGTGGCACCGCGCTCCCTGTGACTGCCAGACCTTATGGCATCCTCTGGCATTGGGCTGTAACCATTGTGACGCTGTTGAGTGTGATTCATACTGTATAACAGAGGGGTTACTGCGACACGCACGAGCCACTTGAATCAATCAGCCTCAGGAAGCCACACTCTGAGCAGCTGTGAGGCATTCATGTGGCCTGCCTCACCAGCCTTGGCAGATGACATCAATGCACATAGTTATGCTTTCATGGCGGACCTCCAATAATACCAAAAACACAAGATTACAACGTATGCATACAGCACACCAACAAACACACACCAGGTGCACCTCCATTGCAGTAACCGCAGTAACCACCATGGACACAGAAAGCACATGATCCGTGACTATACACTGCTGGCTTGTATGTGAACGAGATCCATCATACGACTGTCAAGCGGATGCCTCTTGTTGGCACCCACACATAAGGTGGCAGCAGGGTCAATGTCAGACAGAACATACCTAGTCATTGCCAGCGACGCACGTTGCAGGTCCTTGTGGGGAAGCCATGTGCTGGACAGTGTGCCAAAGCCAAGGTCGAGTCGTGATTGAGCCACACCAAACACAAATTGCCTCAGATGCTGCCCACTGCAGCTGCTGCAGTTATGCTGCACGCACGTTGCTCCCAGCAGTGGGGACGACCATCCACACATGGTGGAAGTGCACCGCGCTCAACAGGCGTGACTCCACTAACTGCCGACACGGCCTTGCTGTTACCAGCGCGCTGCATGGGGTACACATGCAGGCATGCTGGTTGGTCTAAAAGACATAACCGTCGCCCAAGCAAGCTGTAGCCAGCCTGGCATAGTGTGCTGACCCATCAACACAAAACAACCAGCAGTGTTGCATCTACACGCCAGGGCTGTACCCAGTGCACGGTGTCAACCCACACGCAACTGCCACCCAGTGTGTCGATTAGTCAACTGTCCCTGCCATGACATGTCCTGGACCGTATGTATGACGGTCATATAGGGCCGCTCGCTCCAGTCAAATGGCAGCTCCGAAATGGAGCTGATGATGTCATAGCAACAGTCAAGATGTGAGAGGATTCCACCTGTGGCTGCATACACCTGCAGCACCCCCCTTGGCGACCCAACCGCAACACCTCCACAAAATGCGCCTGCTGCTGCTGCTTCCGGCCAACGGATGCGGTGAGTCAAGGAAGTCAACGTCAACGGGTCAACACCTATGCCCGGTTGCGTGCTGCAGCCCAGCCAGGCGAACTGCTGCCGTGCTACGCTCGTAGCAGCTGGCACTGTGCGTGATGTGCGTTCACCCCACTGAACACCAGGAACAACCTCACAAACACAGCCAGCAGCATGTGCTCAACTTCCATACAGAAAGCGCAATTTGCCAGAGTGGGCATGTGCTCTGGCAACAATGCCGACTCGCCTGCTGCTGCAGCTAAGCGCAGCCTACTCAGCGCAAGCACTGCATGCCCAGCTGCACAGGCAGCACTTAGCTGGGAGCACGCCCCAATGCAACTGGCCCACACCCCATGCCCACACTCCCCTGTCACCCCACAACCACTCCCCAGTCACAATACACCTACCACCATACCAGTGCATCCCAACCCCGCCACTGTCCGACCCTCCCCTGTCACCCGGTTCCGAGTTGTCAAGTGTACACCAGCAGCTGCTGCTGCTGCAGTTGCTGCCGCAGCAGCTGCAAGACGCAGCAACACTGCTGCTTGCAAGGCACAACGCTGCGGCCGTGCTTCGTCACGCATAGAACACCTCCAGGCGGATTGCAGCTGCTGCAGGAAGTGTGACGCGACCAGCACCAAAATGCAGACCCCATACAGCCGCAAGGCATCCTGCAGCAACTGCATACGCTGGTCCACTCCCTGGTGCACAGCTGCAGAGGGCAGGCACACGCCTTCCCTGTTGCTGCATGCACCAGAGGCAGCCCAGCTGCATCTGCCACCATTGACTCTCCTTGCTGCAGCTGCTCCTGTGGCCTGCAGGGAACTGCACTACCAGGCTGTCTGTAACGCAGCAGTCGATGCGGCCAGCCCTGCGCTGGGCCTCCTGCACGCTGACAGATTCCCTGCTGTTGCTGCAGTGCCTGCTGCAAATGCGAGGAGGCTGCATCCACTGCACATTGCTGCAAGCTCAGGCCTGCGCAAGCAGCAAGCAGAACAAGCACCCACACATGAAGGACGCAGTTGCAGGATGCATGCTAATTGAGGTGGCAATGCATCGTTGGTGACTAAACTCCGTGACTGGATGTGCGCAGCCTACTGCCACATAACCAAATTGTGCCAAAGCCACACAAAAACTGACAGCACAAGCAAACCTGCAGCCTGCAGCATGCTGGCTCAACCGACAAGGGCAACAGGCAGCGGGGATGCTGCAACCAGCAACTGCTTCATAGCAGCAGTGGCACCCTAACGCACCTGCTTGACATGCGATGGCTTCCGCCGCTTGGCTCCCACAGGCACCTCCTGCAGAATGCACAGCATCAACAGCCTCAGCCACCCAGCACCCTTCCGCTTCCTTGCATTTGGCTGCACCAGCCCTGAACAACATGTTGCATGTGGCCCTGATGCCAAAATTTCACCCCCCCCCCCCACCCCCCCACCCCCTGATGGCTGTTCTCCCACCCCCTCCTTCGCGAAAGCATGTTGTCTGCCTGTGGCCCTGATGCCGGACCTCCCCCCCTGTGGTGGCTGATGCTGGGACCTCACTCCCCTGTGATGGCCGTTACCCCCCCCCCCCTGCCCTCATAGCGCGTTACCTAACTATCAGCAGTTTCAACACAGTCTCAACTCATGGGATATTGCAGGAGGCCAGCTGCCAAGCTGTGTCATTGCATAACTGATCAGCACACTCTCCTCAACATGTTGGAAAACCAGGAGATGATGCAGTGCTCTGCTCTCCCCCTCCCCCTCTCTTGATGTTCACCTTTTTAGCATCGCTGCCTGTGCTGCCCTCATCAACAGCTGACCGAAGAGGGTGGCTGGGCTTGCGTGCGTTCGCCCGCTTCTTGCCTGCCGCTGCTTTGGGCTTGACGCCAGAGGTGCCCTCTTCGCTGCTCTCTGCCTCATCTGACAGCCCCCCTGACTGCCCAGACTCCTCAGCACCTGCTGCTGAGCCTGCTGCAGCTGCGCGCCTGCGTTTGCTGCTGCCCGCATCCTGCAGTAGCAAAATAACGGCCGTCCACAAGGCATTGGTCAAGTCACCAGCGGCACTGATAGCTAGCTTGTGTGCCTGAGGCATGCGGTGGGTGGCACCTGCTGTCTTCAATCCCTACCTCTGCATCAGCACGCTGTTGCTGTGTGCTGTTGCCCCGCCAACAGAACCCTGCCCAGCACACCCATGCACATGCTGTGCTATGCTGTGCTGGTGGCCCAGCACACCCATCCACATGCTGTGCTGTGCTATGCTGTGCTGGCGGGGTCAGTCCTCACCAGCAGCTTGAAGTAGTCCTTCTCAGCCAGAAGGTTGAGCTCCAGGGGGGAGGTCACCTGCAGGACAGGAGGCCAGCCAGACATGGTCAGCTTGGTTGAAAACCCATGCCATGCAAATGGTGGCTGTGCCACCACTGAAGCTTGTCAAGCTTGTGCTGAGATGTGATACAGCTGTGACACAGGTGCAGCTGCTGCTGCTGCTGCATCGCCCGTGTTGCTGCTGTCGTGCAAAGTCCAGACTGAAGCATAGGGGTAAGCCATGCTGAGCTGCCGTAGTAAGTGGCACGGGGTTGACAAACACAAGCTGCCGTGTAGCAGGTCCCATAGTGCACAGGTTGCCAGGGCAACTGCTGGGGCGTCGAATAACTGGCACCAGTCAGCTGCAGGACCCCCGATCAGCTGTGCAGCACATTCTGCCAGAGCCTGTGGTGGCTGCTCTGCTGCTGCAGTTGGCAAAGCCATCGCTTGCTGCAGTTGGCAATGCCGTTGCTAGCTGGCACCTACATCTCCAGGCTTCCATGACTGCCCAATTTCAATGAACTTCCAGTCCAGGTCATCCCAGATGCGAGCACGCCGCAGCAAGTGTGGCTGCAACGACAGCAAGTCAAGGTCAGGCTCGGCAGGGTCAGCAGGCACCCCATGCAGCAATGTCATGTGCAGCATGTGCCAGCGAGCGTGCCAGATCTGCCTGCACGCAGGCTCGTCACCGGTTTGTCACTGTGTTGACAACTGAGCATTTCGAATGGCTGCCCACAGTACAATGGTCATGACCCACACTGCCCATGATATCCAGCACACGCATGTGCAGAGACTGAGTTATGGCATAGTTTTGACTGATGCTCGAGCTGCATATGCCTGTGGCAGGCATACCTTGATCCATTCGTCTGGGGAGTCGTGGAAGGGGTACTTGACCTGCAAACAGGAGGCACACACCACCAAGAAACATCGTGAGACACACACACCACAGGTCCACTGAACAGATCTACCCGCCTATAAGCTACAATGGCTGTTCTGTTGGTTTGGCAGATCAACTGATCCTCACCTTGACGGTCTTGCCCAGCTTGTCCACAACGCCTACCCAGGCGCATGGGTCTGTGTCACTGTTGTTTGAAACCTCCACAAACTCTCCGACCTGCACAAGGGCACGAAGACGTCAGCTAATTGTGCGCACCGGGAAGTAATCGTCAACCATCAGCTTGGTTGCAACTCCCGGCTCACCTCCAGGGGCTGGGACTCCTCCCCGAAGCTGATGGGGACCTCATAAGGGAAGATGTTGTCAGGATCGACCTTCTCCCTGCATGCACGCGCCACGTGGGGGGCGTGGGTGGTCAGGAGCAGCGAGAGCGGGGGCATGATGGAGCGGTCGTGCAGCTGTTTCAAGTGTGTGATGCGGTGGTCTTGCAGGTGTATTTAGATCCAAACTCACCGTTCTCCGTTGTCATATTCCACCTCCAGGAAGTTCTCGCCCTTGCTGAGCACAGTGGCCGGCCTGGGCAACGACACCAGGAACAGCAGCCAGCAGCTCGAGACCGACCTCAGCAGGCAGGCCGACAGGGCCCTGGCCTCCATGCAAGATCGATGCCAACCGACAATATGAATTGTGGAGTACAGTTCAAAAGCAGTCGGGACAGGTCCTACAGCACCAAAGTACAAATTGCCAGCCCGCGCCCAGCTCACCAATAGGCTCCGGAGTACCCAGTCCTGCACAATACAACATACCAGGGGGCGATTGAGCACTGAGCAGCAGCGACAACACAGACCAGGCGGAACAGCTCGTCGTCTGCACCCACCTCTCCTTGTCCTTGGTTGGGGGCCACCACACCCTGACCTTGTCCACAGGCTACGCTCACAGCAACACAGTCGGCACGCGAGTCAGGCTCGGCCTGGCTCGATGCTAGCTCAACTTGAACTTGCGGATCTGTTCATGCCCAAATCACCTTGTCCTTGGCCCTCCTCTTGCTGGACATGGTAGTTTGATGGGTTGAAAACGCTATTTACTGTGAGGTTGCCGGTGACGTCGAAGAGACAGAGTGTGGTCCACTGGCGTTGTTGTGTTTTTATGTGTCTGTCAGACGATTGACGGATGTAAGAAAACGATGACTGATAGCAAAGCCAGTCGATTGCAATCGAAACCATTCGGTCACGTTGTCAAATGAATTTGTTATGTTACACCGGGTTTAGGTTTTGCACACCTACATGTCGGTTTTACACTTGTGCAGCTGTGATAGCGCTTAATAGTTGTTTGCATGCTCAACGGCCTTTCTTCCACTGCCCCTGCAGCATCACAGCAGCAAACAAGTCCCAACAGGCAGAACAGGGGGCCTCTGCTGTGCAGTTTGTGGCGTGCAAATGTGTGCCAATGATGCCCCCTTGAACAGTGCCGCAGATGATGTGTGGGGTGACAGTGACAGCGACCATGGGGATGAGCAGCCTAGTGGGGCCGGGCCCTCCATGCGAAGCACTCAGCTGGACAGGGAGTGGGAGGCCAGGAAGCAGCAGTTCTACAATGTGAGGGTGTCTTCATGGGTTTTTGTCAGCTTTGCAACATCCCCCCCCCCCTCCCCTTCCCCGATGTCACACCTGAGCACCAAACGCATGTAGTGTCTCCTTTGAAGCACCTTTTCTGCTGTGTGTGTCTACAGGCTGGTTTCAGAGAGGGGCTAGAAGAAGGAAAGGAAGTGACACTTCAGCAGGGGTTCAATGCTGGTAAGTCCCCCTCCCACCCCGCTGCATGTCTGTGCAGCCAAGGCGTTTTTTCGACAATGCATGGATATGATGACGCATCTCCTTTTCCTTAGTGCCACAATAACACACATGCAGTCCACAACAGTGTCCTCTCATGCGAGCGGTGGTGATGCGTGAATAGCTCCTGCATTGGATGGAGGTGTGTCATTTTACAGTCAGTCTGCAACAGTACTGCTGCTGCTGCTGCTGGGGCTGCGTGCAGGATTTGCTGAGGGTGCTCAGGCAGGGTATGAGTTTGGCCTAGTGAAGAGCACCTTGCAGGTACTGGCAGCACACCTGGAACACGGTGACAGCAGGCGAGCAAAGGTGGGGTGGCAGAACACAGCACAGCAGACAAGCTTCACCTGGCACTGCATGCACTTCAGTAGTGCACGCAGTAGTTTGCCACACCATCTTGTCTCCATTTATTTGGGAAAATTTCCACAGTCCAACGAACACACTTGCCACACCTACTCAGAGACAGTGTCTCCATTTACTTTGGAAATTCCACAGTCCAAAGAACACACCTGTGTGTAGGGCATGTACATTGCGAAACTTTTGTGGGTGGCCGATTCGTGGGGTTTGACTGCTGCTGCAGGTTCAGGAGCTGCTGCAGCAGGTGTCTGCCCTTGACACCAGGGTTGCCATGGTAGACACCTGCAGGGCCTTGCTGGAGCAGCAGCCTGCTGATGCGGTGGCTGCACACCTGCAGGCCGCACTGACCCTGTCAGGTGATTGCACAGGCCCCGGCACCACAAGCAGCAGCAGTGCCCCACAACAAACTGCAGAAGCAGCAGCAGCAACAGCTGCAGCAGGCCCATCAACCAGCAGTGGTGGCAGCAGCAGTGAAGCAGCCAGCCTACCGCTGCCGCTGCAGCTGCTGTCACACTTGAAACAGGAGTTGCAACAGCTTGGCTTTACCGTAGGCAGTGCACCGCCCCTCACAATCATCAGCAACAGCAACAGGAGGGAACAGGGTGGGGGTGGCGCCGATACCGTTGCTTCCGAGTGACCGGCTCAGCAGATGTGAGCTCAGCAGCGCCCGGCTGTGGCATTGGGGCGCATTTGTGCTCCATTGTGTGTATGTGTCTGTTGGAAGGGAGGCAGTTTTTGGGTTATTACCCGTCTTGAGGATGTGGTTGCCTTCTAAGACAGTGGCAGCGAGGTGGCCAACCACCCTCTGTGGGATGTGCCAGCCTGTCAGAGTGAGCCGCTGGGACTGTAAAATCACTAAAGTGGTCTTCACAGCTGGTGTAATTGCGTTTGACGTGCCACTGGTTAGTCGAGACCATTTCCAAGCCTTGAAGGGGTGTCAGGTGGCACATAACGCAACTGCCGTGGTTTTGACCCCTGACCCCTGCTGATGTTTTGCCATGCCTGTGGTGTACACCATGCCAAGATCGGAGGTTCGGTGTCAGTACAGGAGCTACACTACTACGCACAGCTGAAACTCTTCCACACAGCAAGCCTTGAAGGCATCCAGAACAGCAGCAGCAGACGGTGGTATTCTCTTGTGTGTTGCCGTGCTCTTAGCTCCGACATCGTGCATGTAACGAACTCGCAGCAGCTTATTTCTTCTCTCGTGTGTCAGCATGAAGACGAAGACAAAGCGTGGAGGCAGGGAGCTCAACCCAACAGATGCATACAGAAAGCAGGCCAGGAAACGTGAAATCAAGCGTAACAGGGCAGAGAGAACGTACATCAGGGATGCATTCGGCAAGGCTCAAAACACATCAAAGCTGCAGGAGCTCAAGACAGAGCTGGAGGAGCTCATCAAGATAGAGCAGACGGGGGAGCTGAACAAGCTGCAGAAGCTGAGGAAGAGGGTTGTGCTGGAAGCCTACGAGGTTGCTGTCAGGAAAAAGAAGGTAAGGAAGCTGTGTAGGCACCCACAGAGCTGGCAGCTGCCTATCACGCTGTCGTGGGGAGCAGGGGAGCATAGGCATGCAACAGCAGCAGCGGCCAACAGCCTGTCACATGCGGTGCCCAACTCGAAGGACCACTGCATCACTCACAAATCCTACAAGTCTGCGCACAGGGTGTGCATTCTCTGCTGTCTGCAACCTCAAGCGCCAAAACGTCAGGACACCCAGTTGTCCCCTTTCCCCTCTCACCACCCCACCAACATACTTGCTTATCAACACACCCTGCTACCATTTGCATGTGTATGCCCACTGTCTACGTGCCTCACCCCCTGCACTACAACACAGGAGGAGGAGATCAGGGAGAAGGAGGCAGCAGAGGAGGGCAAGCAGCCGCAGCATGGCGGCCTGTCCAGCGTGCCCCTGCCCAAGCCACCCCCGCTACCAGCAGGCCCCAAGCCAGGCCTACCCCCACCACCCATGCCCCCACCCCTACCAGCAGGGCCAGGGCCAGCAGCAGCAGCAGGCAGCAGCGGCGCAGCAGGTACGAAGGGCTCCTGCTTCTGTGTCCGCATGGAATGGTTTGGCAGACGCTGATGTTACAGATATCACACTTGGTAGACAAGGTGTGTGCCAACCAGGGTCAACACGGGGCAATCACATGCAGCAACTGGGGGCACTGAAGGTTGTGTTCCTGTCACTTTCTCTCCTTGCCAGTGCCCCAGCGGCAGGTGGGGAAGCTCAAGCAGCAGTAAGTGTAAGGGGAGTTTGCATGAGCATCAGTCTTGTTTGTCTGATCGAGGCTCAACTGTCCTGCATCTGGCTCTGGCCCCATCAGTGGTCACAGCAGCACTCAGTAATAATGTACTCTTGTTGTGCCCCTTGTTGTGCCACTCCTTGCGCAGGGTTGCCAATCCTGCCGCCGCCGCCGGGCCCCCCTCCAGCAGCAGCAGCAGCAGTCGGCGGCAGCAGCAGCTTTCCAGTGCTGCCACCCCCGCCAGGGCCCCCTCCTGCAGCAGGGGGGATACTGCCGCCGCCGCCAGGGCCCCCTCCAGGCTATGGCCTGCCTGGCATGCTGCCACCACCAGCAGGTAAATGCACTGGCAAATGATTCATGGCTTGCATGGCTCATAGGCCCACTCATAGGGTGATTGTTGTCTACCTGGAAGTTTTACGGCATGCATCAGCACAACCGCGGCTGTGGCTGCGTTTTGGGTGCTTGTTGCTGCAGTGCAGAGCAGTCGAGCCACCTTCCGTAAGCCTTGACCGCCAAGCAAGCAAGCAAACCGGCTCACAGGGATGTCGAGTGCAAGCGGGCTGCCTTCTTAGCCAGCATTGCAGTGCGGTATGTGCAATGTTTTGCTGGTTTGCACCAACCAGCAGGCTGCAGCACAACCGCAGCAGTTGACAACACTCACCCTGCCCTGCCTCTGCCGGTGTTGCTTCGTTGCCGTTCAGGCCCCCCACCCATTGGCATGCTGCCGCCGCCAGCCATGCCCCCGCCAGCAGCAGCCTCTATCCTGCCGCCGCCAGGGATGGCTCCCCCCGGCAGCAGCAGCATCCTGCCGCCGCCGTTGGGGCCGCCGCCAGGCAAAGCAGCGGCCACAATCGCAGCAGCAGCCAGCAAGCCGGTCGGAGCCACAGCCACGACCATCACAGGAGCCAGCACGGTCACGAAGCGGCCGCTGGCGCATAAGGATAAGACGCTGACGGCCATGGTGCCTGCGTCCGTGCTGGTGCGGCGGGAAGCAGCAGCCAAGTCGGGTAAGGTCGGTATAGAGGAGGAGGAGCTGTCGATAGGGCCTGGCTTTGGCCTGGCCCCTGTGCAGAAGGCAGCAGGACCCGGGGGGCGCAAGCAGCAGCTGCTGCCGCCGCAGATGGGGCGCTGGGGGAATGCGGTCAGTGTGACGACTGTGGCGGCGGGTAGTAAGCCGGCGGCGAAGCCGGCAGCAGCAGCAGCAGCGGCTGGGGGTGCGGGCGGCAGGACGGATGATCAGATGGCGGACTTCATGAACAGCTTGAAGGACCTGGGAGCGTTTGACTGAGCAGCAGCAGAGGTAGCAGCGGCGCAGGTAGCGTAGGAGCCACCGGCAGCGGCAGAAGCAGTGGAAAGGATCACAAGCAGCAGAGCCTTCAGGGCACGTGGTCGCATTAGGAGGTGATTCGCTACGTGTTGTCTTGATTTTGCCCCGTGGCTGAGTTATGGTTGTCACTTTGGTTGCTGATGGTCTGTTGCTTGGTGCCGAGCAGCTTGAGACAGCCTTTGCTTTAGCAGCAGCTATGCTTGGATGCTTGGCGGCTGTGTTGCCTCCAGCAGCATGCAGCACCGCGTGTATTTGTGTTACGATGTGTACGGGATTCATCTGGAAATGGTTGGTCTGTGACACGTGGTTGTTGTGTGGAGTCCTGCAATTCAAGGCTTTGGAACAGCTTGTGATGCTTCGTCCATGGGTTATGGAGCATATGTAGCAAACAGCAGATCGTACAATGCAGGCTATGAAGAGTTCTATCATCTTTACGACAAGCATCCCCAGCCAGCCGGGGCAGGAACCTGCACCCGCACTACTTCACATCCTATCCCCCACAACCATGCCACACACACTCAACTGAGCAGTTACATGAAAGTGAACATAGTGCACACAATCAGCAACTCAACTGCCATGTCGGTGTTATGCACTCGCAAATGTGGTGTTGCACCCACACACAATGGTAGCTAGCCTAAATCAGACCTTTGATTCTCACACTGCCTTGTGCCTCTTGCCTTTTCAGGCATGCTCAAAGCAGCGGTCAGTCTCAAACACGCAAGTACCCAAAGGGGGTAATGCACTCGCCAGCACTGCCTGTCGCATGTCTCCTGCATTACTGCAGGTCTGGGTAGGATGCCGACCCATGACATGCCTCAATGCCCACCATGCAAGCTTCACAACGACATGCGTTGGCAATAGCCCTCTCCTAGCCGCTGTCAATCTCTCAACACACAAACCGCTCTTGGCCAGGCGCCTAGGCACCAACCTTGGAGAAGTACTCCTGCAAGCAGATACAGAACGGGACACAAACATCAGTGCGTGATTCGCTTTGTAACAGAAGCTCAACACAGGCAACCAGGCGCAATTGGGCGTGCCCTGCTATAAAGACTGCCCAATGTTCACCACCTTCAGCCCCACGGCTGTCATTGACTAACAGCTCCCACAAGAACCACCTCATGTGCCACCCCCATCCCCGGTGTGCGACCTCAACACCAGCACCCCTGGCCCCAACCACACAATTACCACCCCTGCTCCTGCCCAAATTACAACCAAAGCACCAACCCCCCTCCGTCCCTCACCAGTGACTCCTTGGGGTCTGCCTTCATGGTTGCTGCACCAGGGGTCCAGTTGGCTGGGCACACCTCACCGTGCTCGTCAGTGAACTGCACAGCACGACACAGCACAGCAGTGGCAGTAGGGTGAGTTGCACTGTGAAGCAGACCCATCCCCTGATGCTCCAACTGGAGGAGGCTGTTGCATCAGCTCTCACCACCAGCCACAAGCATACACACCGTGCCCACAACCCTAAAACCAAGGAAACACCACAGTCTGATATACAACACACCGGATGTGTGAGAGTGCGTAGCTCGCATTGTAGATGCCACATGGTTCTGTCACTGCTGTGTTGCAGCTCACCAAGTTGTCCTGTATACAGGCGCTAGGCACTACCCAGCCCACCCAGCAGTACCCTGACAACTAGCCCCCTCCTCACCTGGAATGCCTTCACCAGCCTCAGGGTCTCGTCAACACTGCAGCACAGCACAGCACAGCACAAAACAGCACAGCAAACGATGTGTCAGTGTCAAAAGAACAAGCTTGACTGACAGGTGTCAGGCCTAGGATGCATTGCCAGCCATGGCGCCTTTGAGTCTGACCTCTGCTAGTGATCCCAGAATCCACCCTGCCCTGCTGACGATTCCGATGCTGACACGGCCAGCGATAGCAACAGCAGGGTCCGCCAGCCACCGAGTGGGCCTGGTGAGACTGTTACATCGGGGTGCACGAGCAGCTACGCTTGATTTGACTCCAGCCATGTGGTGGTTGTGCTCACCTGCGTCCCACTGGCAGGTCGTTGACTGTCTTCTGGCGCAGGGTGCCGTCAGGGGAGATGATGAACAGACCACTGCAGCACACGATACACAAGATCAGCAAGTTTTCAACCAACCGAATGCACTTTTATTTGACCAACCTGGCCGCCATGTATGTGCTGGTTTCAGATCACATGTCAACACACGTACATGTCACGGTCTTCAAGCTGTTGTGCATCGCCTGAAGCTGGAGACGGCGCTAGCAGAGGTGAGGGAGGATGAACTGAGTACGGCAACATAAGCTCACACTGCAAGTATGCTGCGGCACCGGAACTGCATCAGAACTGTCTCTTCCCAGCTGCCCAGCAGCCAAACATCTCAGCAGCGTATCAAGTCCTCCTTTCCACCAGCCCGCTGCTGCCACTGCCGCTGTTGCTGTTGATTGCTCACCGCAGTGCCACTCCAGCATCTGGTCCGCTCTCGATGAGCACCTCGTAGTCCTTAGCCACCTGCTTGGTGAGATCAGCCAGCAGGGGGTAGCTGCAGCCACCCAGGCCTCCCTTGTTGCGGGGGGTGTTCACCCACGCCTGGGGGCACACAGCAACAGCAGTACATGTGGGGAGGGCAGGCAGGTGATTAGAGAAGGTGAATACAGGCACGGGTACGGGATGTGGCCGGTGACTGGCTTGCATGCACCATGCGAACGCGTCTTCAAACACCACACGACCACACGAAATGCAGAGCATGCAACAGCGGCTGCCCAGCAAGGGACAATAGTGACAATGACAGTGACAGCAATGCTGTGAACACCCTCTTGCGCTGCCCTCTCTCAGCTTTCGCACCACAGTGCACTCACCAGGTGAGAGAAGTGGCTGTCAACACTGCAGCCCACAACCTGCAAACAGACAGCAGCGACACAGTGTCTGCTGCTTACCACATTGAGGTGTACGCTGTGACACTGGTGCACTCAGATACAGCGTCATCTGCACTTGCTGTAGTGCTACTGCTGGCAATGCAAGGTATTGCTGCTAAGATCGTGTGCTCAACCGAGGCTGACACGCTGAAGTTGCGACAGCAACACCCTGTCCTGCCCAGCGAGCTCACGTTGCAGTTGAGGGCCTCAAACTCCTTGATGCGGTCGCTGAAGGCCACAATCTCTGTAGGGCAGACGAAGGTGAAGTCCAGAGGGTAGAAGAAGAACACCAGATACTTTCCTGCAGCATACACCATCCAAACCAAGCAGCAAGGCGGGAGGCAAGCATCGGGCAGGCAGACGGACAGACAGGCAGGCAGGCAGGCATACATAAGCAGACAAGCACCAGACAAAGAATATCAACCACAATCAAAGGTATAACGCGCTTCAACAACCTAGCAGTTCGCAAGACAGGACATGGGAGAAGTTGCCACTCGATCAGCAGTGATGACCACACACCCTTGAAGTCATCAAGGCTAATCTCCTTGATCATGCCATCGACGATGGCCTGACCCTTGAATGCGGGAGCCGGCTGACCGATGATGGCAGGCATGTTGGCTGTATGTGTGTGCGAGAGAAGAGGGTGTGCAACAGCTGTGATCTGGGGTGACGACTGCGGTCTGAGCGAGGCGAGGCGGCAGCGTTGTAGGAATACAAATTAGTGTTGGGAAACTCAGTCGAGGGATGAATGCGCTGCCTCCCACTGCTTGCCACACTCTTATGACGCAATGAGAAAGACCCAGAACATTTGAAATCCTTTCCAGAAGAGGAACCCAACACTCGCTGTCAATGCACGAAAGTATCAATCTTATCACGTCTTTCAATAATCTTTGAAAGACGTGATAACCTTTCTTTTCTTTCTTTTGCCAACCAACCTCCAGACCACCTCTAGCAGCGATGGTAGAGAAGCTCCACACCCCTCTGCCCCTGCACTCTCCCTCAGAAGCCAAAGAGCAGCACTACCAGACAGTCTGCACAGACATCAAAAAACGTGTTGCAAGGTCAGCCTACAACCTGGGACAGTGCTGCACCCAGTGCAAAATCGACGTGCACAGCACTGTACATGTACCTGTACAGTTCTGTACAGCCTCAACACGAATATGGTCCAGCAACGTGCATTGCTATGTGTGCTGGTGTGCTGTGCCCTGCAGATGAGGTTGACTGGGTGGCTGCCATGAGCACCGTCAGCAGCGTACTGCACCAGGCCTTCGACTACTTCCACTGGACGGTGAGACCAGGCTGCTGTGCTGATCTAGCGTGTGCATTCAGCAAAGAGCTTCCCCAAACCTCAGCTGCTGCCTCGTGAATGTGGCAAGCACAGCAGGTCCCCCCTGGTCAGAGTCATCAAGGAAGCACCCATCCCCACAGCAGCAACAGTGGGGTTCCATTGCTGCGCCTGCTGCTGCTGATGCCGATCTGTGGCTGTGCAGGTCTTCTGTGTGCGGCCCCACACTGGTCCTGATCATGTTGGTCGTTGATTCGTGTCAGGGCATGCTGGGCTGTCTGTGCATTCCCTTCGCAAGGGGCTGACAACATTCACCCCCCTTCTAAAACACACATCACGCCCCCTTGCCTGATCCGGCAGCCACACCATTGGCGCCCCCACTATCCCCCCCCCTTCTGTCTGTTCCTCTGCAGGGCTTCTACTGTGTGTGGCCACACAGTGGGCCTGACATGCTAGTGGTGGGGCCCTATCAAGGCAGCCTGGGCTGTCTGTGCAGTCCTGGCTGAGCACATTCACTCCCCCCTTCTGGACCCCCCCCCCCCCCGCACACACACCCTTCCCTCATTTGGCACCCGCATCATTGGCGCCCACCTCTGGATGTCTGTGGCTGTGCAGGGCTTCTACTGTGTGTGGCCACACAGTGGTCCTGACGTGCTAGTGGTGGGGCCCTATCAAGGCAGCCTGGGCTGCCTGCGCATCCCCTTCAGCAGGGGTGTGTGTGGCGCAGCAGCACGCACACTGCAGACACAGCTGGTGCCTGACGTGCACACTTTTCAGGGACACATAGCATGCGCATCTAGGTGGGTGGTGGTGGTGGTGGTGGCAGTTCTGCTGGTAGCTGTATACCAAGAGTTTAGCTCTGTGAGGGTTGTAGTATCAGTCACGTAGGTGCCAACGGAGCGGGGTATGCAAGGGGTTCACATGTCCACAGAAACACAATGATAGAGTATCAGTGGTATCAGTCGCGCACACCTCTGCAGCTAGCCACCCTGTACGGCGGGGTGTTTCTGTGCCATACTGTGTGCATTTTGAACCCGTAGTATGGTGCAGAGAAATGCTCATGGATGTGCCATTCTGCTGCTGCCGCTGTATTTCTGCCCCACTACTTATGCTGCTGTGCTATGCTGTGCTGCCATGTGACGACTGACTGATGATTACTACACTCTGTGCAGCACGCAATCAGAAGTCGTGGTGCCAGTGGTTGTGCCAGCAGCAGCAGCAGCAGCAGCAGCAGAAGGAGGAGGAGGTGGCAACCTGCAGCAGCAGCAGCAGCAGCAGCAGCAGGAGGCGCCCCGGTTGCTAGCAGTGTTGGACGTAGACTCTGATTATCCAGCCGCTTTTGATGCTATTGATGCAAGGCACCTAGAACAGCTCTGCAGTTGGCTAGCTGACAAGTATGCTGGTGCAGCTTGTAGACAGCCTTAAAAGACAGCCATTCTGTGACTTCATCAGAGGTTTTACCAGGTCGACTCATCAACAGTTTGACCAGGTTGACTGAACAGAGGTTCTACCACTGTTGCCCTGTCCCCACATCAGAACTCATGTGATGCCACCCAACCTTGTCACTCACAACTCTGTTACTTGGACTGTCACAACGCTCAGTTTTGCACTCTCCATTTCATGTGTATCGCCAAGCTGCCAAGGTTCACCCAGCTGCAATGCACGCATTACCAGGTCACAACTTGAAGGAGCCTGATGACATCAGCCATGCATTCAGTCAGCCATGTGTAAGCCATGCATTTGACAAGCCATGCATTCTGCCAGTCCTGCATTCGGCCAGCCATGCGTGAGCCATGCATTCGGCCGGTCATATGCAAGCCATGAAATTGGCCAGCCCAGGCAGGATGTGTAAAACTGCCCAGCAGCACCTCCATCACGCCGCAAACTCAGCAGTCTGGCAGCCACAGTACCCGAACTCACCCACCCTGCTGTCTCAGCAGGATCAACATCACAACACAACTTGCACGGGGGACAGTCGCTGACACAACTTGTTGGGGGGAAGGAATGCAACTGGCCAACTTGTGCAGGGCACAATGCACGGCGGGAAAACAACACAGAAGCCGGCAGTGTTTCAGCTGGCAAGTCGAAGTACAACTTCACGTCCTGCTGCAGAGAGCCATCACACCATACACCCTGTCTCCCACAATCAACCCCTCATACATGTGTATCAAACGTGCAGCTGTCACAGCAGCGTCCATCCCGCCCAGTACGCATGCACGCAAATCAAGTTGGCACACCTGGCCTGCCCAGCTCCACACTGCAATAGGCTGCGGCTGCATGCTCAGAACAGCACCAGGTATCGTCATGCAATGTTGTACAATGTGCTGCTGTTTGGAGCCGCTAGCACTTGGATGTTTAGTAGGCCTGCTTTGCGCTGTTCATACAGCCCCCATGCCTCATGACAACGCAGCCAGTGTGCACACCTGCCCTACCAACCACTGGGATCTCCTTTCTTCCCACACACAAATCTGACAAACAACATGACTCCTCCCCGAAGCTGATCAAGTGAGCTCCGGCCTTCGCCTTGCCCTGCATGTCTGGTGAATGGTGACACATGCCTGACAGCACAAGGGCTGCCAGCACAGTGCAGCTGCTGTGCTCATGCTGGTGCCTTGCCCTCCTTCTGCATCTTCATGGGTGGCCGCCACCCTTGGGTGCTGCCAGCTTTGTGACAAGGCCAGCAGCACGCAGCAGCTGCTGCTGCTTATGCTGCTGCCTTGCCCTCCTTCTGCAGCTGCACGTAGCTCTTGGCGTTGGCCAGTGGCAGCATGAGCGCCAGGCTCACGAAGCAGGCACCAATCATGGCAGTGAAGTAGCCGTTCCAACCGTAGTGCACCTGCAGCAAGGCAGGAACACACACAACAAGCTTTAAGTTGTGGAATCCCTGCTGTGGAGTTTGTTCATGTGGCTTAGGGACACCGGTTCGCTCACAATCGTGAAACCTCCCTTGCTCCCCGGCCCCCAAACAACACACCCCCGCCCCCAACAACACACACACACATTCACCCCCCCCCCCCCCGGACACCCCCCCCCCCCTTACACGCACCTGCAGGTAGCTGAGTGGTATGCCTGCTCCCGCTGCCCCCATGTATGATATGAGGCCCAGGATGCCCTGGCTGGCCCCCACTGACTTGGGGCTGATCAGCTCAGCACCACACAGCCCAATGAGCATCTGGGGACCGTAGATGCAGAAACCCAGGCCTGCAATCACCATCCACTGCATGGACGCAGCACCTGGGGGGAGGGGGGGGGGGGCGGGGGCGGGGGCGGGGGCGGGGGGGGGGGGGGGGGAGCAGGGTTTGAACGAGGTTAAGACTCGACATTGTAGTGATGGAGCTGTGTACCACACTGTCTAGCAAAGACAGCTGCTGGATATGGCTATAGGTGAAATCACATTGTGGTTG